>JAWDJN010000024.1:1582658-2182658 GCA_037788925.1 Mytilus galloprovincialis | reverse complement strand
CATCATATCTTTGTACTTAAGCTTCAAAATCAACCAATCAAAATGCTGGATTTCATGTTTTGAGCATGATGTTTGTGCTGCGAGCACTGAGCAAAGTTTTATGACTTCAACCGCTGGTTTTGTAAATATACACATGTAATTCTATCATCTTAAAAATTGTGATATACGTATAATTTTCTTCTGATTAATCATACCTGATTGTATTTCGATTGCAACTTCTCAATCTGAACATTGTTCTGAACTATCATTCGTTTCTGTTCTTCTTTCTTCCTACACTGAGCAGTTATTCTCCTCCATGCCTTACTGGTAATATCTTTCAAAAATCTAATACGAAAAAGTATGTATAGCCTCTTTTCTGTACATTTGTAAATACTATATAGATATAGTTATCAAAGGTACCAGGATTATAATTTTGTAAGTTTAACTGTCCCTCTGGTATCTTTCGTCTATCTTTTGATACGCTAGACGCGCGTTTCGTCTACATAATACTCACCAGAGACGCTCAGATCAAAACACTAAAAAGCCAAACAATTGCAAAGTTGATGAGCATTGAGGACCGAAAATTTCATCCTTCAAAATGTTATCATGCGAATATCTTGAAGACCCTTGCCAATAAACCAATTACAATTTGAAACTGTGATTTTCAAGTAAACACATAAAAGACTGAATAATAAATAATTTTACTATGTTCAGGCTATCATTCAAAGTAATTCATTTATTTATATTGATGATTCATCTACATATAACATGTATTTAGCAGACTATGTGATCAGAAATCCATTTTGTTTTTGTCTTTTATACACATTGTTCTTGAAAATATAAATATATCAGCGTACAGAGTTCGTGAATTCTGTAGCAATAATGTATTTGTAATAAATGTAGACTAATAAATTAAAGCATTATGAAGAGGAGAATGTATGTAATATAACCTGTAGTTATATTCCCCTCTCCGTTTTTGTTTTATCGTTTTCTTCAATACTTTTTGCATCGTATGTTTATTTTGTGTACATTTACCGTTTATTAATTGTTAAGTTATTCTAAATACTTATATTTTCTACACCTATGCATTGCTTTTATACGTATTTAGCTAAACAGTTTCGAAATTGTCGGTTTTAACAATTCATTTCATATTAAATTGGTCTTCCATTTGTTGTTGTTGAAATGATTATGATGAGCTTAATGTAGACGAAAAGGGCACCTGGCATTATGGCATACCAAATGTTCAGTGTAGGAGATAGTATATAGTGTCATCAAAACCATAATTAGATACAATCACTGTTTCTTTGTACTTTGTAAAAAAGACACCTTTATTGTATGACAGCTTTTGGCATCTTTTTAGTCATTTTCATTATATAACAACTCCAACAAATATGTCACAAACCTGTAGTAGAACTCAACTCTTTTATTACTGTTCTTTTCTATCGTTTTCCATAACATGGCTTCAAATCTATTGTACTCATCAGTATAAAAAATATCCTGTTTGTTTTTAAGCTGAAAAATTGTTAAGCACAGGAATATCTGATTTAGGTAGAAACCGGTTGATTAACTTGTTTATCATGTGACATGACATATATATTTGAACCCCCTCCCCCCCCCCCTCCCCCGTTTTAGTGAGGTTCGTTTTGCTAGGTCTTTAGTTTTCTATGTTATGTAGTACTATTTGTCTGTTTGTCTTTTAAACCATGGCGTTGTCAGTTTATTTTCGATCTCTGTCCCTCTTGTATCTTACGTCTCTCTTTTATATATATATATATATATATATATATATATATATATATATATATATATATATATATATGATAGCATCGACGTTCTTATACGCAATGTGTATGTTCTTAAGCATCCAATTTGTCTTGAACGGTAAATCATTTATATTTGAAGATAGAAGTGGAGGGTAAGGAATGTTGTTCCTTTATGTTTATTATTTTCTCCAATAATGTCGATAAGTGTCTTTTTCTTCCATTCTAATTATGCATTGCAGTCCAATGCTACGTCAGTACACAACCTCCACACTGTACCAAATTTGATAAATACACTAATTAAAGTTACAAGGATTTCAATTGTGAATGCCTACAAAAGGGTCATGCGTTGCGATAGAATAACATAAAAGGTAAAATGAATAAAATTAAGTACAAAGATGAAGATATTGATGACCTACTTTGACAATATCAGATAAAATCATACATTCATGATATTGTTGTACACATAATCCTCTAAATAGATTATCAAAGACATTAATTGTGCGAATTATCTCAAAGGTACACGAATGAGTGTACTGAGAACTTTTAAAGTATTTTTGACTAAATCCACAATACCATTTCAGTAAAGTGATAGTATAGATAATATGACATCAGATGAACATCAGATTTAAATTATATGTAAATAAGTGGAAAGTGCTTATAGGTACCGAACTAACAATAGTACTCACCTGTTTTGAGCTGACGCAAAATACCTTGTCAACATCAAAACAGCACCAGCCGTCTTCTAATTGTTTTTGAATGTCATTCCGTGTTTGTTGGTCTTCTTTAATGTTTTTGACATCGCCGTCTTCTTCTGAAGACAAATCGGCATTGTCAATACTATCCCATTGATTTGTAAGAAACAGAACTTCACGTGGATCAAAACGAGGCATTTTATCTCGATTGTCCATTATAATATTTAATATTTTCGAAAGCTGAAAGAAAAAACAAAAAATAAATAAACTGTTTTCAAAAATCGTCTTGATGATTGTGTTTATCGCGGGAATCTTGACATTCTCGTTTGTGGTATTCTGAAAAATTCTATACAGTGTTTATAATCTGCTAATAAAAACCGTAAATTGTATGTTGTGTATGTGTATAACTAGTAATGAATTGTATTAAAAGCTGCGCTTTGAACGCATGATACGTTCATCTCTTTCTAAAAGAATAACATCAATAGATATAAATAATTCATGAAAGTTTCATGAAAACAGCTTAAAGCATTTATGATTTATTGTCTAAAAACTGGAAAATCTCTCTTTTTTAATGAATATAATAACCCCATAACTTCGGAACGTCAATTCGAAAAATTTATAAACAAAAATAAAAGGGAGCTCACGTCAATAGATATAAACAATTTGGTGAAATTGTTTTTGAGTTATTATACAACAATGTATATAAAAAGGTATTATTATACAAATGCATCTGTTTTTAAATTAGTTCAATTATTGTCAACAAAGAATGTTTCGGAATTATCTAATTTAGGAAAATATCTGAAATACGCCACAGATATAAAATTTTCATGACAATCTTCTGAATGATTTATACTATGTAGTCTTGCCTCCTATTGTATTTAAAATGTTCTGTTATGATATACATGTACATATTTATGATATAACTATAAGCTGTATTGCTTTTGGTTTGAAATAAACTAAACTATTAAACAACATGTGCGCGATGGACGGACGGACGGACCAAAATTATCCCGTAAATGGGCGTATACAAAGCTGAAACTCAATATATAAGTATGAAAAGAGAATACAATTTACGGTAATGTACACAATAAAATGAAAAATGGAAATAGGGAATGTGTCAAAGAGACAACAAGCCTGCTTATGTCTTATATGATTAAACTAGTTTCAATCATCTAAGATATTTCGCTGTTCAATGAGAAATAAAAGAGAAAATACAATAATACAAAACTCCTATAAAAATTCAAAACGGAAAGTCTGTGTTCATAACCCAAACGCTAATACAACTGTCATATTCCTGACTTGATACAGGAAGTTTTAATGTAGAAAATGGTGGATTAAACCTGTTTTTATAGCTAGCTAAACCTCTCAATATTTATGTGTGTATATAAAATAAAATATAGAGAAAAAGTCAAAGTAAATGTAATGTACTACATATACATTCAAGGAAACAGCTTGATTGTGTAAAGATATCTTAAAACATAAATATCATTAAGAGTTTCGGAAGAGCTATTCCATTAAAATGTATGTTGGAGGGTAAAAAGAAACTTTCAAAATATCCATATAACCACGAACCATTTGTCAGATAATTTGCATAATGGTTATTAACGCATACTTAAATAAAACAATCAATAGTTAAACTTATCTTCCTACAATCCAACATTAGTTTTGATGGAACAGCCCTAATGTAATGATATTAGTATTATGAAAGGTTTCAAAGACATCTTGGCAATGAACTAATACATTTATATTCTACCTCAGTTAAACAGACAAATGAACCTGTATCAAATTTTGACAATAAAAATATATACTGCTAATGAATTTGAATAGATTTAAAAAAAATTCTGAATTATTTCTTTGGCTTTTCTGAACAGATAATCAAAGATGGTCGGGTTGTTGTCTCTTTGACACATTCCCCATTTCCGTTCTCAATTTTAGACTTTGTTTTAATTTCAATTATGTATAATTAAGTATCAGATTCACAATAATGGCCTTAGGATATAAAACTAACTCCATTGGCAGATTTTTAACCTCAGATTCAGAAGGTTATTCCAACAAAAAAATAAATCCATGCATTTAATTATGTTTAAGTTTTCATCTTTGAAGTTATCCATACAAATTTAATTACATTTTTATCTAACAGTTTCAGAAAAAAATATCATTTGTTTTCCATAATCTGGCAATAAAGAGTTGAACGAACAAAAATATTGTAGCCAGCTCTGCCAAATGTTCAACAGGAATGGAGAGCAATTCGTTGCGGGAACATCAGAACATTTATAGCATTTGTATGCCGCCAAGGAGATGCGAATCAGTAGAGGCAGTGATAGGTGGTCGTACACGGTACTAACTTTGATGGCACCGGAAGTAGCTCTAGTTTTTTCATCAATCAAAAGGAATTGTTGGTCCTCTTTTCAATCAAATACGTTTTGAGTTAATATCTTTATCAGTAAGTGTAAAATTTCTATTCAGAATACATTAGAATTAAAATCTAACAAATCTATTATGAGTTTCATGTTTTGCAAAGTATATTGTTTTCATCAAAGGCATTTTGCGGTGAATGTTTTTTTCTCTTTCCGAAGTTGTTCACACTAACTTACAAAATGACCATACATTTAGATCATTTCGTAAATATTCCTAAACAATACAATGTTGCAGCCCCTGCTATCTACTTCCTTGAAATGTAAGAACATGTTTTCCGGATTAAAAGCTCCAACCAAAACATTTATAAGTCAATCATACAATATCCAAAAGCGGATAAAGCTATATAATCAATTTGAACATACAGAGAATAGACAGGTGCATCAAATATCTACTTTGCGTGAGGGATTCGAATCTATCATATTGTTTTTCTTATTCATCGCATGGGAAATTTTATTCAAGAGTTTTGCAAATCATGAAGCAATAATCAGTACTTACTGCCGACATGTTAGTAAACGTGCCATTAAATATAAATGAATTATCAAATGACACTCGTTTAAATAAAAAAAACTTATTTGTTCTGACTATCAAATATTTATAGAAATTATTTTTGCATGTCATTTCTACACAAATAAGGCCGTTAGTTTTCTCGCTTGAATTGTCTTACATTGTCATTTCAGGGTCTTTTATGGCTGACTATGCGGTATGGGCTTTGCTCATTGTTGAAGGCCGTACGGTGACCTATAGTTGTTGATTTCTGTGTCATTTGGTCTCTTGTGGACAGTGGTCTCATTTGTAATCTTACCAAACCTTCTTTTTTATACAAAACTGTTAAACTGCTCAACTTCGTACTTTATTTGACCTTATTACCTTTTTTGGATTCGAGCGTCACTGATGAGTCTTTTGTAGACGAAACGCGCGTATGGCGTATATACTAAATTTAGTCCTGGTATCTATGATGAGTTTATTGATAAGATGTGACAACTGTATTGAAGATGTTTGATAATTCAACATACCATTCCTTATGCGATCGACAGAAATCTAAATTATTGATGACGTATTTTGAAAGGCATGTTTACCTTATCTTTGCGTGTAACGCCGAAATTGCTTGCATCTACTATGAAAACAAATAAAACTGTGTGTGGCAGAAAGTTCAGTAAGATTTCTTCCAGCTTCCCTTTTTCTCCTATTCCAGTTGGATCTACTATTATGACGTTTCCCTAGAAATATATCAACCTAAAGTAATTGAAAATCATTTTTTTCCAACACAGATAGGTTTTAAGACAGATCGTTTCAAAGTTTAATAGTGTTAGATCATTACTCTTATATGTTATCATCTGTTGATCATGTAGCTGTGTCAATAAAGCAGGTATTTGTTTATACCGCTTAAAAGATACAACAAGTGGACGGCTGGTATATGAAAATACCTGTTTAATCATGACACATGCTCGTATTACAAAGGTTTGAACCTGTTTGCGAATGGTTATCCATATTAATATGTTTTGGTTATTCAGACAACTAGTTTTTGTTACATATTTGTGTTGGTCATCTAGAAATGTATATACCTTTCTAAATTATGAGTGTTTGACATATCTGAGACAGACAACTACCCACTATTAAAGAAAGTATCATGATTTCAAGATGTCTTAATTGTATATCTATAATTTGTTGGACTGCATGATCAGTGTTATAGCACTAATTCTCCATTAACTCATATTGAAATATGTTGAGCTTTATGCAGAGAGAATGAATAAAGCATACAAATCAAGTTGTATTTATGAAGATTGTTTTTACGGACATTGTGTTAACTATGAACATCTAATTTCGATTACCTTCCATAGTTAACATGGTCATCCTTACACACATATCTTAAAAGTTATGTAAAAAAATTTAAATAGAAGAAATACTTTATATATAAGATACATCTGGTGAATTTTCAAAAGTTTTCCCAAGTATCTTTAATATGTTACCTTCAACATAGGTACGGGTAAAAACACATCTACATAGTATATATTATTCAAATCATCTGGCATGTAACTGATATCAGTAAGTCTTTTGGTCACAGTTTCCAGTTTTTTTACATCTTTCACTTCCACCTCTTTCTTCAGAATGTTGTCCTTGTTGTCAATCATTTGTGAATTCCAAATCCTGATGATTTTACTAGTTGTTGCAAAAAGCTCCTGTTCGACAAGTAGGTTTATCAGAGAAGTTTTACTAGCACTTTTTTCTCCTAAAAGTAGGACAAACATATACAGTAGCAGACAACATGTTTTTGCTAAGGCTGTCAATTTATGAAATAATTCATTCATGTCATGCTCTATGCTCATTTTAACATGGGTAGGCATGATATTTGTCGATAGTTTACACTGAGCGTTAGCGAGGTGTAACATGTGGTCAAATATAATGCCTACTCATGTTAAAAAGGGCATAGAGCATGACATGAAGGAATTATTTCGTTTCTAATAGGACAAATACAGTATTTTTATAGATCGAAGCGTACGAAAATACCGTGAAAATGTTTAGTTGTTCCCGTTTCCTCTTCGAGGAGTCTGTACATTACATTTCATATTTGATAAGTTTTAAAAAATACGAGCAGGGTAAATATATGTTGTTCGATATAACATATATTATAAAGTTTGTGTAAGCTACTTGAATGTATATATTTTATAGGATAACGATGAAAATAACTTTAATATAAACATTTAATTTGTGCGCATGTGTCAAACATATATTGTGCTCATTAGAACACGGCTTTGTTTACAAAGCGTAATAAAGGCGTCATACTAGAATGTTGGTTTTGAAGTATATTTTGTTTATGCCTCTGGAATGCATTGAGCAAAATTTATAACAAACAAACAAGCACCTGAAGTAAAAGACATCTTTTGTTTTAGCAGAAACTGTTTATAGAAGTACATGTAATATTCACGACGGTTAAGTACAGAGAACATTCAAGAATGCATTTCTTTCTAACACAAATGATTTAAACGGTTCTCCGGTTAGATCATTCTTTTTTTTACATAAACCTTGACAGACGATGCATTTCTTTCTAACTTTAACATTGAATCAATTATCTCCACAAAACATATTGATTCTGGCAGAAGAAAAAGAGGTGTAATCCTGATTGTCATAACTCAAAGCAATGTCACAAATTACTTTAATACAGTTTTTGCTCACCTTTCGTCCATTGATTTCATCACTATCTTCATATACTCATCTGATGAAGACGATAAATTGACAAATGCCCAATAAAATTATAGATGCACACATAACAGCAAAGTCATGCGTGTCTAAAACATTTTATACAAAAGTTGTTTTACCGTGTAAAATAGTTTGATTCCAAACAACATGTGCATGCATTTTTGACCGTTCAAACAGGATTACTAAACACTGATTAAACGATGCATTTGTTTCTACCTTTGTAATTTTATCAAATTATAACAAACGGCACAAACGTTTACAAAACTTTGGTTAGAAAGAAATGCATGTTAATAAAAAACGGACGCGAGGAACAGCGCCGATTAATATGAATAATCAATTAGCCTTGATAGTTGAGTTAATCAGAAACGTGTTCCCAGATTAAACAAGTCTAACTGACCAACCTGGCATGATAATCCCACAATCATTGTTCAGTAAATCACGTTTAGCTGTTATGAAAATATTCATGAAGTTTGGATCGTCTGCAAATAATTCATGTCGTAAAACCTCAACACAATCCGGAGATGTCAGCAGATCTTCTGCGGATTCAAATATTTTTCTCAAACCGTCGGTTTGGGCATCTATTGTAGAACTTCTGAAATATCGTAATAGATTTGCTCTTTATTTTGCGATTCTCCTAATTGTTTTCTAAGGAGTCAATGATATATTTTTGAGTCATTTCCTTCAATAAAAACTAAAAGACAATTTCAAGTTTTTTTTTATCACAACTACAACTATAAATAAATGGTATATTTAGTTAGGAACGACATTAGAAATTAAATGAGGGATAACAAAAATTTAACATAGTTTTTTTCATTGGCACCCCCTTTCCTTCTTACCATATTTTGGGAAAAAATGATTAACCAATATGGATATATGTAAAATTGATGTTGGATAAACAAAATGTGCAGCAATATTAACCCCACTCCCACCCATCCTATTTGAATTAAGTTGTGTTTTACCCAACACTAATCTTTTGATGTCGTCCCTTAGAAAAAACAGTTAACCTGTATTTATATGTCGTTTTCAAAGGAAAACTCACTTACGTCGGTGCAATCCATATACCTCTATAGTCATCATTAAAATCTGTTGTTTCTGCAATTATACAACAAATATAACAGGAGTTTAATCTTGTTATGTTTATATCATTTCATTTCTTTTGTTTTATGCATTCATACGCTTTTTGTGTTGAGGTAATGTTAATCAAACATCAATCAATCAATATAAGGTTAATCTACCTCAATCAATGTTTATAAATCATCAGTTTTAAAATCCCACGATTTCCTGCAATTCCTTATTCTCTAGATACCGATTTCTTTGCATGAGTTGTCTTGTACATTTTGTTTTCAATGAATGGCATGCTTCACTTGGCAACATCCCATTGATGCAACCATATTTTGTTGGATTTTAATGACAATAACCTGTTTGGTAAAGAAATAATTTAGGTACATGCAATTGAATGCAGCGATCATTACTTCATCATTTCATATTAAACGTGGACAGAAGTACACCTGTTAGAATGTAAAAGTTGTGCATGCCTACTTAATTGATCGAATTGTTGCCGGAGACAAAGATGCAGTTTGGTGCGATTATCAGACGACCTTTTCACTTCGTCTTGCACTTAAGTGTGTTACTGAAATTAATTTCAAATTTTCATATATCACTATAATATATGCACAAAAGAATGGTGGAAGGTACCAAATGGACATTCAAACTTATAAATCGACAATAAACTGACAACCCCATGGCTACAAATGAAGAAGACAAACAGACATAGAAAAATAAAGACTACGCAACACGAATTATGCTTTCTGTTTTGTAATACGCCATACAGGATGTTGATAATTTTTCTTCATCTTACAGTGCATTATAGTTGTTTGCCATCTCATCAATTATTTACTGTTTGAAGGTTATCTCATTTTTAATCATACCACACTCCTTATTTTACATGTAGTATTTCAATAAGAAATGTATATGCCTTCATATTGAGTTTGCTTTCATAAAATATGTAATTCATAGTGTTAAGTAAAAAGAATTATTTGTCCATACCCAATGAATCACACTTTTGTGGTGCAGACATGTTCTGTGAGAAACCACAAAAACAATTCCTAAAATAAGAGAATGTAGCCAATTGTTATAAATCTGTCAATATTCATAAAAAGGATGTTTATTTTTATACCGTATAGTTCAACTGTCGTCAGATGTGTTTATCTAATACTGTTTAAGTGTCTGACCGAAATTTTGTTGATAAATTATGATGTTAACTTTAATCACATGATATGAGTAGTTATCTTGAATCTTGAATAAAAATTGATAAATTATAAATAATAGACATATCCATATTGTCCAATTGTAACAAACTGCTTCGTTCAATATACTACAATAATGTTTTCCCTAACGCGATTCAGCCTAGCATCGAAGCACACGTACAATTTTATAGATGTAAAAAGAAGAAGTATGAGTGCCAATTAGACAACACTCCATCCAAGTCACAATTTGTAAAAGTAAACCATTATAGGTCAATGTACGGAGCATTGGCTGACACCTAACGGCAAGCTATAAAAGGCCACAAAAAATGACTGTCTACAGCAATACTGAAATGTGTGTTACAATTTTATAAGAAGCACCGATGCATATAAAACTATTCAATTTTTAAATATACCAAGACAAAAAATATAATTTAAAACTTTATAAAACCATGTATTAGACGTGGGTTTAGTCAACAACAAAAAATCTAGAGTATCTTTTATCAAAATGTTTGGTAGCCCAAATAAGTTACGAAGTTGAAGAGCACTTAGAGCCCAAACCTCTGAATACTTCTACATTTGAAGTAAATATAAGAATAAAATATAAAACATACCACAAATTTTTCAAATTTACTTGATATTCAGTATGTCTTACCTTTAAGACATCTTCATCTCACAATCATTTGTCGGAAGATACAGATAAATTGCTCGATCTAGGTATTTACCAAGATCGTGCATATTTTCATATCCAATGATTATAAACGAACTTTGATAACACAACCTGACACAGTATAGTGATAAGTAATAAATGATTTTAAATGCATGGACAAGTTGTTGTGGTTGCTTTCTGCCTTGTGGACACTTAATAGAATCGTTCTACATTTTAGTTTCCCATACAGATTCCAAATCTGTTTTAATACAGATACTCATCTTATTTGATCCAAATATTCCTAGAAGTTTCTTCAATAGTCAGTTTTGTTTGTTTCTGTTTTGTATTCATCATATTAAATGATGCAGTCAAATTACTGATCAAATGTTTTACCTCAACGATTTTGCCAAGAAAACGTCTACTGTCACGCTTATCATTCTCAAACATATTTAACGATCGGTTCACGTAAACAACGCCTTACACGTACGCATTACTGGTTTGGTTTACAATTTTGTCCGTGAAGACACCAAGACGGACACAATTCATATTGCAACCATAGATGAAGAAATGTTTTTCTAGGGTAGATCTACTGGTTATATTCCCTTGTTTTATCCATCATACATTACATGTACTGTGCGAGTCTTTATTCCGGGAAGTGTAGCAATAGTATAGTGAATAGTATAGTGAAACCCTTCTTCAAAGAATAGTCGTTTCTTTTACCCTTATTGGAACATATTTCTAAATACTGGTTTACCCCATACCTTGTGCGTTTCGACAATAACCGAATTAGATTGTTCCATTCTTGGTACAGAACTTAATACTGGAATATCAGAGACACTCACATCGTTTTCGACATTATTTTTAGACACCAGCTAGTTATTCAATGACTCCAACTGAAGCAGCAGCAAATTTCCCTTTTTCGACTGTCGCAAACATTGTACGTCTCTTTGAATTTAAGCTTCTGATGATTATCCATCAAGTTCATTTTGACGTAAGATCTTTAATGTTACATAATTTTGCTGGGTGACCGTTTAATTTCTCATTCATTCCCTAACCACTGGACGTTAGGTAACCAACAATCATTGCTAGATGTTTTATATTTTCCTCATCGGGAAAAGTTTGTACAGCGATAAATCAATTGTGCACTTTCTCATGCTATGATTTGTTTTAAAACAAAATATCAATAAGTTCCTCTAGAATAGTATTCATTTTGCTTTACTGTAATCATAAACCATGTAAAGACTCCAATGGTAAAACAATCATTCATGTCGCCTTTTGTTCTGAGGATTCTAAAAGTTAAATATTTGCCAAAGGATCATTATATTCATTGTCTTGGGTATATGCTCAATATTTTCCTGCATCTAAAATAACGTCATCATACGATACTAAGATTAAAATTGTGTATGTCAGACGTATCCTACTTCTATCTTAGACTAATAAGTGACACGGAAATAAAAAAAAATGTAAAGGTTCCGCGAAACCCAGTGGTTCGCCTATATTTGCTGTTAATTGCAGGCATAACAAATGAGGATAAAAAAAAAAATCCTCTTGATAATATCTTTTGATTGTAAGAAGCTTCTGTCCAAGTTTGAAAAAATCCAGGATAGTTTATGAATCTTATAGATGTTGTGAAAACTTTAACTGCATACTGTATGCAATGTTAACAGGAAGATAAATTAAGTCTATTTATAAGTAAAACACCGATAACAGTTACACAATTTTAACAAAATGTCCTTCTCGATACTATCTTATGATCATAAACAAGCTTCTGTTCAAGTTCGGTACAAATCCAGAATAGTTAAAGAATGTTATTAAATATTAATAACTATAACCACAGAGTGAATTTTTGTGGACGCCACCAACAACGGAATGTATGTTTCGCTTTTTCGAAAAAAGTCGACGGCTCAGCAAAAAGGTTAATAAGGCCAAATGAACTATGAGGGCTAAAAAATCGAAACTGTTTTGTCAAATGCAGCTCAGGTAATCTATTCCTGGGGTAGCAACTCTGAAGTTTTTATTTTCCAGAAACAGTCAAACTTGTAGATTCAAAATAAACTGACAACGCCATGGCTAAAAATAAAAGACAAACAGACAAATAATAATACAGAAGACACAACATAGAAAAACTAAAGACTAAGCAACAAGATCCTCATCAAAAACTGGGGGTGATCTCAGGTGCTCCAGAAAGGTAAGCAATACTAATACCTGTCAACACAAATTTAGACTAAAGTGTCCTCAGTGAGGTCATTAGATGCAATAATACAGGAAATTACCCTAATTACTGAAAACTGTTGGAAATATCTGAATGCCTTGGTGTTAGCTTATTGTGTATGATTTTAGACTTGTTGTCTTACATGATAATTCAACTATTGCCCTTTACATTTTTAGGGTATTTTAGAGCTTGACATGAAAAGACTGGTCTATTCCTTTAAGTGACTTTTCTAAGTGTACTAAAAATTAAAGTTGCTTACCTTTCTTCTCCTGTTTTATTTATACCTTTTGAGACATTCAATAATAGTAAAGGAAGGAATAAAAACAAACAATAAGCCTGGCAATGGTTTTATTATCACAGATTTACCATGGAATGTCATACTAGTACAAAATATTTATTGCCCAATTGGTTTGTTAATTGTTCATGGAGAACATAAAGACATTAATAAATCATATTTGTTTTACTGCAAATATAAAATTCTCATTTGTAGGATCTCATACATTAATATGTAACATTTTCTTATTCATTGCTATTTGTGAAGTAGAAAATCAGATGGAAGAGCATGTTATCCAGTACACCTCAGATGACCATTTTTTTTTCTTATTAAAATTTAAAAAAAAAACCAACTATATCATGTTCAATTTCATACAATTAAATTCTCGAGTTCATTTTTGTTGACTTTTTTTCAAATTTATTATGAAGAACGATAATCTGAATTCTGTAACATTTCTATTTTTCAGAAAACTATAATTTGATGCTGCCATTATAAAATTGATTGTTTGTTTGTTTGTTTGTTGTATTAAAATTAAAAAAAAAACCTCATAACATCACCTAACTCTTTCATTTAATAGACACAATCTATGGTTTTGACAAATTGATTTCAAAGGTGACAAGATCTTCTGTTTTGGTTGTTCTGAGTCTTTTCTGGATAACATGTTATAAATTTTATCTAGTCAGCATCCTACATTCAAGTTATATTGCAACATCTACAGTGAGTTGTTAGTACATCTAACATCAGTATCTTTACCCCTAATACTGAAAAACCATTTATATACAAGTTTAGGCTATTCCATTTAATGTGGAAGGGTAGGAAGGGATTTACTGAAAGTTAGAATATTGATTAAAAAGGTTTCAGAAAATCCCTTCCTAACCCCAATCTACTGAAAGTAAGAATATTGATTTAAGAGTTTCTGAAAATCCCTTCCTTTATACCCCAATTAAAATGGAATAGCCCTTACATACTATCATAAATTACGCCAATATACAGCATTACAGTGACCTACAATTCAAATATTACAAAATTATGTGACCTACTTTAATCTATGATTTAAATATTACAAAAAAATTTAATATAATATATAATATACTACTACTGTCAATTCTAATTTAATTTAATCAAAAACTTTCTTGAAAACATTTTAGATGCTAAATCTAAATTGGCAAGGTAAAACTCCTGTAAATCTAATTGAGGGAATAGAAATCATAAATTCTTGCAATTTTCTAAATAAAGGGAGAAATAATTTTTGTTACTGAATTTATAATACACAATCAAAGTTTGAAGATGAGTCTGTAAATTTAATTCTTAGTCTGTTTGTGAATTTAACATTTAGTCAGTTTGTGAATTTAATTTTTAGTCTGAGACAAGCATGATCAAATATGCTGAACCAAGTTACTAGACCCTTCTGTATACTGTATATGTTTACAATATATACTTGTATAAATGCAATATAAAGGATTAGTTTAAAGACTAGACATGTCAGTATTTGATACTGATTTCATGAGAC
Organism: Mytilus galloprovincialis; assembly: GCA_037788925.1. Taxonomy (NCBI): domain Eukaryota; kingdom Metazoa; phylum Mollusca; class Bivalvia; order Mytilida; family Mytilidae; genus Mytilus; species Mytilus galloprovincialis. The sequence goes on along the minus strand of JAWDJN010000024.1, from coordinate 2,167,723 downwards.
TAGACAACATTTAGTCATCTTGTATATAGGGATGAAATATTAGTTACAGCTATTTTACAAAATCTGGTATATAGTTATTAATTTTTATTAATTAAGCTAATTAACTTTTCCAAAAAATATAGTGTAAAGTTACAGATATTCCACAAAAGCTAATACTTAGCAATACATTATTAGTTATAGCTATTTCACAAAATTTGGATAGTGTTATGAATAATGAAAAACCTTAATATTCATGGAGGCACCACTTTTTGAGGTAATGCACCATCTGGTTACACCAATAGTAATGCTTTTCCTAAATATAAGCCAAAACTGTTTCTGGTTAAATGTTATAGATGAAAATAGTATCAAAGTTTCAAAGTCAAACGAATATGAACGTTCAAAGTCCATAATAAAACTGATTTAGAAGATTTGATGACATCTTATTATCGGTGGGATTCAATTTACAAAAGTATAAAAAAAGCATCTATAAAGGTGTCTAGTTTAAAAAGATATTTACCAGCAATCAGACATGTTTAGGAAGATAAAGTTAGGGTATGAACTAAGATTTTTGATTCAACAAGCATGGTATCATGAAAATATACAAATGAAGTGTCCATTGAAAAATTCTTTTGGCAATTGCAATGCATTTTCTTTTATGAAATAGGCGAGATGTTATGTCTGAATATGATATTTGATCATTGAATGGTCAAAAGTTCTGTATAGTATAAAGTCAGTCAGTAAATCTGTATCAAGTTATTTTTTCAAACAGAGGAAAATACATCATACCTGCCAACATTCCAAAATGCCAATGGGGGTTTTAACTGCAAGATGGCTGTTATAGTTCTACAAAACCCTTAAAGGGGCCTTCGAATTTATTTTATGTTCTTATTTGCTTCTTCATACTTTTACAATGATAAATTTGATTGTTTTGTTTTAAATTGTGGACAAAATTGCTATTTCTAAATTCCAATCGGGATTTGCAACATGGGGTAATACAGTGAACTCAACTTGAACCATCTTAACTGGTGTATACTCATATCACAGAGACTCAAGTATAAAATTCCATCAAACATCAATAAAGTTTCGTATAAAAAGTAACAAAGTAAAAAACTTGTATCTTAGAGGTACAAAAACTGCTCACAACCAAGAATTCTGATCACATTTGGCAGTTTATCGTTGGTTTTACATATTAGTATGAAATACTGTGGATTCATTTATTTTCGTGGATATCAATTTTGTGAATTGTTCAAAACTTGCATATTCGTGGATATTTGATTACGTGGTCTTTCCAATCTCTGTATACAAAGATTTCTAAAATATGTTATTCATTGAATATTTGAATTCATGGTTCACCAGTACCCATTAAAATTGGTATCCAACGAATAATAATGAATCCACAGTATTCTAAATTAGTCCTTTTTAAATATAAAGAGTTGCTGCAAATTCAGAAATTAATGAAATGTGTAAATACAAATATGCCATTAGGTTCAGTAAATGAAACCATGTTTTAGTCAGTTTCACCTTAGTTTGTAATGGAATTTGCCATTTTAGTCATATTTATAAAATTTGCATACACATGAACTAATTCCAAAATTAACAATAGAAAGAAAACATCAATATGTCAAAATTCTAAACTAAATCTCTGAATTATTTCATAGTCGGGAATGGATAAGTTATTGTAAACGGGGAAAAAATATACCGGAAAAACAGATAACAAATCTGGCAACAATGGAAATAAGGTATCTTAAATTGTCTCAAACATGGAATATTTTGTCCTAAGACATAAACTAGACAAAAGTAGCTTGACCAAATTATTATGCTATGTTTGTAACAGCACTATTTTAAACTTTAAAATTCAGTTTACATTAGTATATCTCTTTTTTATAACAGGGTTACTTCCTTTTCATAGAGTTATTTCCCTTTCCAATGCAATATAACAAAACAGAAGTTATTCAGAACCTCACAAAATGCACTTTTCTGCATGAGTGATGATTGTTTTTCTTTATGATGAAGTATTATATAGAATACTGATTTAATGCATTATAGCATGCATTAACCCTCACTAGACAGGAGACAAATCTTTAAAAAGGGGAGATAACAAATATATATGTTTTGAAATTAAGGGAATGGAATTCAATAAAGTAATAAAGTTTGAGACAGAAATAGCGAGACATAGCTTTCATAAAAACAATCCCTTCATTTTGACTTCTTAGTACAAATAAACTTAGTATAAAACAGTAAAAATATATATAATAAATCTGTATTACTTTTTATGATGGTAAAAAGATTTAATTCTGTAGAAAAATGAAAATATTTCGGAGACTTTAAATGAAAGAACTAGCTAAATACTACTCTAACTTTCATCCATTTTGATTTGTACTATTGGCCTTTAACTGTCAGTTTCATTTAATTTGTTTTCAATATTAGGAAAAATGTTGAATAATTCAATGAGACAAAAAGTACTCTGTATATAAGTCAAAAGACATATAAAGTCAAACATATAGTCTTAAACAATACACAAGCATCTTCAGAATATTATAATCTTAAAACAGATAGTTTGTCAATCTTAATTGGTGATTTGAGTTTTTTTACAGACAATTTGTAGAAGAGACCTATTTAGCATCTTTCTAAAAGTATTTTTGGAAATACAATTTACTACCAACACTTATTGTCTTTTAACTTCCTCAAAACTTGGGCAATTTAAAGCTTAATAAATATTGTATGGACATTTAAAATTTTGAAATTTGATGTTGAACTCTATATGTCTTGATTTTCAAGTGTTGTTTTTTAAGTTGCTGTTCAATTTTACTTATATGAATTGAATTTATAATTTAAAACAAAGTAATGGTTAATACTTTCAAAAAATTCTATTCAACTTCACACCAATCTTTATACGACATATCACATTTTTACAAATTAAAAGAAACTCATAGCTTCAAGGGCCATATATATATACACATATACCATATATGTACATCATGCCAAAAGATAAAAATAACGCTAATAAACTATCATATACTATACATAATAAATATATAAAACATATCATCCCTAAAAAATTAACAAATAATTTACATTAACAAAAACATTAAAAATATGATATGTAAAAACTGTCCGACAAACTCAATGAAAGAATGAAAAAACATGCAATTCCCAGCAAATTTACAGGCAAAATATATATATGTAGTTGTGTAGAATGACACCTTGGAAAAATATATTTTGTCCCTTAGGTCAATGAAATTAAATTCTCCCCATCAGTTTTTCCTTTTCTTTTTAAAATTTGGTTACAAAAACTTTACATTAAGGCTACCTGTTGCAAAAAATAAAATCTAAGCAATTTTGAAATTATGCATTTTTTAAGAAAAAAATATCTTTTAATTTCTAAATAATATTCTACCTGTTCTTCAGGATCAACATATATTTTTAAGGGGCTAGTAATTCTAATCAAAGCCTTAAAGGCTGTAAAAGCAATTGCTGCCATGTTAATGTTTGGGGACTTTTTTTCATCCACATATATACAAGAATTAAACCTGACATGAGTGTTGTCTAGTTAAAAGTAATAAGGTTTTAACTTTATATAAATAAAAGACTTTAGCAGAAAGTCATTTTTAATATGTTTTATATTTCACAAGGAGACAACACGTTTACCAGGCTAAAGTTGGGGTCAAATATACATGTGCTGAAACATATAACTCAAAAAGAAATCATCATGGATTATCCCCTGGTAGTGTTTGTAACTCTCTTGGCAATAATTTCCTTTATTGATTTAATTTTAAAAATTTTCATTATTAATTTATATTTAACCATTAACACAAATGATTAAGTTAAAACATTTCAACTTTCCAGACGCAAATGTTAAAAAACGGGAAAGAAATAAAATATCTTACAAGACATAAACATGTAAAGAATAAATGTATATTTCAGCTTAATAAAAATATTTTCATAATGTTACTTTGTCATCATTTTTAAAACTAAGTTCCAAACATTATTGCTCAGTTGATGTGTCCTTCTGATGCGGTACGAGCACAGGCACTTGTTTCTATCCATAGGAAGGTCGATTATCCATATAAATAGTTTTATATGGATAGTCGACAATCCTATGGATAGAAACAAGTGCATGTGGGTATGAGATAACTACAATTCTCATGCAATCCCGAAAAAGGGGGGGTCATCACAGACAAACATGACATTAAATCGTTATCACTGAACAAGTATATATATTGTATAGGGGCCAGCTGAAGGACGCCTCCGGGTGCGGGAATTTTTCGCTGCATTGAAGACCTGTTGGTGACCTTAAATTAATTCTGCTGTTGTATGTTTTTCTATGGTCGGGTTGTTGTCTCTTTGACAAATTCCCCATTTCCATTCTCAATTTTATTATACCAACAAGAACAAACAGCTCTACGTTGCTTTGATATTTATCAATTTTCAGGAAACATTGCGAAAAATGATCTTCAATATTTCGAAAACATGTGAAATAAAATTGCTAACACGGTGGACCGTCGAGTGTCAACAAACGTAGTAGACTTGTTCACTGAAAAGACGAGGATAATGGTTTCATCTGACATTTGTTATGCAAACCCAGTTTTGATCATGATATTTAAAAAGACGTACTTTTTTTCAATCTATGTATTAATAAACTAGAAAATTCCAAATTGTAAATATCTCTTCATCTGGACCGACTTGGCATCTACTACGTTTGGACGGGTCCATTTCATTAGGAAGGTGATCGATAAATATTACGGAGTTTTGACAGAAAAGGAAAACGAACTTATTGTTATGTGTTTTCAACAAGGGTTTCGTTCCGCTAAATTATTTGCGCAAATAAAGTTTGTCTATTTTTAGATTACAGGTAATAATTTGACACTACGCATTAACCTGTGTAGTGATTTTGATTTTACGATAAATGTATGAATGAACGATAATTTTATGAATGAACAAGAGCACCTGACCTCTTAAAGAAACACAAATTAAACATAAAAAAACGTATTTATTAGGAGATAATTCAGTTAAATTTTCAATACTAAATCAACAACTGAAATGAATCCATATTTTGTTGAAACATAGTACGAACGGCGGAAAACGGAATCGCATTTATAAAAATGTACTTTTTTTCACTCGGACTTCTATGTTATTTGATAGTCAAACGGTTGACCCTTTAAATACAAAAATACATCTACAAGAACATATTCTGAAACTTCTTAAATCCGCTAACTTTTTTTTAAAGTTTCAAGCTATGTATTGCATTAGAAAACATACATAGGTGTTAAAGAATGACTGACCAGGAGCCTGTTTAACAAAATACTATGGCTTGATCTGGGCGGAGTCTCTGATCTGGGTCACAAAGATGGCCATACGCGACGGCATAAAAGCAATTGCTTTAAAAACAGAATCAAATGAATAAGCTTCCTTTAGAATAGTTCAAGCAAGAAGAATTAATAATAGATTTTGTAGAAGATGTTGTTAAATCAACTTTTATATAAGAAAGACTACACAAATATGTTTCCATTATATTTCTATTAATCTCCAAAAGCAAAAAATACTGTTTGTAAAATTAAAACCAGAATTCAGTGGTATCTTTAGACCTGGTATAAGGGAGACTACTTTTCATATCACTAATGTGTTTGAAATAGTCCAGTTTCATCAATGCTTTTTAAGCCCTCACCTGAAACAGATGTAAACATCACTTGGAAGCTTACAATATATCTGTGAAAACAGTTGACACAAACGCACAAGTGATTAGTAGAATTATAACCTCAATCTAGGTCTTCCATCTGAAATTAATAAATAAATAAACAAATTTGATTTGTGCTAAGTAGTTAATGCCTATTAAGGAAACCTAGATGCAGTTGTTCCGGAACATCTATTGTTTCCATGGCTATACTTGATGGATTGAACGGGAATGTTACTGGGAAAGTGTATTTTGTGTCCATTAATAAAGTGTTGTCGGCTTCCTGCCGTCCTTGTAATTTCTTTTGAATCTTCCTAATGAAACTGACTGGTACACGCTCTTCAAACTCATCAACTGGGGTGTACAGATTAAGTATCTTAACAATCTGAAAGAAACCAGAATAATAAATAAATAATAAATAAAAATTATAAAGCGGCATAATATACAAAACAATTAACGACTTAACATAAGATATAATGAGCTTTTAACCAGCATAAGACCAGAAGTAACAGATAAGCAGAGATAGACCCAATAAATAATTAATTTCAGTTTGAATAATAGTATTGGGTTAGTATTTCTCAATCTAGTTTTCTATGTTGTATTTTGGTTACTGTTGTTTGACATTTTCTTTTTTGCCAAAGGCATTGTCAGTTGATTTTTTACTTAAGAGTTTGATATCTTTCACCTCTCTTCTATCATAAATTTTTCCTATGCATAAATTTCTCCCCTCAGCAAGCTATGTACCTAACTGATTTGATTTTGATATTTTGTGCTTTAAGGAGGCTCGTGGGTATAAGATTTTCAGAAAAAAATTAAACATTTATTTTTCATTTCAAATTTTATTTATTACCTTTAGTAGTTGTGACTATCATATGGTACAAAATTCATTTAAAAAAATCAATTCATGTTGGCCCCAGGTGACTTTTAAAATGTAGATATCATTGAAAATGCTCCAAATTATCTCCCTTTGGTGCAAAAATGCCATTTTTTGGCATTAACATTGAAATATCTTTTTTAACTCATCGGTGACCTATATTTTTTATTGTTGTTTTCGTAGAAGCTGTACATAAACTAATTAATTGTAAAATTAAGCGATTTCTGTAATTTAGTTCTTTTTTTATTACGATATTACCGCTATTTCTGCTATTAGTTCAACTGAAAAAAGGGACATTAACAAAAATATATGCTTCTTTCGAAGGCAGATTGTGAGCGTAAATGAAAGGTGACCCCATTATTTTATTTTATTTTTCTATTAGGTATAAGATAAAGTTCATTTATAGAAAAATATAGAGAAATCCTATATTAAATAAAAAATTTGATTTAGACCAGCTTAAAGCCACTTTGAAGCACCTTTTATGCTATTATCTGGCGGCCAGTTTTTATTGATGAAGGAAGCCAGAGTGCCCCGAGAAAACAATCAAGCCTCTAAAGGAAAACTGACAATTCTAATCAACTAAGTGAATCCACATGAGCAGGTTTCAAAACTCAAAACCTCAGTGGTGACTGGCTAGTGATAACATAAGTAACTACTTACCGTATAGCAGGGTGCAAATTTTTGCTTATTTTTGCAGATAGAACAAAATACCAAAAATAAATTCCGCCAATTTAAAACGGCACAGGCAAAGATATTGTTTAAAGTTTTCAATCCACCAAAATATTTCGCATACCCTATTCAATGGAACGCTCTCAATACGGTATACCACATGGCCACTGAGGCCACTGAAACCTACCTGTGGAGTTGTTAGTTTAGAACACATTTCACATATACTGTCCACATCAGCATCTGTTTTCCTGGCCTGTAATAACTGGGAGGCTTGGGTAATAGGTTCTAATGCTGACAGGGCACCAGATTCTCCTAGTTTGTTGTCACGTAACCACTGTTCTAAATGGCTCAGATTGTATCTGGAATAAAATGAGTGTAAAAATAAGCAAACTGTTTTATGCAAAACAAGGGGAGCAACAGCTGTAATGCAGTCTTCAGTGGATCCACAATCTGTTGATACCTGTATCTTGGCATTGCACAAGGTCATGTTTTTCTCTGACTGTAAAACGTCTTTAGACTAAATCTATTGGATGTTGGATGTGTACTGATTGATTATTTAGTCTCAGATGTTGGATATTTTAATTAGTTTGTTAGTGGCTTTCAACTAGCTGTAAGTAACTGCGAGCTCTCTGACATCAGTAATTAGTGTCTTTTAGTTGTTAATAACATTAACGGTACCAATTTTACTGCACCAGATGGGGATTTCGACAATACTCTCTTCAGTGATATACATGTACCCGGCCACGCCAACTCTGTGTTTTTGTTAGATGTAATTCTATTTGTATCCATCTGATGAGCTAAACCTTTATCAACTAGTTTTTATAGTTCTTTCCAATGTTGTATGAGTGATGATTTGTATAGCAGAAGGCACTTATCCAATCTCTTTCCTTTTGGAGTTACTATGATTCCCTTATCTTTTTTTTATAAGGTCTGAACTACCTTAAATTACAATTGCCTAGACACTGATTGCTCAAATTGCAAAATGAATGTACAATCAACTTGCTTAATCCAACACCTGAGTATTATGACAACTTGTGAAATCTGAGCAAAATTTCGGGTCACAAAAATTCCAAAACCTGTCATTCCTTAGTCCTACACGGGTCCCAACGTTATTAGTCATATATAATTGACTCTAAAGGTGAGTTGAGGCTTGTTTAGAGTTATGGTTAAGTGTATGATACAAATGCATTCCCACATTCAGTACAATTTAACACAATTCTCTGGCCGCCATTAGTGTGTTGGATTAGACAGGTTGTACTGTAACTCTGTATGTATACCATACCTGATCTGCATTCCTTTTGACCAATTGCACATATCTTTACGTAGAAGTAGATTGTTAAGAGCACCAGAGGCAACAAAGTAATATAACTGTCGGAAGATCTGTTTAACCAGTTCTGGGTCAACGGCATGCTGGGCTAAAATCTGACTGTATTTGTTCATCTGAAACACATTTTTTTTATATATATAATGTTAACAAGCAAGTGAATCATAACTCATTTGTTTGAAGTATCTGTGTTCAAATTTGATTCAATATGGAAATGTCATGGATCCTTATCATTTCGAAGGAATGATCCTCTTTCGAAAGAAAGTCAAAGGTCCTCTATAAGGCATTAGTGTAAAGAATTGTTATTCCTCGATTTTTGTACTTGTTCCTTCTCAGAAAGAAATAGATCCCAGATATCTGAACTACACAAATTTGACCTACACAATATATTAACACAAATTCCCTGAAAAGTAACTGAAACTTTCATATGAGATATACTGAAAATCTTATAATGTACGTTATTAAAATTCAAAATGTGACTTTTTTGAAAATTTTTGTAACAAGAGGCTGTCACAACGACAGCAAACCGGATTTATTAGCATTTATTTGTGTCCTGGCAATATCACAAGAACCATTACTGATGATTGGTGAAAGTGAAAATTGTCAATATCAAATTTGACCTCTATTTTGTCATCAGTATCAACATATTAAAATTTGAAAAGCTTAGATTGAATGGTTTGTGAGTAAATGCAACAACGTGAATGGAAACACCATTTAACGATCTTTCAAGAACCATAACTCCTGAACGGTAAAAGTCAAAATCGTCATTATTGAACTTGACCTCTATTTTGTCATCAGTAACAACATATTAAAATTTGAAAAGCTTTGGTAGAACAGTTCATGCGTAAATGCACGGACACGACTGGAAACACCATTTTTCAATCTTTCAAGAACCATAACTCCTGAACGGTAAAAGTCAAAATCGTCATTATTGAACTTGACCTCCATTTTGTCACCAGTAACAACATATTAAAATTTGGGAAGCTTTGGTAGAACAGTTCATGCGTAAATGCACGGACACGACTGGAAACGCCATTTTTCAATCTTTCAAGAACCATAACTCCTGAACGGTAAAAGTCAAAATCGTCATTATTGAACTTGACCTCCATTTTGTCACCAGTAACAACATATTAAAATTTGGGAAGCTTTGGTAGAACTGTTCATGCGTAAATGCACGGACACAACTGGAAACGCCATTTTTCAATCTTTCAAGAACCATAACTCCTGAACGGTAAAAGTCAAAATGGCCATTATTGAACTTGACCTTCATTTAGTTGTCAGTAACAACATATTAAAATTTTAAAAGCTTTGGTTGAACGGTTCTTGAGTTAATGCACGGACAACATTTGATTGCCGCCCGACCGCCCGCCCGCCCGCCCGCCCGACCGCCCTGCCGCCCGCCCGCCCGCCGAGCATCCCCAATTTAATAACCGACATTTTTGTCACAAAAATCTGGTTAATAAAACATGTGATATAACTTACCACTTTCATAAGAGAATCAAGAGACAGTTCTTTTTCCTCCAGTTCATTGGCATTGCTGGAACTTCTTCCTCTCATACCTGAAGGTTTGGAGGCAGTCAGTCCTGCTATGGCTTCATGTTCTAATACTGCTGGGACTGAAATTGTATGACAAGAAGTTAGAAATAAACAAGAAAACACACTGTCAGATTGAATAAATGTTGAAAGGATTAACGAAAATGTATCATGTAAAAGAGGGACAAAAGATACCAGAAGGAAAGTCAACTTAGCATTATCAATGATCCATGACATTATGATCATGGTCAGTTGATACATGCAACACTGACATATACACCTTACAATAGTTCCATTAACCAAATATAGTTTCGCAATTGCTCTGGGATGATTCCATGTGTTTTCAAATGGGTCCCTTGAACATCAAATTGGGAATTGTTATCCCAATTAGGATTTTTTTATGCATACAATCTAAGACAAAATAATATCATTTTCCTGTAAAGACGGAAAATGTATATAAAGTTTCACCTGTACAGTGATTGAAGAAGTTATTGGATTCAGACCAGGGAAGTTGTAATACATGAATAGCATTGCACATGATGCACTATTATCTTAACTTTGGTAAACAAGGCCTATTACAAAAACATATATACCAGTTAACACAAACCTATGGCAAGCCGTTCAGCTATTTATTTAAATTTCCAATTATCTCAAACTATATAAGATATCTAATGAACTATTATATTAGATATCTTATAAAGTTTATGATATATCTTGAAGTTAGATTGAATAGCAAAACGGCTTGCCATATATAACCACTGAAAAAAATCATCCATTGGGTATTTTTTCAACAGATCATCTTTATAAACTTACCTTGATTCAAATGGATTTCAAATTGAACTGGCGAATTGTTGAATTCAGAAAAGCAATTACAAAAGTTTATATACCTAACTAATAAGATATTTAAAGCAATTGAACCAGTTAACTTTAAAATTTTTATATCTTTTGAAACAGTTACATAATGATGACATGGTATTTCAGGGGGAAGGGGGGGGGGGGGGGGACTCATTTCATTAATGGTCTATCATCAACATTTTTTTCAACCAAAAACATACCGGCTATTATTCGGCAATCTGCTCTTACGAGATCGGTGCCAATTAAAATCATTCATCAATGTCAATCAATTTATTCTCCAAGGTCTGCTTTGACACCCATTTTGACAAAAAACATGATTTTGATCAACCTGCTGAGAGATCTACTTTTACGACATCAAATACTCCCATAACATTTTAATCAATTGAATCCGGCTGATAAAACTGTTTACCTCATGGTGACATAATTAAATCGTTGTTAATAAAATCTGATTGTATTCAGCATTCTTATCTAGATTTTACTACGTTTTGACGACAAACTATGAAAAATTATAGTTGCCTTAATCGGTGACTGAAACTTTTCCGGAAATACCGATTTTTATTTTATTTTCCTGAATTGGGAATTTATATTCACAAACATTTTTGGGGGGCCACTGGCAGATTTAAGGTGATGGTACTATAAAGTGGAATCATCCCTGTTGCTAATAGTTACATTATAAATGAAACAGACTTAATCAGGTGAAAAATTTACATTGTTCATGTTGACCAATGAAAAATGAAAATGTGGTCGAGGTCACATGTTCACCTTATAATCTTTCAGTGCACCAAATATTGTTGACCCATTGCAATAGATTCTAAGAAACATACTTGACTAGAAAAAAACACTGACAAATGACCAAAGAGTTTTTTATGAGGAGAGGAGCAGTGCTCAATCTAGTAACACTTGTGATATTTAATGTTTATACAAATGTCAATCTAGAAAATTTGTCCAATCTGGGTCCACTCTAAAGCAGCAAAACCCATGTGACCTGTACTTACCAATCATTTGCTGCACTGATTCCTGCATCTGTTTAATCATGGTTTGGTAGATCCACACGGCCAGATCACTGAACACTTGTCTGTACTCTGACAGGTCAAAGTTACGTAGACCATGTTCGTTTTGTCGTGGGGAATTATCTGCTTGGAAAGCCTGCAAATGGAGTGTATCAAATTTAAAATCCTGTGGAATTTTTTTTCAGCAAACAAGTTACAAAAATTCAAAGAGCTTCTTAAAACCTGAAAATTAGTTAAAACACATGATGACTATGAATGGTTGTTTATGATTAACATTTGTGTAGATTTAAGAGTTGAAAGGTGTTCTTTTCTCAGAAAATTGCAAAAGTAAGAATGTTTATAATAATGTATTCTCCATTTCAACTTTAAGGAATCTAAAGATTTTAACAAATTATTCATAAAAGTTTAACGTATCATTCTCATTGAAAGATCACCCAAGTTTTTGGTAGGGTTTGTGTTCCACAATTTAAAAAAATCCATGTTTTTTTGGGTAGACTGTTCATAATCGTGTTATTTTAGTAGTCTTCCTCTTTTTCTGTTAGTTATGAGAAAAAGAAAAAGTATGAACGGTTAATTCAGTTTTTACAAATTCATAGATAACTAAGAATTTTTTTTATCAGAATTAGGATAAGGATAAACATCATCAGCAAGTATAAAACAAGTTGAGTAAAACGCATTGATGTTTTATTACACAATATTGAATAGTAATAATTTTGACAAAAGAAAAATATTTTTGAAAATAATGGGGAATTAAAAAAAAACAACGTAAGAATGAAAAAGTTTATTTCTTAATGTGTTGGTTTGAAAGTATTTGAACACATTGAGGAATGCATTCAAATGGTAGGTACACCATGCACATTCTCAGACAGAAAAAAAAGAAAAAAATTATCTCACCTTTTTAAACTATCTAGTCTGGACAAAGGGAAGTAATTCTACATCAGTGTGAACAGTTATCATTCATTTTCTGTGTGTTTATAATTTAACATTAATATTGGATACAATTTCTGTTGATTTCATGGGTATGGGGAAACAATGAATTTATAAAATGCTCCAAGACATACTATTTCTTAGTAACTTTAATAGGAGCAAATACTAAACTATGGAATTTAGTAATGGAATTAAGTACCCTTATAGTAGCCATGTGTGTCTCCGACAATGAAATTCGTTCCCTCAAAATAGCAATTTAAAAAAAAAAATCTGCTGTACATCAATTCACAGATTCTCAATCAAGGGGAATACGTGTAGTAAATTCATACAATTTTCAGTTGCGAGGTACTTACTTTTTCGCCACTGTACTGTTTGAGTGTATGCAGCAGACGACAGGTGTTTGTCAGCCATAACGTAACTCTCTCAACATCACTGTGATGTTTCTGTAAAAGTTAATTTCAATGATATCAATGATGCAATCGTTTTTTGTTGATAAAAATTTGAATGATTTGAAACACAACAGTTTTTGGTATTTATCTTGCCTGAAAAAAAATATAAATAGTCAGGCTAATAATTTGTTATGTCAGATGTATATTTCAACTATACAAGTCTCATCAGTGGCGCTTGAAATAAAACAAATTGAAGTCTAAATCACTTGCAAAATTTAAAATCATGAAACCACGAAAATAAAGTATCAATTATAGCCATCTTTGTTGAAGGCCAAATGGTGACATATAGCTGTTAATATCTGTGTCATTTGGTGACTTGTGGAGAGTTTTCTTATTGCAAATCATACCACATCTTATTTTTTTCTTCTTGTTTAAATGGAAAAGCCCTTGTACATAAATTTCAAAATTCTTTTCAACAAATTTTTCTCCTGTCTCTAAACATCAGATCAAAAGATATGTTGTTGATGACCTATATTTTGACCTACGTTGACACATTTTTTGATTCCATTAATGGTATTGGTCAGCAGACCTCTAACTTTCTCGTCGTCATTAACATAATCAGTATGTCTGACACTCATAAACAAAACATACCTTGTAAGTGACCTATATATTGACCTACCTTTACACATTTTTTAATTCCATTAATTGTATTGGTCAGCAGACCTCTAACTTTCTCGTCATCATTAACATAATCAGTATGTCTGACACACATAAACAAAACATAGGCTGGTAACCCTGGTAACAAACCAACAGCTACACGAGGTTTCAAATCTGAAATGAAAGTAAAACATCAGAAAGCCGCACGTTAAAAGTTGGCATCGTTTATGGTCAGAACATTGAAGGTAGCAATATCACATACCCCATGCACCCACTAAAAGGGTTTTCACAAATAGGGGTCCCAAATTCAGACCTTTTATGATTATCATAATTTATCCTAAACTTCCATTAGTGAAATTATTTAATTTAAATTTGAACAAATTTTGTTTAAGAATAATGGTGTTATTAGGGCAATAAGAATTGATATTTGGTAATTGTACGATTATTCCCCTTGAAAAAAAATTGTCCCTACTTTCAGCTTTTTCTGATCATCAAAATCAACTCAGAATTTTGTTGAAGGGGCCATCATACAAAATGGATTTGACAAAATATGAAAGCTCTGTAATGGCAAAAATGACTTGTTAAGTGATATAAGGTTTAACTAGAATGTGTCCCCAGTACACGGATCTATCATTTTCTATGTTCAGTGGATCCTGAAAATGGGGGAAAATCTCTAATTTGGCATTGAAATTAGAAAGATCATATCATAGGGAACATGTGTACAAAGTTTCAAGATGATTGGACTTCAACTTCTTCAAAAACGTCCTCAACCAAAAACTTTAACCTGAAGCAGGACGAACAGAATAACGACCAAACGGACAAACAAACGGACGCACAGACCAGAAAACATAATGCCCATAAATGGGGCATAATAAAAACATTTACATGGGGTATAGTTACACAATAAGATAGGATTGTCATGTCAAGGTTCTTTCCATGATCAGCTGTAATGGTTTCTTTGAAAATTATAAAATAACATTAAACTTGTGAAGGCTTTAAAAAGCAAAGCAATGAAATTAAACTACCCCTTTCAAGGTCTAAACAATAAATAAAACCTCTACTAATAAAAGTAGATTTACATACCCATGATTAGGTTTTTAATCAGTGCCTGTTCATCCTCCTTACGATACTCTAACATGCCCATGTAGTTTCTCTCCCGATGTTTTACGTGAGCAACATTGTCTTCACTGGATTTAGTATCGTCTTTATCCATCTCTGCAGCAATCTCAGCCGCTACAATAAATGAAAAACTTTTGAAAGGGAAGCAAAAAGAATAAATTTTTAGTGAGATTCTCATTCAAAACTTTTTTATTCTATCATTGTCTATACAAATATGTAGACTGTATTTTGTCTTGTGTTTTATTGGGTTATAAAAATAAGACTTGGTATTATTGCCAATGAGACAACTTTGCACCAATCTGGGTTTTTCTCCTTCTTTTCCTTATAAATTTTCATTGTTCTCTTGGTATATTATTTTCTAAATAATAAAACTTCTGTATAATTTTCTGATATATGTATTGATTGCAAAAATTATATGAAAATCTTCCGTCTCTAAATAAATATCTGCTTATTTTCAAAGGTTGATTTTTATTGAAAATATAACTTTAGGTAAGAAAATTCCAAGTAAAATTTCAAAATTTCCAGTAATGGGATCTACGTTGATCCTTTACATGTATGTAATGTAGAACAGAATTAGTCTTATTAAATACAACATAAAAAAGTTAAAGCAGCACATACCTTCGCCATCTTTGAGACGTTTGGCGTAAGTTTTTAACATTTTCTTCAGTTTGCGTATCTGGTCTTGGTTCTTGTCGTTAGATTCTCGAAGATCCTGCAATGAAAATAATAAGAATGTTTAATGCTTATACATATTTTTACACAATTGCATCTAAGCTCATATGAATTTCATATTAAGTGATATTCAACATGCATGCATGTCCCTATTTTAAAATAAGAACTAAAAAATTACAAGATTTCTTCAGGGAAAAACAAAATCCATAGAAAAACACTTTTATTGCTGTTCTTTATCTTTAAAAGTCTAAAACTTATGTAAGGCAATATCTTTTAACTTACTTTTTTTTATACAAAAACAACATTTTAAAAGATTCAAACAGGAAACTATATAAACCACATTTTCTCTTTATGCAAATGAATAATGCCTACCATCATTTCTTATGTAAACCTTTCAGACTGTATAGTTGTTTCAGTAACTGCAGATTATATAAAATGTATACACATTTTTACATCTTAAAACTAGTAACATTGCAAAGATGTTCGCAAATGATCAGGTTAAACAAATATACATACCAGATTTTCGGATGTAAGCCTTTTAATTTCCTTCTGCATAGCTGCTTTACCAAATGAACTAATTCATATGTTACAACTGAATTTTCAAATGTACACACTATAACCTCTCTAAAAATTTCCCTATTGAATCAAAATTACACACAATAAAGACACCCTCATAGATTTCGAAAAAGAGCAGGCTAATGATGCAATAAGGCAGCACTCGTAGCAGCAAAGTGGAAAGGGATTGATATAAGTTGCAATAACTTGTTTCCCAATCCACCATAAATAAATATGTTTAAATTAAAATTACTAACCAGATTTTCCGATGTAAGCCTCGTAATTTCGTGCTGCATGGTAGCCTCAATCTTAGCCTCGGGACCGAGCTGTAGATTCTGTAAACAAACAGAGATATTTTTATCATTAAATATTTTGTCAACAAACATTTTCCTCGTTGTCGAAGCAGATTCTTTAATTATAATTTTAACAGATGAGTTGACACAACTGTTTGGATACACTGTGTTATTGTTTATGTTAAAATCTAAATAAGGAAGCAAAGGATAATAACCTTAGGACATTTTGAATTTACAAGGGACTCAATGGAGGTCTTCATTCTGTAATCTCTTAATAATTTTTTTTATTTGGGTTGCCCATTATTGAAATTGAGAAAGAAACTGGAAATGTATCAATGACAACAACCTTAGCAAAGAGCAAAAAAAAACAGCCAAAGGCCATTCTTTATTCTTTTTAGGACCATTTATCAATATTTTCCTTTGGTCTATTTTTCTTCCTTCATTAAGCCCCATCCAAATCCTCATTTATGAGGTAACTTATGTATGAAGTCTTCGGCTGTTTTCTGCTCTATGGTCGGGTTGTTGTCTCTTTGACACATTCCCCATTTCCATTCTCAATCTTATTTGAATACTTATCGTTTTAATACTAGATTCTAAACCTGGCTCCTTTTAACAATAAATAAGTTTATCCAATCAATTCATGCCATTTTACTGATAAAATATAGAATTATAGAATTGAAAACTAAATTACGAAAGTTTCATTTTTAACAATATTCGAGTTGTTTCATTTGTCATGTTTGTTAACACTGTTAAATGTTCTCTTGTTTAACTGATTGTTTTTTGAACAAATGTAAAATATGACTTTATTAAACTTTGTGTCTTTTCTGATGAGTATTTTGAAAAAAATATTGTTTATACTTATTTTAAGAAAATGTGATGTATAATGTCTATTCTAAAAAGCAAAAGTGAAAAATGAAAAATCTAAAGAAACTGTATATAAATATATACCGGTATATGTATTTGTTCAATTTTGATTTTTGATCTGTTTGTTTGTGTGTGTGTGTGTGTGTGTATGTAAAATTTTAGTTAATATAATATATATTGTACATTTTAGTAGTAGTTTTGCATTCCATAAGCAAATCAAACACAGAACACTAGCTCTACATCTCAGACTGAATAATAGTATATCAATAATAAAAGAAAAATCAAATCTTCTCTTTTTGTACCAAAATAAATACTTTTGTTGGACGCTAAAATTTCTAAATATTTCCTTTCTAGCTTTCTACTATTCTGTTTTCAAAGATTAAGCATCAATAAATGTTTTTTTCTTTCTTATAAAGCAAAGAAAACAACTAGGGAATTTAATTGATAGATTTTTAAACTAGCATTTTTTTTTTAAAGTTTGCTCAAATTTTTCCTTCATTCAACTATCAACGTTTTTAAAATAATTAAAATTTTTACTTAAATCCTTTTTAAATGTTAATAAAAAATAATCTAAACATGTTACAGTTAATGAGCTTTTCCATAAATATTTTTGCAAAGAATTGCAGGAAAATAAAATTAAAAAAAAAAATTAAAAAAATTAACAATTTGGATGTGACAGAAGGTAAACAGAGAAATAATCAGTCTGATGTATATAGCTTACACTAACATATCCCATTCCTCGTGTCATGCTTAACATAGGTGTAAATCCAATCCGTTCCTTAACTTAGGACATGTACGGTTTGTTTATAAATATTTCTACATGTAAGAGAGGTAAAAGACAGAAATAAATACGACAGATCTAAATGGTATATTCTAATGTAATGCATATTTTTGTGCAACAGATAAATGCTTACAATAATTCATCCTGACTTTTATATAAATGTTACATAATTTTGACATAAAAGAAAATTTCAATCAAATCAAAATGAAATAAAATAATCATAAAATAAATTAAAAAATATTTTTTTGTATTTCTACCATTTTTTTTTGATTTTGCCCAAAATTAAAAAAATAATGAAAAACTTGAAGAAAAAAAATTTGACTACCATTCCAATTATAAAAAAAAGATGGATGAAATTCTAGAATTTTTTATTATTCCAAAACTAAATTCAAAGTCACTCAGAATGCATTTCATTTCAAAGATCTAAGTTGGCTTATATTGAGACAGTGAGATTAAAGGACAGCCCTTTTATACTTTAGAAAACAGACTTTTCCTCATGATAAAATTTACCAAAAAATAATAAGCATTAATCAAAGATAAATCTGTTGCATAAAAATGTGATAAAACTGCTGAAATTTTGAGTTGGCTGTTCAATATTTTACAGTCACAAATTTCTGATTGTCCAACAAGAAAAATGTGCAAAAATATAAACTCTGCTTCAATATCTGGTTTCTATGACAACACATGAAAATGCATAACTGAAATTTTAGTAGAGTCTTGATTAGTATGAATATAAATGGAGGAAATACTCAAAATATTCTTGATCGCTGTTTCATACTGTGTTTTACATTTACCGATTCTGGCTGTGATTTCAAATTCAAGTCTTATAGTGCCCTAGTGATGAAGATCTTCCATATGGTTATAATGCGTCCCATATTTAACTATATCTACAAACTTTTACTGTGAGCCCATTTTTTTTAAGTGATCAAGTTTGGCAGATTGAGAAAAATTTGATTTTAATAGGTTATTTCATTTCACGGTTTAGCAAAAGTATGAATGCCTCTAAGCATATAGAAAATTTGTATTTCAGTTGAAAAACAAAGTTTGTAGTTCAGGTTTATCAAAAAAAATCTATGAAAATTTGTACCCCAAACATAACAAACTGAAACCATAGTATATTAGGAAATTTTGTTAGGTTGTTGACTCCTGTATGAGGGTATTAATGCCCTTTACAGTCTGGCGTCAAACGGCCATTTTCCGCTACCATTAGCATTAAATTGATTAAAATTTTACTGTGATCGTCAGAGGTCTCAAATAATTATTGTTACTGTTATTTTTTTATCGTCTAAAAGACAGTGCATATTTTATCGTCATGCACCAAAAATTACCGATAATGTCATTTGGCAAGAATTTTTACAGTAATTCATCATGAAGGTACCCCAATTACGTGACCCTCATGAATAGATGGTTATCCCAAAATCTGTCTTAAAAATATTCAGGACTTTTAAAATTCTTCAAACTTTTTAAAATGACTTTTGTTGCTGCTCAAAGAATTATAGTGCATACATCTACTGGTCTTACTATGCAAAAGAATGCAAATCATGAAATGTGTTGATAAACAATCAAAGATGGCTGACATGAAAGTTGTTCTAAGCAGAAAATCTACTAAAAAGACAGAATACTAAAAAGAAGTTATATCTGGAATAAAGCTGACTCTGACGAAATTATTTTATGTCAACAATCAAGAACATTCTGAATAATTCCTGTAACCATGGTTACCTACACGAGTTATACTGTTATGCTGAAAGAAAGATGTCCACCATGATAACTAATATTTATATATTGAGCCACACAGCATTATGGTTCTACAGCATCTTCAGCCTTTGTCATACATTACACTATTTTATAATATTCTTATATATAGACAACAAAAATCCTAATCTTTTTAAAAAAATCTGCATATATCTTATATATATCAAGTAAAATATGTCTTAAACATGGCAAAGGAAACCTTCATATTTCAAAAGAAAAAACTAAATAAAAAAAAACACCAAGAAATTCAATATTTTGTTAATTATTAATCATTGTATAAATCAGATTCAAATAATAAAAAAAAACATTTAGGTTTCTTTTTTTCTCAAAAATATACATAATTTCTTATTTCATCAGATCTTTTTCGACATTTCAAAAATTTCAATTTTATTGAATTCTATATTTATAATTGCAAAATTATTTTGTCAAAATTTTCTTATATAGCCTTACAGTTCTTAAACTACCCTTTCTTTTGTTGGTTGGTAAAAAAATTCTAGTTTCTGTCTCCAGAAATTAAAGAATTTTAACATTATTGGAAAAAATCAGAGTTATCTCCCATATTTCATAAAATGCCAAAAGGCTTATGTTTTTTGGGTTACAAACCTGTTGAATGATCTTTTGCTGTTTCTCATTTTCTTCCTTTAAGTCTTTCACTTGTTTCTTTAATGTTACTTCTTTCTTCTTTGAATCTTTTTCTGTTTTCTGTAACTGGTTTTCTAGAAGTCTGTGAATTATATATCCAAAAGAAGTTAAGACATTATCTTATTTTCCTTATTGATACACAATAAGTATTTAGAAAACAGAAGGTGAAGGTCAATATGTATTTAGAAAACAAAAGGTGAAGGTCAATACGTATTTAGAAAACAAAAGGTGAAGGTCAATATGTATTTAGAAAACAAAAGGTGAAGGTAAATATGTATTTTGAAAACAACAGGTGAAGGTCAAATACTTCCTCAAGCCCATTGTGATGGCATTGCAATGCCTTTTTAAAGTTATATCTTATTTTCAACACATATATACATGATATATTCATGGGTTATATAATTTTCTTGTATTTTGTTGGTATTTGTAAAACTAGATATCCCCCCCCACCATAAAACTTAAATCTCAAATAATTTTCAAACTTTCGTCACTTTTGACTTACTCCTCGCAAATCTCACACATTAAAACATATGGAGCTTCATCTGGACACATTGTACTTTTGTTTGCTGTGATAATCCTCTCAATACGTAAACGTCCCAAACAATCAGGACACCCACAAATGGAACCTTCATCCCAGTCTATAGTGTTGTCATGGTGACAATTTGTATACTGACAATCTTCAAAACTTTCTTCCGGACTAGGAACTTCTATGTTTTCTACTTCCAATAAATCTTCAAACTGAGATTCAAGATTACCATCATGGCTGAACACTTTATCTGTTAAATTGAAATCTGATGACATAGTTTCTCCAAAACCTGATTCAGGCTGTGAGTATCTCATACTAGAGCAATGTTCACCATGTTCATGTTCAGAACATGTGCTATGTACATCTTGTTCATTATCAGAACATGTTAAGTAAGCACCATCCTCAACAGACATGTCGTCTGCTGAGTGATCTAAGTCAGGAAAATGTTTTCTGTTGTGAAAATCTACATCAGTCAATTGTTTCTCATATAAATCTTCTGCTGAGTGTTTATGAGACTGATTTTTGAATGAAAGTTGTTGATGATGACGATGGCAATTATTTTCATGAACACAATCGGTGTGATCATCATGCGATTTAGATTGGTGAACACATTTATCACATGATTGGTCACATGGTACATTTTGACAGTCTGGTAATTTACACATATTGCAATTAGAATCACTTAATACTTTAAGATTGTCACATAATTCTGTATGGCACATTTCATCAGAAATATTTTCTTCTTTGAAAACTAGTTCATCTGAATCCACATGTAATTTTGATAATAGTTTTGTAACCGGTTTATCTATCATGTCAGGAGCAATTTCACTATCATGGTTTAAATCGGTTTTATGATTGTTGTCAGACTGATGATCAGGATTACTGTGATTAACTTGGTGCCAATCATGATTAGTTTGTTCATGCTCTACTTTACCATCATTCTCCTTTTCAAATAAAGAATCATGGTTATCAGTTTTATCACAATCAATATGATTGTCATCACATTGTGTATGACGATGATCATGAAAACTATTAGAAGGATTAATACTCTCTTGACATGATTCATTAATTGTCTCAAGTTTCCCTGAATTTGAAGTCTGACTGTCTTTAGCGGATAAATGATTTAAGTAATCACTAATATCATGATTACCATTAGGTGTAAATAAAGCTTGGACAACTTCACAGTTTTTATGGCAGACATGATGTTTATTTGATGTTTTCTGTTCATTCCCACATTGACAAACATCATCAAGTGGTGAACATTCAATTAAAACATGTTCATCCTCCTCATTTTGTTCATTAATCACATGATCATGATGAGAATTTAAGTCAACAGTTTCATGAGAGTCAGGTTCACAAATCTCTGTCATATTTTGTTCAATACTATCCCATAATTTTTGTTCAAATTTATTGTTTGATTTTTCAGCACTATATTCCATTTCATTAACGTCTCCTTGACATAATTCGGAAAACATTTTCTCATTATTATTTTCCACAACTTCTATCTCATTAATGGTGTACAGGTTTTTGTTAAAAACCCTCCCACCAGTAGAAATATTATTTTCCAAGGCTCCTATTATGCTTTCATCATTGTTAACAACAACTTGCTCTTTTTCACTATTTTCATCACTTAAACAAACTTTTACCTGATCATCAATATGATCATCAGTATTTTCCTCATTATCAAAACTATTATCAATATCCCAAGTTTCACTATCATCTATACTTTTTACATTTTCCCTTTTTTCAAAGGCCGTTATTTCATTCGTAGAAGCATTGCTCATATTTTCATTAGATATTCCTGGGGAATTATCCAAATGCTCTTGACACATGTAAACTTCATCTCCACTAAGATTATCAT
The DNA here is from genome assembly GCA_037788925.1 of Mytilus galloprovincialis. NCBI lineage: Eukaryota > Metazoa > Mollusca > Bivalvia > Mytilida > Mytilidae > Mytilus > Mytilus galloprovincialis. The sequence goes on along the minus strand of JAWDJN010000024.1, from coordinate 2,144,770 downwards.
CAGACATAAGTTGCTCACTTTGGGAGTTGGCATCACAAGTAATTTCAACATCGCCTTTGTTATTCTCATGAGTATCAATAGATGTACTTTCACTATTTAATATACAATGGTCATTAGTGTGGTCATTTTCCTCATCTTTTAAAGTGTTATTATCTAAACTATGTAATTTAACATTTTCAAACTCCTGACCAATAATTTTCAATTTATCCTGGTTATCAATGTCAGAAGATGTATCACTTCCATCATCCATTACATCAACAGCCAAGTTATCAATGCCTTGAAATTGAGGCTCTTTTTCAGCTATCAATGAATCATTTTCACTTGTATCTATATTTTCAGAGAATGTGACATTGCTTATTGCTAAATATCTAGACATCACATTAGACACATCATCCCCTTGACTAAAATCACTGGATATTTTGGCATCCACCTCATGAAAATTACCATGCTTCATTATTTGTAAATTACTATCACTTTTGTCTGTGTTCATAATTCTATCATTTTCATTTTCTACATCAATATCACTTTTTGGTTGTTCAATTTGAGCATTACAAACGTCTACAGGTCTAGTAATTTCAGATATATTTGCAGCCATGTTATCAACCCCTTTAAGTTCGGATTCTGGTTCTAATTTAGTAGTTATTAATGAATCACTGTCAGCATTGTCAACTGTTTGAGAGAATTCATTACTCTCAATACTAACATTGCATTTGAGATCCTCTTCGCTCATAATCTGGTTCTTCCCATCCTCAACAGGAGAACAGTCACTCTTGAGACTAATATCACATTTTGTAGCCTGGTTCCTTGTAATTTGGTGCTTTTCATGCTCAACAGGATAACAGTCACTCTTAATACTAATATCACATTTTTCATCCTGGTCCCCTGTAATCTGATTCTTTTCATCCTCATCAGTGCTACTGACACTCTCATCAACACTATTACGTTTTACATCCTGGTCACTAAAATTCCCGTTCCCAGGGTTACTAATTATATCGCTGTACGAACTCTCGAAAGTTTCTGATGTCACATGACTTTCGTTCAAACCTGAATCACAAGATTCTACAAGTGTACTATCATTTAATTCCCCCTTCAACTTTGTTTTATCATGTGACACAATATCTTTCAATTTCAGTTCTTTGGCAGTCAGATTATGTGATTCAAACTCCTCCTCCTCATTTTGATCTAAGAGCACATGTGACACCCTTGTTTTTACTGAATCGTCAAATGTCCAATATCCACTTGTTTCATTCATTAAATCTAAATATTGGACTGACACAGCATTTGGATTGTCAATCAAAGATACTGATTTGTTATTGTTCCATAGATTACTATTTCTTGTGGAATAATTTGAGGTGAGTGATTTGTCATCCTCATCATCTGATTGGTTGTCACCAGTTGATGATGCTGCCCCCATTGTTGAACTTTGACCAGGCTGATCAACCTCTGTTCCACCTATAATTAAAAGAAAAAGTCTTTAGATTAGTAATTATTATCAAACAATTTTCCAAACATTTCAAAAACCTAAATAGACTATAAAGTTATTGTTGCAATAATATTTTCTACTTATAAACTTTTTACAGCAGGAAGTCCCTCTTGTAATCTTGTTGAACATGCATGTCTGCTTGTAGAACAAGATAATGGTATGCAACTTTCAACAAGATCCCTCTTTTAAATAAAAAATATGAACTCATGAAGCTATTGAGCATATGCCAATGATACAACATCCCAACAACACACAAACTCAACTTATGCTTAACATACTGTCCCGCAACTAACTATTTGAAAATACAATTCACAAATCTACGGTAACATTTGAATCTTAAAATAAAATTTTACATGTCTTACTTTAACATTCCACCCATTTGTTTTAGATTTGACAAGGGTTACATTCCATCAAATTGATACATAGTCAAAGGTGGAAGCTTTTATTTATAAAATTTTGATAGATGTACGAAAACAACTGTTTGTGACACAATAAATACTATGTCTTGTAATTATAAAAAAGTTATTGTCAAATCAGTCTGTCTCCATTATTCAGAAACAACTGTGTCAAGGTCACATATTAAAAATACAATCTACACGATTTTTGTGTTTTATGGCATTCTGTTTAAGTTTTGAATGTTATGTTTAAATAGTCAATTACATTATTTTAAAACTTAAAACTTTAAAACAACATTGTGCTAAAAAATATTCAAATTTTACACATTAAAGACCCCATATGAAATCTCAAAATTAAAACACATGTGGCATGGTGTTTTTAAATCTACAAAATAATTTATAACGAATGACCAATTACATTATACCCAATTTTAAATCTAAAATTTTTTTTAAAAATTTATCAAGATATACAGATTTTATTGAAGCTGGGTTTTTTTAAAAAAAGAAAACATAATTACACAAGATACAAGATAAATTACACACCTGCTAGCTTTGTCCTTAAATTACCTAACTTCAAAAAAGAAATATTTAAGTAACAAATAGATAGTACAGTGTAATGTTGACTTCCAGTCACTTATAGACCTTATAACATCTAAGTATTGGTGAACTTATCTAACAATTGACACTTTGGTTTAGAGATTAGCTGACACTTTCATTTAGAGATTAATTTGATATCAAAACAAAATTCCTTTCTCTACAATAATGTTTGGGTTAGAGATTAAAAAGTGTACAAATCCTCAACTTGATATTTTCTTTCTTTCTTATAAAAACAAACTTTTCCCCTTTGATTTAAGATTTCTGTTAAGCTTGAGTTTAGTTTATGAAACCATTTTTGTGGGTTTAGTTTTGAGAGATTCAGGAAATATGCTCCAATACTTTTGACCCCAGTGCTTTTATCCTTGAAATCTGGGTCCTCAAATTTTTGATCAAATAATTTATTTTTTGTATACATGTGGAAACAATTATTTTTTATTTGTAAATGAATGAGTGTTTTAATCATTTTTAATTCATATTTGATAAAGATAAAACAGAGCAAGGTTTAAATAACCAAAATACAAATATCAAATGGCAATCAGTATTGAAAGTTTTGATTATCAAAATTATAAAATATTTAAATTTTCTATAATATATAAGATGATGCAGTTTGAAAAAGTTTCATAAACTTTTTTAATACAATAAAACAATTAAAGTTTTAACTTTTTAAATTCAATTAAACAAATTGAAGTTTCATAAACCTTTTTTTTTTGATGATTATATCAATCATGTCAAGCGATCATTAATAATTAAAAAATTAAAAATGAAGTTTGATTCAAACTTCTATTTGGATATATTGTAACTCACAGAACATGTCCTTTGGAATAAATTTCCCAAATTAAGTTCTTTCAGAACTTATGAAGTCAAAACCTAACCAGAACTTTCTTCCCATGTTAAACTACAAGTTGTAAAATTATATATTTATTATTGCCTGGGAAAACTTTCCTTGAAATATATTTTTGACAAATTTTCCTTACTAGATATAATAAAATATTGTGTAAATGGGGAAAAAAAGCACTTGTATTACAAGATAACCACCTGGTGTCACCTAGGACAATTGACCATGCAGTCACATAAAAAATATTGTTTTTTCTTAGACAGAATTGTGCAATATTGTTGTTGAAAATAAGATTTACAATTTGATAACTATATATAGAGACAAAAAACAAGCCATAAATGTCTAAATTACATGTTGACCTTGACATAGTAAATACAATCTTGGTTTATATCAGTCTAAATGTTCTCCCACAAGGCCATAATTATTTCTTCTTGGGAAATGTTTTTAAAATTTTGTTTCTTTCAAATATTTTACTAAATTATATTACTAATTTGTTCACTTTATAAATACTTTTGAACTTCAGTATATTGTTGTGAATAAAAAGATATCAGACATTGTTAAGATTATTTGCAAAAGCTTAACTTAACAGACTAATGTAAGTGTTTTACATTTCTACTGAGGACAAAAATAAGATTTTGTTTTCTTGTCTAAAACCTATAACTTATGGTGTTGGGCCAAAGAAAAAAAGGTTAACCCTACAAGGCATGGGTAGCTAGACAAAATTAAAAAAAGGTGTTGCTTAGGGTGGCTCTTTTCTATACAGAAAATGTTGTATCTTTCAATAAAACAGTCCTGTTTTACTTATGAATTATAGGACACAAGATTTATAGCTAAAAGGATCTGAAATCACTGTCACCCTGCTTATACTTTATTACTTTCATTTTCAAAGTGCCTTTCCAATTAGTCTATATTGTGAAGGTAATTATATAATAAATAATCAATCAAGATCATTCTAAAAGAATTATTTAGAAATTAGACGGATTAATAAGACAGATCTTTTTAATATACCTTGAAGAAGGTACATTCAATTTTCCCTAATCTTTCAAATTTCAACCCTACCGTCAAAACAATTTGATAAATATTACATAATATATCTACCCTGTGCCATCGAATTCATTGTCCCTGTTAATTATTCCATGTGAAAAATACTCTTATTTCCATTTTCGTTATTTAATACTATAATAGACGGTAATCGCAATGTGACGCCTTGAAAACATTAACAATGATTTATGACTACTGAATAATTTTATCTCTACTTTTAAAGTCTTTAACATGTTAAATGCACTTTCTATACATCAAGGAAGTCATTTTATTTCACATATATCTTGTCATGTAGGTGTACGGTCTTAAACTTTGACCGACAAACTTTTGTCAAAGAAATTTGTAAATACAACGCAATAATGTTCAACATGGGTATTCAGTCATTTTACTTGGTTTCAAACTACCACCAGATCTCATATCTCATCTTTAACTATCACCAGATCTCATATCTCATCTTTAACGTCTTTAAAATTTAGAGAATGACTATACATATATATATATATATATAAATTTTTCTGGATATACAATGGAATTTCTCGATTCTAATCTCATTTGTCAGTCGTCCTGAATAAGAATGAAATATTTGCCACTGGACATTAAACAACCAACAATCAATCAATTAATCATTTGCTGGAAAACTTCAAGTAAGGTTGACTATAATGAACAGAGAGAAATTTGGACACCACTGGAAATTAGGGCATGTTATGGACAATGAAAGTAATTACGGCATGCAACAGGCTCCTTAAGTCCTCTCTCTAAATGCAAGTGTTAACTGCACTTTCTATACACCAAGGAAGTCTTATTAGTTTACTTGTATGCATATATTATGTATCTCGTCATGTAGGTGTAACAGGTATTAAACTTTGACCGACTTTTAACTTGGTGTAGAAGAAATTAGTTAATACAACACAACAATGTACTTTTTCTTGGTGGATAAACTATCATGGAATTTCTCTTCAGTCATTTCACATTAAAAAAAAAAAGGAAAAAAGAGAGGGAGAGGAGCAATGGAAAATAAGGGAGGGAGCAGAAAATTTGCCATGCAACAGGCCATCTTATAATAATGGACCACTCAAAGAGTTGTTGCAATTTGTCTTTTACATGCAGAGAGCATGGCAATAGTCTTTTCCATACACTACTACCAGGGGATGTTTAATGACTTTGACTATACAATGTATATATATTGCTACCAATGAGGGCCTTGCACAGAAAGAAAAATTCGCAATTATAGTTACAGAAACATATTGTATTGAAGTAAAAATAGTAAAATAGAAGTGGAAATACTAAAGGGACACTAAAAACTCATAAGTCGAAAAGAGACTTATAGTTGGACCAACATATATGAGAATACCCAAACCCAAGACAAAAAAGGGTAAAAGGAACTCAAAACTCAAAGAGAGAACTGGGACATTATCTATGAATTAGTCCCAGGAGAGACCAACAAATAGATAACATTGTTGTGCCTGTCCCAAGTCAGGAGCCTCTGGCCTTTGTTAGTCTTGTATTATTTTAACTTTTAGTTTCTTGAGTACAATTTGGAGTTTAGTATGGTTTTCATTATCACTGAACTAGTATATATTTGTTTAGGGGCCAGCTGAAGGACGCCTCCGGGTGCGAGAATTTCTCATTGCATTGAAGACCTGTTGGTGACCTTCTGCTGTTGTCTGCTCTCAATGGTCAGGTTGTTGTCTCTTTGACACATTCCCCATTTCCATTCTCAATTTTATAAGAAGTGCCAATGAGAAAATCTCGCCATGAAAGTCACAATGTGTAAACAAAAACCATAACAAAAAACTTAAATTGAACTATCACCTACGTACTGTATACAAAATTCCTACACAGACATCAAACTGGTTTTATATCTGTCAATCTGATCTTATCACCTCTTTCAACCCTAGGATCCTTCTAAGTGACAAAATATCAAATTAACTCTACCTGTGGCCTGAGTTGTAATAATGTCCATTTCACCTTAACATGTACATTTCTATTCAACATCAAATAGTTGTAATTAACACTTATAATTTCTCAGGTGAGAGAAATACCCCCCTCAAGGTAGATTTCAAATTTACTAGGTTAATTATTTGTAACAGTTATGTAAAATCTTTGTTCTTTATGATAAGTATTTAAATCTTCTTTTCAACAACTTTGTTAAGAAATGATCAACTTTGAGCGTCATTTAGGAAAAATTGATTTTAAATAGTTAAATTGATATTTTAAAATGTTGATCTATAAATCTAGGATTTAGTTTTTATAATGCATAATCTCTTTGTAAATCCAAGATGATTTCATATTTTCAAGTATTATGTCAAAATCTTTAGAGAAAATGGATTTTAAATAGTTTGATATTTTAAAACATTGATCTATAAATCCTAAGATAAAGATATATAATGTATATAAACATTTTCCCAAATACTAAAATAATTTGGTATCCCCAATTAGTCAGACTTAGAATTTGTCTTATTTAAACATGTTTAGAACTAACAAAATACACTACAATTTAGCAAAATAAAGAAGATTTAAATATTTTTTCTAATTCCTACTCAAGTTTTAAATTCATCACATGTGTTGACTCAGTGACCTTTGAACTGTTAAACAGATTTTTTGTTAAAAAAAAGAATACTTCATCTAAAAATGTTGGAAATATAAATACCACAACTAAACACATCGATCCACACTTGAAAAAGGGGCCCCACATCACTTCCTTTTGACCCCTCCCACTTTTACATTTACATGTATGTCTACCACCATAAGCATATTCTGTAGATTTTACCATCTTCCAATTCACAAAATACACTTAAGACAAATTATCTTCATCCAAGGACAAGAAGATTTTAAAACACCTATGATTCTGGGTAGTTCCGTTTTGAAATTTTATTAAAGTATGACTTACCGAAGCAATATAAATAAGTCAAGTTAATTGTAATTATCATACTCAAAATTATTGTGCTCAACCAAAGTCTCCTTTCATATACCTCATCAGAATCATCTGAGTTGGCTCTTACTAAAGATTTATCTCCCCTGACTTACCTGGTGGAAAGAGTTTATGAAGAAAACAACAGGTACAGCTGGACATAATTATCTCCCTTAGTTCAGCAGCCTCAAGATTAAATTATCTCCCTTAGTTCAGCAGCTTAAAGATGTTAAAGAACCACAACATTCACAAATTTCACTGTACACTTTTGTTTCATTCTAAATCCTCATTTAACAGGTATATTCCAAAAATTCCAATTAATCAATTCAAATGACATTAATTGTTATGTAAAAATGTAGAATAACATTAAAACATGTAATATTTCCATAAAATTAATTTATTTACGTAATATAGTTCATTCCGCGGCACACGATAAAAATGTAATATTTTCCGAAACAATTAATCAAGATTTTTTTCAACAACATCTTGTGAAACCAAGTCATTGACTGACTAAGAATTTTAAAGATGACCTTAATCCCTTCAACATATCTATGATAATCTAATATTACGTAGGTCTTCTCCACATGTGACCAGAACAATGGTCAGTCAAAAACTGGCCAAAGATGTCCACTAACCGTGAGCTGAATTAATCTAGTCACAAGTACGTGTCAATTAATATTCATTTTACTGTTTCTCTCTTAATATAAGTTTATACTCCATCAAGTCAATAAATTACGATAACCTATTTCGTAACATTGTTTACATAAAAATACCAATTGAGCCATTCATTTAAAAGATGTTGTCTTTATAGGCAAACATTAAACTATCCAGTTTTGATACTGTTGAAACACTAATAGATCAAAACAGTGTTCTAGCTTGCAAATTTTTCCATTATTTTGTCAGCAGAATATAATTGTCCTAAAAATTTCTTTTTAATAGGCAAACATTAAAATATCCAGACTTGATACTGTTGAAACACAAATAAACCAAAACAGTGTTCTAACTTGCAAATTTTGCTGTTTTTCCGTCACAAGAATAGAATTGTCAGTTTCTCATAACTGTTGAAATGTTGGTGCACATGACGGTCAATAAAATATGCTTACACACAAGACACTATCCTAGTGAGCAATATCTTGCATTAAAAAAATCCAAAATTCTCCAAATTTGTGAGTTGTTTTCTAACAATAGGCATGTATGCACTCCATTTATCAAGTCATCAATTTAAAAAATCGGAAGACAACAAAATATGTCAAATTTTTGTGAGAAAAGTTTTAAAACTATTCCATTGTTAGCAAGGTTTCACTACTATATCAAATGATAATCCTATATGCTTAACCTTCCAACTATTTAACATGCAACAAAAACAAACACACCCTATCTGGTTTTCAAATATTTGTGATATAAATCGTAAAGCTATATTGTTGCAAAGTCAGTTTTCATAGTAACATTTAAATGTCACCCAAAATAATACACCCGGTGTCCCGAATACAGGAAATATGATATTCTTCAAAGATAAGATAACTGATTAGGACTGTCTTCATCTTGTTCAGGTAGTTTTTGATCACGCTGGGTCATTCGTTACAAAGATTTTCACATTTAATACTATGTTCACACACAACATGGGTCATTTGTAACTAAACTTTTCACACTAACTGTGAATAGAGATTGTCTTCCAGCTATGAACCAGAAATTACAACTGCTTCTATCTTTGTGTGTAACATTCCTTTTTCAACTATTTTTTCCCACGTTTCTTTTTATGTCCATATAAAACAGTACTATCATAATCAAAGTTCAAAATCAATGGTACTACAAAATTGTTTTGTCTTGCAGCTATGAAACAGACATTACAATTGCTGTTTTCTTTATGTGTTTTATTCCATTAATAACCATTTTTTTGAAACATTTCTTTGAACATATGTCCATAAAAATAGGACATAAGAAAAATTCTTGAGGTGGTATAAAAGTCAACATTATTGCAACTTTAAAACAATGGTTCCACGAAATGAACAGCTGCATTCATAAAGAGAAGATAACTATGTAATGACCATTTTAGGAACATTAACAATCCAGATATAGTCCACATCAAATTAACGTTTAGTCACATGCATTCATAAACAGAAGATAAATATCTTCATTGAGTATATAATGACTATATAAGGAACATTAACAACTCAGATAAAATCCACATCAACGGAATGTTTATTCACAGTGCATTCATAAACAGAAAATAAATATCCTGATCTTCTATATATATTTGGAGCATTTAGCCCTATTTGCAGGTGCAGATACAATTGCTTGAATTCCTTAGAACAATGACCGCTAATGCTAAGAACTCATCAATCTATACAGTGCTAATAAAGGTTGCTATCCCACAGTCGTAAATATTTTATATTTTAATCATATCCTATCAGAATATGTCTTGGGCACTTTCTATAGAATAGCCAACATCTAGTTTCAATCAATTTTTTAGATCCACACTTGTTATGTTTATTTTCGTTTTTTTATGTTAAATTTCATTAGCAATGTTAGCTGATGTTAGCTGATGTCACAATAAACTGAAGTTAAGAATCATCAACTATTTTTCCTTAACATGATGCAATAATCACAAATTATTTTCTTTCAAAATTCAAAGTCCTCAAATATCTGTCACTGGTCTGACACCAAAATTAATCCCTACAGCTTTGTTTGTATTCAATATTTGAGTAACTTTAAGCAGTCAGAAAGACTTTTAAAACATATCAGGGCTGCAATCATTCACATTCAACCTTCTTTAACATATATGAAAATATTCCAAGCCTTTCCTCAAAGAAACTTCCATATGACTTTGACAAAGTCAGTTTATGCATAAACACCTTAACCTAAATAATACAATACCACCATAGAATGTTTGTTAATCCAATTAATTTGTTAAGGGATTACCTTCTATAGCTAATCCTAGGAATAACTAATTTCTTTTGTCTGATTCTTTTGAATGTTTTATTTGGTGATAATATCACTTAAGTGAAAAAAACATCAAATTGACAGATGAAAATTGTCATATTGAGTGATAATAATTGCCATTGGTGTCTTAATCACTGACATGCTATTTTGACCTGAATTTAACTATAAAATAAGTATAAATGTGTTACGTAAACATTAATTTTCTAAGATTAAAAAGTTTAAATTATTCTTTGTATTCAATTTAACTATATAGTATAAATGGGTTACATGATCATTTTTCTATGATTAAAATGTTTTAATTATTTAATTCTTAATTCTAAATTTTTATTAAGCATATCTTTGGCCCAAGAACACAGTTATTTCGTAGTGCATTTCTTTTAGACAATAAATTCAAATTAAAAAAATCGCACCTGCTCTTTCTCAAAAAGATTTTTACAGTGTAGTGTACTACCAGTGAGACAAATAATATCAAAATTATAGAAACTTCTACCAGCTTTTACTCAAAATATTGACAATTCTGTGTTAAGGGGGTGTAAAATTAAGTTTGACAGCTTCAGATGTGATAAAATTTGACCTTTTTGAACTGGACCAAATCACTACTTAACATAAAGATTCAGCACCAAAATTTTTTTAACATGTAAATACATCCCCCTACTTAATATTTCATGCATTTTATATCAAGAAATAAATTGGGAAAGTGTATCAAATAAAACATGCAAGTTTTACACTGTTTACACTAGGGACTATATTCGTAGACAACGAAAACCAAAGGACGATAACTGTGTCCTTGGACCTAATACATGTATGCACACAAACTAACATCATGGTTCCGATAAAACTCTAATATAACAAAACGTTGAAATGGTTCTTGATATAAAAATAAGTAGATGTTGTATGATTACCAATGAGACAGCTTTCTACCAAAGACCAAAATTACATTTATTCTTAGTAAACAACTATAGCTAGTTCAATGTACAGCCTTCAACAATGAGCAAAATACAGACCACATATAAAACTATAAGTATGCTGGGAGTGTGGTACATGCCAATTCCGTCATTCTCTTAGATGAATTATATTGGAATTCCTATCACACTGTGCTATTGATATAATATCATTTATGGTGTTTTAATGCCACTTTTAAGCACCGCATTTAGGCTATTTTCGTTGTGGCCAGTTTTTATTGATGGGGGGAATATATAAAAAAGAAGATGTGGTATTATTGCCAATGAGACAACTATCCACAAAAGACCATAGCAAGAGTGCCCTTAGAAAACCACCAGCCTTCGATAGGAAAACTGACACTCCTAGTCAATTAAGATTGGAGTCCAGTGCACCCTTACGAGAGGGGTTCAAACTCACAACCTCAGTGTTGACTGGCTAGTGAATGCAGTAGTAACTACTTAGACCACTCAGCTACCAAGGCCCCTCTATTCATATAATAATTTCTTTATAAATGTAAGAAAAGTATGTAGTAAAATATCTTTTATATACCCGAGACAAATTTACAATTTATTACATAATATTTATCTGCGCAATTTGTTTAACTGAATTTATACCTTTATATGTGACATGCCTTAAATTTTGACAATTCAAGCCATAAGATTTAAAGCTCATCTATATAAATAAATCTACATTTTCTTTCACATTTATAATAACATAACCTTGCTCCAAAACTATTTGCTAATTGAATATATTTGTTGTTAAGTTTTAGTTTCAATTTTTTAAAATAAAATATAAGGCCATAACAAAATATTTATTTGTTATTTGCCTTCTAGCCAACAAATGAAAAGGAAGGCAGGTCAAATGATTTATTTTTCTAAATATTTAGACTATATATGGAAATGATCTGGACTTAAAATCTTAACCACATTTTTTATAAATAAGAAGACTCAGTATGATTGCCAATGAGACATAAGTGACTCCAGAAACCAAATAATGTAGAAGTTATCAACCATGGGTCACTGTGAGTGTGTCTGGACTTTTGAGGTACCCCCTTTAATCTTAAATGTCCACAATATGCGTTAAAGAAGCATCAAAGCTTAGATTTAAGTAAGGTGGGCAAAAACACAACTATATTTTATTTTGGCCAAAATCATGTTTTAAGAATCACACCAATTATTTACCCACTTGATAAATCACATTTAAAGTCTGCAGTCATATAAGGCCATCTTTGCACTACTATAAAACAGATTATAAAACAGACTAATTTTTTTTTCTTTATTCATTCAATGAAGCCATTAGTCACTAGAAACACAAATATATTTTTGTTGGCCTAATGCATCTTCAAAGAATCACACAAATGATTAACCTAACTGATAAATCTGCAGCCATGTAAGGCTATCTCTGCATTGTGAGAAATATAGGCCAATGTTTATTTTTTTCTTGATGCAACATAGACTTAAGCTCACCAGAAACGAAACTTTATTCATGTTGGCCAAATGCATCAAAGAATCAACTTTATCCAACTGATAAATCTGCAGTCTGCATTGTGACAAAAAAGGCCAATGTATTTTTTTTTATTGGTCCAACAAAGACCTGCTCACAAAGACAACTACATCACACAAGATATATTCTATCAGATAGTCTTATTGACTGAGAAGGTATTAAAAACCTGCATTCGAAACAACAAAGGAATTACCCAGACAACAGAAACTATTTTACCCACCATTTCACCCTGAGAATTTCAAAATTAAATATTGACTCAGATAAAAAAAGTTTAAACTGAATAGTCATATACCAGAAAAGTCTTTTTGTTAAATAAAAGTCTTACTTTTAAATGTCAATTAAAAATAGAAAAAAAAATATCTTTCTATTGCTACAACTTATTTTTCATCTTCAATTTACACAAAATTGTAAAAAAAAATAATATACATGTATATATATTATTAAAAATGTTATAGATATACAAATGATATAGGAGGATGTGGTGTGAGTGCCAATGAGACAACTCTCTATCCAAATATTTCAATGTATATCAAATTCCAGTTATTATGATGCACAGCATTTGGTTGTTTTTCTCAGTTTTAAAGCGCAATAGATTTTAGGCCTAAATTAAAATATTGTTTGTTTGCCCTTTTCCGACCCTTTGTTTTGAAACAGGGTAGGTAGGTAGGTAAAATATTTTATTTTTTTCCCCAAAAAAATAACTTGGCTCGGTATATTATTTGTCATGGGTAGGCAGGTAGGTAACATATTTTATTTTATAGATACAAAATCTGCATAATGTCATTTGTTTGTCCGTTTTTTTTTTGCAAATAAGTTTTCCGCTGGGACTATTAGTTTTGAAAAAAAAAATAAGAGATAACTTTGTACTGGTAAGATAATGTCCGAGCAGACATATATTACTAGTAGAAAAAGTCCCTAGAGTGTTACAAATTTCGTGTGTGCCTTTTTTCAAATAAAAATGCTATAAGACTTAAAACTCAATTGTCACGTATTTTGCATCACATTTATAAATGATCTGTATGGAAAACTTGGCGATTTTACTGCCAGATATTCTCCACTTTACAGGGTTTTGTCACTTTTGGTTCATGTCAGATATAAATAATTTAGCGGCATCGTTAACATAATCATTCTGATATGCGGATCACAAAAGGCCATCCCTACATAGAATACAACGTCCGTTTACAAATTAGTTTGTACACACGTTAATACTTTTGTATCAAACGAACTTTTTTGTAAATGAACCCTGCTCTTTAAGTTTAAAGGTACAGAGTAACGTACTTCATATCATGATTTCAGAAAGCGTTCAACATCGATTTCAAACAAATGCTTTGAAACTTCAAATGCAAGTGTTCATGTCAAACGCTCAGGTGATACCAAACGAACTGGACCTTATACGTAAAGATAAAACCCGAGGATTCCGGTAAAAAGTTTTGAGCGGGAAATACAAATATAAGATTTTTGGTAGGAACGAAAAAATAAAATAAAATAAAATCTTGCTGGTAAATACAAATAAAAGATTTTCAGGCGGAACGAATTGATAGGGTCGGTCGGTAAAGGGCAAACAAACAATATTTTAATTTAAGCCTTATTTATAAAAAACGAGTGTAAATTTCAGAACAGAACATGAAAATAAAATAACTTTACATTTCACATTTCAATTTACATACAAAAATGTCCTAAAAAATCATGTCATTAAAAATGTAAAAAAAAATATTTCACAACTCTGTCATGTCTGTCATGTCAAATCAGCAACCATCTCTTTTTTATTAATAATCCAGAAAAGAAAAAAATAGCTGACCTAAAAAAAAAAGTCTTACTTTTAAATCTTTTAAAGAAAACATTAATGACCTTGAAAAAAGGCCCTACATTTAAATGTGAAATTATATTCAAATACATTTAATTTGAAGGAATTTAAATATCTAATAAATTACTATAAACTGGTCCAGTGAATTACAGAGTTCATAGTATGACACACGCAATTATCCAATTTAAAACCAATAAAACATTGAATCTATATAACTGTTAAGAACATAAAATGAACCTTCCCATGTGTCATTAAAAAATATTAAACACATTTTATAAAATTTCAGAAATTCCATTTCATATGAAAAGACAAATGTGGTATGAGTGCCAATGAGACAACAGTCAATCCAAGACACAATTTGTAAAAATAGAAAGCGTGGATTACTCTTTATTCATATATCCAATTAACAGTCTACATTACCATCTGTGCAGGTCAACGATTGACAAACTGACTTCAGCTGATACATATAAAGAAAAAAGAACAACTGGGTATATGTTGATCATATAGCAAAAATTGAAAATAACCAAAAGACATCTAGAGGGAAACCTACAGTCTTCAACAAGTCCCTTTACACTATTATGACTATGTCAAGCTTTAAATTGTCTAGCTTCTAAAATAATTACAGAAACAATCAAATAGACATCTTCCATCAAAATCCAAAGACTGTAAATTCCAAAATTATTGTGTGCCTTTATTATTGTAATTAAGACTAATTATTGCAATTTCAGGAAAATCTCCATACATGCTAGTTCATTTCTTACTTAAATAAGTCCTTTAAAACCATATTTTTTTCATTTATCAGAAATAATAAATAAATAAATTAAAAATAATCTCTTTCAAACACACAGACAAGGAAAATAGACAAATATTCAAGAAAATAATTGTACACTTACTTTCTGCTTACTATGGTATTTATACAATTCTATCCATGTATGACAATTATCCACAGTGACAACAATGCCCACATAATAATAGAATGCTTTTTTCACGAAAATGTATTATAAAATTCACAAAAATCCACTTCAACTGAATACCAAATTATTTAATAAAACCACAGAATCATCTTTAAATATCAAAACTCATTATTGCTCTATAAAACTCGAAAAAAATCACTTTCACAAAATCAAACTCCAGAATAAGGTTTAGCCCCACCTTCACTTAAAAATTCTTTAAAATCACGATTTGTTGTGATTATAATCAAATTTTTCCTCCATTATACAAATGTACCCAAATATACATGTGCTCACATTCTGGGTATTTAATTCTCATATTTTCAATTTAAAGAAGATCGCTCAGGTGTGACAATAGAATAGACTGAGGAGTTAAATGACATGAAATATATCGCCAAACATCCTCCTGAACTAATCTAATTTCACCTGTGTCAAATGTTGTTGTTTAATTTTAATGATTTCAACTTCCCGTCAATTTGACAATAGTCGTTACATCAAAGACATTACCACAGATAAGGTCACTATATACATGATAAAGTGGCTCAGGTCAATTAATTGAAACAAAATTGATTTAACTTTTATATAGATTCTCAAATATATCTTCAAATTATTAAATATTTTGGGAATTGATATTGGATTTTTATTGATAAAATTTTAAAATTAATAGCTTTACATTTATAAAAGTTTTTCTTCTACTACAAAGGAAAAAAGTCCTCATATTCTTAAAAATTTACTCGTTATACATGTACTACCAAAAAAATCCCTCAAAAGGGAAATAAATCTATACAAAAAGAA
This sequence comes from Mytilus galloprovincialis, assembly GCA_037788925.1. Taxonomy (NCBI): domain Eukaryota; kingdom Metazoa; phylum Mollusca; class Bivalvia; order Mytilida; family Mytilidae; genus Mytilus; species Mytilus galloprovincialis. Next base: position 2,128,574 of record JAWDJN010000024.1, on the reverse strand, counting down.
ATTAACATCTATGATTTTCTCCTACAGGAAAATAGGGAAGAATACTTTTTCCTCAATTATTTTTACCTTAGTTTAATAGGAAACCCGCAATATAGTAAGGATTGACAGTCAAAAATAACAATACTGGGTACATTAGAGTCCCAATAAAGGTCCGACCTCCCCCCCCCCATTTTATACAAAATATGATCAGTGGAAAAGAAAAGGAAATTTGTGTTCAAGTATTCAACAATACCCAAATTTTCTATAGTCCTAATTGTAACATTTGGCAAAATCTTTCACTATAAAACATGCTAAAAAACCTTCATCAGAAATCCAAAAGATGTTGTGCTAATGACAATAAAAGAATCTGCAGCTCTTTTTACAAAAAAATCTTTAGAGTAAAAATGCACATCTAAGTATAACTTAACTATCAATTTTATTCATTATAAGATTTTTATGAAAAGAGTCACTGCAGAAAACATCCGCATTACTGTAAATTCAGAAATTATTGCGTGCATTTATTATTGCAATTTTAATTTTTGCAATATTCAGAAAAATCCTGTTTGATTCATATAAAAAATTCCAAAATGGGAGTTTTAATTAATGCGATTATAACCCTGTCACATTTATTGCAATTATAAAAACATAGCAATAATTTCTGAATTTACATTATTGACACAGCAGGATAAAAAGATAAATAGAAATTATATTTAACTTACCTTTGATTTCATTGTCTGGTACAGGGTAACAAGTAGTAGACAACATCTTCCACATCTCTCTTTTTTTATTAAATCCTCTTTGTAAGATATTTCCTTGATGTGACACAATAGACTAGTCACGAAATGGTGATAAATTATTGTTGCGGATGGTAACGTTTGGTCCAGACATTATTTACAATATGACCCTTAGACTACTGGTCAATTTAATTGCTAACACAGAAGTTGAATCCTGAACATTTCCAATATGCTTCCCAATTAATTCACAGATTATGATAAAAACACTCCTGGTATAGGATTTGTAGAATATTCATATTGCCATCCTTATCAAGTTTGCCTATCAGTATATCTTCAAATCGGTGATTCCATTTTGTAACTTTAAAGCTGAAATCTGTTGATGTTGTATACATCCTTAGCGGTTACACCCATCTCTCACACATTTTGTTTCCAAATATAAATTTTCGATTTACCGAATCACTTGATCTATGTCAACACTAAACCGTTGAATCAAATTACATAGGTATGTGAAATTTGATTCACATTTCGTTCATTTTATCATACATGAGCAGGTAAAATATATTGACATAATGGAATTTATATCAACTTCACTGTCAAGGGAAAATTGATGCAGTTATTTCAATAAAAACCTGGTCATTTTTAAAAACAAATGAATTATATATTCCATTGAGATTTATAGTTCAAGCTTTACCTTATGTTAGTAATACTTAAGAATTTGACCTTCACATTATATTTGTAATTCTTTTAGAATTTGACCTTCACCTTATGGTTTTCAATTCCTTTAGAATTTGACCTTCACCTTATGTTTGTAATACCTTTAAAATTTTACCTTCACCTCATGTTTGCAATACCTTTAAAATTTTACCTTCACCTTATGTTTGTAATTATTACAAGTCATGAAAATTCATGGTAAAACATTATTACTGATTAATGCAATTAAAGAGATTCTAGCTTAGAAATAATCTATCAGAATTTAAAAGTTAGGAATAAAAATTTTGAAAAAAAATTGAAAATAAAACCTCTGTAACAAGCTTGACTGAAGAAATTGAAAAACACTGCTCATTACCGTGCCCTATTGAGTAAAGCCACCTCCTATTTCCATACCTGTTCAGTTCTTTCTGCGTTCTGTAAGCCATAGCCAGTTCATTATCCTCGTTCACAATATTATCGTTCCCACCGTAGGATTCCTTAGCTATTGCATGGGTTGTTATACTCTTTTCTGCCATCATGGCACGTAGTTGTAGACACTCCTCACGTCTTCTCTCTAACTCATCATTCATAGCCTCAAACTGGTCTGTAATTATTTGTATAGGTTATTGAAATAGTTAAACTTTTTCAATCAACATGCCACAACAATTGTTCATTTTTCTTCCTTTTTAATAATTAAGATATAAATGATAACTTGAAGAAATTGGAATTAAAACACTCTATATTTATAAAAACACTTTTCTGGAATATGCTTAGATTAATTCAGATGTTAAGAAGTAGAGTTTTTCCTCTATGTTAAGTTAAACTGCCAATGATCAAGGACTTCTGTTTTTGTATAATGCATTTTATTTTTATTGAAAAAGAGATTTTTTACATCTTAATCCATTTGATTGAAAAAAAATCTATCCAAAACTCAAACTTTAGAATACATATTATCATGATTATATAGTATATCAGGGAACCAGTACTGTCCTCCTATGGGAAATAACTCTTTAATTCCAGATCTGGCAAATTATCTAAAGCTAGTAAGAAACACATAGATCTGATTCTTACATTCAAAGAAGCATTTATCAAAACATGCGGCAGTTTCTCTCTGCATTAAAGACCCATTGGTGGCATTCGGCTGTTGTCTGCTCTATGGTGGGGTTGTTATCTTTTACACATTCCCCATTTCCATTCTCAATTTTATATCTCATTGATGCAGATTAACAGGGACCCAGGAGCCCAATTTTATAAAATAATATTTGTTGTAGCCAGGTTTGCCACCAGAGACTGTTTTTCTTTTTAATTGTTACTTAGTACTGCAACTCATTTCTAGATGAAAAATAATTCAATAACTTGTTGTACGATTTTTTGGGAAGAGATTTGAGCTTCACAAAGGATAGCTGGGCTAATTGAATTCTCCTCTGTTACAGTCAAGCTTGTTCATTCAGGGTAAAAAAAAAAACTGTATCTCTGAATAAATAACAATTTCATATTTGTAAATGTGCTTTCTTGGCTTATATGTAAGGGGAAATTCTGATATAACATGTGTGTAATAATTTAATGGTTCAGGTAAATGCAGGTAAAATGGAAGTATGGGAAAGGGAGTGCAATATTTGATCAAGAATATTTATTGTTAAATAAAACTTTATAGCAATCTCTCCATTTCTCAATATCAACATAACAGTTAACAGTTCAGCCATGTTTCCAGCATAAAAACACTCTTAGAGAACAAAAATCTTAAGCTCTTGAAATTCAAAAAGCAAATCTTATAGATCAATTATGATTCAAATTGCAAAAAAAGGGAGATAACTTTGATGCAATGCATTGTCAGACTGGATTCTTGTCTATTCCATTTCAGATTTATGAATTTTTAATATTTTTTTTAAAAATGAAGTCAAAAAAAATGTATGCCTTTTTTATTATTATTCAAAATAACTAAAATTTGCTTATAATATCAAAATTTTGTTACAAAAAGTCAGTTTATTAATTTTTATCAATTTTTGGACTTTTTCCAAAATTCAAAATATGAACATCATATTATTTCATTAAATTAATACAATATTTCATTATCATAATTTAATTAAAATCTGCAGAAAGGAATCCAATCTTCGACGGGTATTTCATCTGGAATAATATTTTGGTCAAAATGCAAAGGGCAGATAACTCTCATCTTACCCAGGAGTATTCGGACTGACCGACTGCTGTCTTTACCAAGGTCTATCCAAGTTAGGGAGAATTAGTTAATTGTTACCATGGTGACCAGACCAGTCAGGGAGAATTAGTTAATGAAACCAATGAGTAATGGTAAACAAACCATACAGGAATAGGAAAATAAAAGAAAATTCTGTTTGTCAATAAAATATCTGTCCTCCAAATAAAACATTGGATGTGCAACTTATCTGCCTTCAAACATGTTTAACCCTGCCACATTCTTTATGTGCCTGTCAGCAAAGTCAGTAGAATGTATGTCAATGATTGTTTTAGCTTCATGTACATGTATGTCATTATTTTTTTCATAATTTGTTTGGTTAAGTGTTACTTTCCAACATTAATTGTTTCATATTTTCATGTCCGGGCCTTTTCAAGCCTGCCATACGTTATCAGTTTTTCTCCTTTTTGACGACAGTTGGATTGCCTAAACTTTGGTGGATATTTCTCATTGGGAATCATACCACACATCTTCTTATTTTCATAGACAAATATCTCTTCAAATTCATAACTTGCTTTTGTGTACTATGTTAAATCCATGAAGACTTATTAATTCACTTGATACCGATATTTAAGTTAATCATAAATTATTTTGTTGGTCATACAAGATAGTTACTGCAAGAACTTGACCATGCGCTTTGAGGTCTATGTACAAATAATCTTTTCGGTTTCCAATAATCAATAAAAGATTGAAATATGAAAAATATGGAATTATCTTATAAAATCTGAAAAGGAAACCAAATACAATTGGTCAACCAAACTTGCACCTTTATAACTATCAGCTTAATTGATTATTTGAAGTAGCACTGATTACTTGAAACAAAAGTTGTCTGAACATACTGTTGGCCTTATTAGTTATATAAAAGGTCAATTATGTGAACCAAAAGTTGTCTTTTCTGGCGTCAGTAATTTTGGATCAGAAAAAGTTCTATGATAAAAGTATATAGCGTCTAAGAAAGAAACCTACCCATTAGTTCTTTACCCGAGGGGGACACTTCTTGTTGGGTGAAGTCAGTACTGTCAGTAATAGCCTTCATTAATTTACCAACTTCTCTCTTTAACTTGTCATTCTCATTCTCAAGTTCTTGCATCTGAAAATAACATATAAATAGAAATATAACTTAGCAATGTATTCTTTATAAATGAAAGGGGCAAATGTGAAAACTATCTGACATATGGTCCTTTGATATGCTAGATTTGTTCAGTTTTATTTACCTGGTTGCGTTTAAAAAAAATCTAGAATTAATTTCTGAATCTATATACTAGTTTATAATTTAACAAAAAAATAATAAAAAAAACTGGACAAAGGGAGGTAATTCAAACAGATATGTAAAGATATCTGTAGCTCATGAAAAAGAGTCTCTTAAACTGTGTTTTAGAGTTCAAAGTACAATTACAAGGTAATATAGAAAAATAACCACTACATAAAAACAGATAGATAAATACTATCTTTTAAATATCAACAGTATTAATCAATCTAATTGACCTTTAATTTAGATGTTCTTTGTTTTGATTGTGATAATGACTGTCTTTTTACGTATTAATTTCAGATATATGAATGACCTTGAATGTTTGACTGATATCAGGTATATAAAAATTACTAATACATACAAACAGAAAGATAAATACTATCTCTTATAAATCAACAAAATCTTTCTTTTTCACATCAATTACCTCAATTTTGAGTTTGATCATTTCTGCTTTGGTGTATATTTTAGAATTTATTCTTCAAAATAAGGTTTGTTTTAATCAATTAACCAAGACAAGTACAGTAAATATGTATAGATCTAAACAAAAATGAAATTAAAAACAAATCAAGGGGAGTAATTCACATTGAACCGTAAAGTGTTGGTCTTTTGTAGTGGAAAGTTGTCTCATTGGTAATCATACCAAATCTCCTTATCTTTGTACTGTAAATTCAAATTATTGCTGTGTTTTCATTAATGCTTAAATGTGTCAGGTTAAAATCACAATAATTATCTCACATTTTGAATTATTTCATATATATGAATTTAACCGGATTTTTCTCAATATCACAAATCAAAATTCAATTGCATTTTTAATAGTCTAAAATGACAATTCGCATTAATAAATGCACACAATAATTTCTGAATTTACAGTATAATGAAAGTTACTCGAGAGATGTTGCAATGTAAACATAGGCATCGTATATATAACACCAATACATGGTGTATTTAAATATGTTTCATAATACATTATTATACTTATATAATAGTATATATCAAAATTAGAATATAAGTAAAAAGATTAAAAATTGGTTAATATCTACATGTACAGAGTCTACAATATTGTGTAAGTATAAGAAATAGTAAAGTTTTAAAAAATCTACACCTCAATCCATAATATGAACTGCCACCAGCTATTAGTCTAGCTAAGTAATAGCAAGCATGTTCTCCATACATTAGTAACACACAAGTCATTTATAGCAAACAAGAATGCGTCCCAAGTACATAAATGACCCACTTGCACTATAAATTTCTATGTTCAGTGGACCGTGAAATTGGGGTAAAAACTCCAATTGGCATTAAAATTAGAAAGATCATATCATAGGGAACAAATGTACTAAGTTTCAAGTGGATTGGATTTAAACTTCTTCAAATTCAAATGGACGAACAGACGGACACAGACCAGAGACCATTATGCCCCTCTACTATAGTAGGTGGGACATAAAAATTCAAAATCCCATCAGAAAATTCAAAAAGTATGATTACTACAATTTGCATTAAAAAAAAATTATGATATGTCTTATCATTGTAAAGATAGCAGGAATTAATGCTTTCACTAGGTTTTTTCAGTTTTTGTAAAAGCTGGGTAAAATCAATCTTGTTAGATATAAGAAATGCCATATTTTGTCCCTATATTTTGGTTACAATGACAAATAGATGTGAACATGTATGAAAAGAAATTCAAAGAGTACGAACAACATTTGAATTGTATTATAAAGAAGCACAAAAAAGCAAGGCAAGCCAAGATTTTACTTTTTGTCCTTGTGAGTAAAGATAAATACAGGAATTTAATATGTTCCAATGGTGTATAGATATTGTTATATCAGCAATTAAATAAATAAAAGTAGAATGAGTCTGAGGTCACAGGTGCCCCACTCAAGCTTTTCAGCTAATATGGGAACGAAATGATTGACCATGAAGACGGACAGTCAAGCCAAGGGTAATACTTAATGCCCCATTTGCCTACAGTGGAATCATAAAAATAAATATAGTTATAATTCTCTGAATTTTTTCCATTTTTTATATTTAATTATGCCAGAAAAACATCACACTGTCTCTAAAAAAATAACAAGGGAACTTAATAACATATTGAGTCACTGATAAGGTCTTTGCATTGGAACTAAACACATTTATTCTAAAAACAGTTGTTGGCATGACACGGGTTATGTTCTTCTCATATATTTTATGATGGTATGATACTAAACCCCTAACGGGAAGGATTGTGCCTGATGTTCATATGATGAAATCATAATCTTTCAGTCAGTTTAATTGAAGTCTGGAGCTGGCATGTCAGTTAACTGCTAGTAGTCTGTTGTTATTTATGTATTATTGTCATTTTGTTTATTTTCTTTGGTTACATCTTCTGACATCAGACTCGGATTTCTCTTGAACTGAATTTTAATGTGCGTATTGTTATGCGTTTACTTTACTACATTGGTTAGAGGTATAGGGGGAGGGTTGAGATCTCACAAACATGTTTAACCCCGCCGCATTTTTGCGCCTGTCCCAAGTCAGGAGCCTCTGGCCTTTGTTAGTCTTGTATTATTTTAATTTTAGTTTCTTGTGTACAATTTGGAAATTAGTATGGCGTTCATTATCACTGGACTAGTATATATTTGTTTAGCGGCCAGCTGAAGGACACCTCCGGGTGCGGGAATTTCTCGCTACATTGAAGACCTGTTGGTGACCCTCTGCTGTTGTTTTTTATTTGGTCGGGTTGTTGTCTCTTTGACACATTCCCCATTTCCATTCTCAATTTTATTTGTCAGGTAACAATTATTCAAAACACAAATTTCTGAATACAAATTCAAATTTTTCTTTAGTGCTATACCTATAAAATCTTACAAGATTACATACATGTACAGATAAAAAGAAAAAAATATACAATCAAATGAATAAAGAAGAAAAGAAAAGAATATAGGGTGCATATACATGTATAGATGACCAACATGTATTATTCGGTATTGAAGCCAAATTAACCCAAAGAAGAAGATTAGTGGGTATTAGTTGAAAGGGCTACACACACTATACTAGTACTACATCTAGAAAGTTAGGAGAATATAAATCCAATATCCACACACACCACCCTTTGTATACCTTCAGGTTATTATAAGCAAATTCTGGTGTAGTGATTTGGAATTTTGTCAGTTCGTCATCATCATCGTCTCGGTCGTCTAATTCGCTCCTCAGACGAGATTTTGTTAACTCTAGATCCTTGACACGTTTTTGTAGTTTAATGACGAGCTGGACATCGTCAGCATTCACCAATTGTTTCTGTTTAAATTTGCATAGTAATTTATTTTAAATAAAATGTTTTTGAATAGGAGAAACTGATCAAATTAAACTTTTTTATTATTTGAGACCCATAATGGGCTAAAAGAACTAAAAAAAATACAATTTTTGAAAAATATTAAAGGTTCTGGGATTTATTTGGCCCTAAAAATTAATAGAAATAAAACATTTTTAAAGAAACCGTTACAAAAAGCCAAGAAAAATATTTTTCATGAACATTTTGGTCATGTTAAAAGAAAGCCCAAGCATTTCAAAATACATTTTGTGAGCAAATAATCACCAAAAACAATTCTTTACACAAGCACTTGATGTGAGGTGTGTGCTGTATATTAGTCTTCAGCATTACAGAGTTAAAACATTGAGTTGCATAATTTTGCCATACCAATTTCATATAAATTCCCTTTAGTAGTTTTCCATTTATGATCATTTATAAGGGAAAATAAAATAAAAACAAATTATACCATTTAAGGGCAATTTTCTACCTATTCATTCATAAGGGAACAGAAAATAAAAACAAATTTTACCCCAAAAAAAAACCTAACTACCAATTATGATAATCAGTAAAATAACAAGCATGTAAAATCATGCAGATTATCTCCCTTAATCTACTTCCTGTAAAATATATTTCACTTACTTTGAGTGCATTAAATGCTGAATCAGTGATGACATCACTACTAGAGGTTGGTTTTTGTTCTTGTTCTTCACTTGTATCAATTTCTTTCTGCATTTCAGCTTTTTCTTTTTCTAGATCTTTGACACGGTTTTGTAACTTTAGTAGCAAGCCAACATCAATATCCTGTAATAAAATCAAAGTTAAGAAAATATGAAAGTTACATGAAGGTTTACGTTTAATCATATTTTTCTGGACAATTTACAGCTGATATATTGTTTAAACACCTGTCCTTTTTTTAAACTGTTTGTTGCCCTCCAGATCTTTTTTTTTTGTTATTTTTTGTCGGGTTGCAGACTTATTAGAAAACCCTATTATTCCTATGTTTTAGTCCAAACAGATAAGATGCTGAAATATATTAATAGGACTAAAAGCTTGGACTTCTGTATTTTGGAAAATGACTTTTAACAGTTTAAAAAAAGATGCCTGGTCAATATTTGACTAATTCAATTAATTGTATCGAATAATTTCATACATTATCTTTATAGAAAATTGATAAAAATAAGCAAATCTTTTACAGTTTCTGTTGTATTTTTAAACAAAACTTGCATGGGTTGAGAGCACTATATGTTTAGCCACCTGTGTATTGTTGAAGGTTACTTGTTGCCCATAAGACTTCTTTTTGTTATTTTTGTAGTTGGGTAGCTGTCTATTACAACATTACCCCATGTCTCCCTTTATTCCTACTACATCACCAACCTTAGTTTCTCCATTAACAGGTAGTGGTGGAGCTGGTGCTTTCTTCTTCTTCTTTGACTTCTCTGTGCCATATCCTTGATCCTAAAGATACATGAAAACAATTCCATTTTTATGTTGCATTATGGGAAATTAAATTTTATTTGCTGATGTGATTCTTGGCAAGGTTGTGCACAATCATACTTCAATTTTTATTATGAGTTGTAAGTTGATGTGGTCTGCTGTATTGTCAATCAATTTAATTTTGAATGTAACACGTCTTCTGATTGGCTGACATTATTTTGTTATCAGCCCATAGACAAAATTTAGTCATGTGACCGTGATGTCATCAACATTTTTTTCATGGTTTTCTATGGTTTAAAATGGAATTAAGCCTTAAATTATAAGAAATGACTGTAATATTTTTTCTGTCTATTCGAAATAACATAAACTAGAGGCTCTAAAGAGCCTGTGTCGCTCACCTTGGTCTTTGTGAATATTAAACAAAGGAAGAGGATGGATTCATGACAAAATTGTGTTTTGGTGATGGTGATGTGTTTGTACATCTTACTTTACTGAACATTCTTGCTGCTTAAAATTGTCTCTATCTATAATGAACTTGGGCCAGTAGTTTCAGTGGCAAATGTTAGTAAAAATTTACAAAAATTGTAAAAAATTGACTATAAAGGACAATAACTCCTTAGGGGGTCAAGTGACCATTTCGGTCATGTTGACTTATTTGTAAATCTTACTTTGCTTAACATTATTGCTGTTTACAGTTCATCTCTATCTATAATAATATTCAAGATAATAACCAAAAACAGCAAAATTTTCTTAAAATTACTAATTCTGGGGCAGCAACCCAACAACTGGTTATCCGATTTATCTGAAAATTTCAGGGCAGATAGATCTTGACCTGTTAAAAAATTTAACCCCATGTCAGATTTGCTCTAAATGCTCTTTGGTTTTTGAGTTATAAGCCAAAAACTGCATTTTACCCCTATGTTCTATTTTTAGCCATGGCGGCCTTCTTGGATGGTTGGCCGGGTCACTGGACACATTTTTAAACTAGATACCCCAATGATGATTGTGGCCAAGTTTGGTTTAATTTGGCCCAGTAGTTTCAGAGGAGAAGATTTTTGTAAAAGTTAACGCCGGACGCCTGACGACGGACGACAGACGACGGAAGCCAAGTGATGAGAAAAGCTCACTTGGCCCTCTGGGCCAGGTGAGCTAAAAATGTGGTGCACACTGTTAAATAACCCACTACGCGCGTTATTCAGTGTGCACCAAATTTTTTATGTTATTTCTTCATAGACAGAAAAAATATTACAGTCATTCCTTAAATATTTGTGGTTTATTGTATGTGTTATTTTGTTTTATGCCTGTTTTTAAAATCTATGAAGGCATGTGAACTGCTGCATTCTATTAAATGTGAAATGTTGAGTAATAAAATCGTCCTTCAACTTTTGCTTCTCATGTTCTATATAGATATAGGAAGATGTGGTATGAGTGACAATGAGACAACTCTCCATCCAAGTCACAGTTTGTAAAAGTAAACCATTAAAGGTCAAATTATTGTCTTCAACACGGTCTTCTATGTGTAACATAATTACATTTCATTTTGTCTAATTCAATTTTTAAAGAATTAAATTAAGGTGTCAATGAAATATCTACACATAAATTATTCTTTTGCATGAATCCACAGCACAATACTAATGTAAAAATCACCCAGAAATTTATATGACAACATTAACAAATGTAATAAGTTATCTCCCTTGATTTACCTCTTTTTCATTTTCTTCTTCCTCTTTCTTCTCATCAGGAGACACAGAGCTGGTATAAGATTCCAGACTAATGGCACTAATGTCTGACGGTGTACGTTTGTGACCTTGAGGACTTGTGAGGTATTCCATTTCTCCATGGAGGTTCTCTAATCTTTGTTGTAACCGAGCATGTTCCTTCACAAGTTTCTGATGGTGCTCTCTTTCGGAATCCAACTCTGATAGCAACTGTTTCTTAGCAGCTTCAACTTTTGCTTTCACCATATCTATAAATACAAAGTTCCTTCGTGAATTTCATCAAACATATATTTCTTCAAGTGTTAAATTAAGTTTACAACTGGATGTAATCTATTATTTTAAGTTCCTTCATGATCATCCTCAAAAGTTTCATTTAAATTTGAATTACCAATGCATATTATTTTATGGGCTCTATTTTAAACATTATTTTTTAATTTCTTCTTTATCTAGTCTAAAAATAAACTGGAAAAAAATGATAAAATTGTAAAGTTCTTTGATGTACATCCTCACACGATTTATCCAGTATCATTTTTTTTTTACAACTGCGTATTATTTATAATGTATTTATTTGTTCAATTTATATTTCATATTTATCTTATCTGAAAATAGATAAACAAAATCTGGTTTTCCCTACATTATATATAACTGAACATCAAATTCAGATAAATCTTATTAAAACATTCATTATTATACAATATATCATTTTTACATTTCCCTAATCAAAAGAAAATTTTCCATGAGGAAATTAAAATGCAAAAGCTATAAAATATTTATCTTGGTGGCTACACATCTGATATAGTAAATATTCAATTTTTTTCGATATGAACTTTATAATTTACTGCCATGTCTGGCATAAATAGTATGAGGTTTGAAAATAGTACATGTATAAAATTATTGTTTCTTTTTTTTTACCAAAAGATATAAAAGTATAGTTTTAAGGAGGTAGACCTAGGTTAAGGGAGATAACTCTTTAAATCAGTCAAGCGTTTGTAAAAGTCAAGTTCACCTATGTATTTTAAGCATTTACCTGAAACAGATTGAAAATAATCTATGTAACCTAGAAGCTTAGAATATGTTTTTGAAAATGGTTGACACAAACGTACTGATGATTTTAAGAGTTATTTCCCTTAACCTAGGAACAGTAAATGGGCTATGTACTGACTTTGTGTTATGGATTGATATCTCATATTCTTGGTTTTTCTATTATGTTACAGATTTTTTTATCTCTTATTTTCTGAAATATTACTGATTGAATTCTTTTAAAATCAACAAGATGTCCATAAATTTGTCGTAAAATCATAAAATTTTCAATTTCTAATACATAGATTTTTATTAATAAATTATGTTGTTGGTGCCAGATTGAATTTCTGATTCTGTATGCAAAATTTTAAGAAAATCTGTGACATAGTCCTTTTACTTGAACTTGACCTTAAGTTTCATCTAAAGTACCTGCAAGTTCCTTTTCTTGTTCATCCAGTTGAGTTTTGGCAAGTTCTAAATCAGCTGATAATTTGTTGTTCTCCTCTGTTAGTTTGTTTGCAATCTGTAGGAAGGAAAAAAGAGATAAATAACTCCCTTCTCCCTTATCAATGATTGTATTATTGTGCTTGCTTAATTCCAATCGCAATTATTTCATGCATATCCAGGGAGAGAAAAAGCTGATAAAACAGCAGTAAAATCTAGTGGTCTTTTCAATTATTTTGCAAAAAGGTACAAAACTCTGGAACAGCATAATTTGAAATTTTTAAAAACTTGTCCTTCAATCATCAGAAACAACATATTAAAATAATAAAACATTTGGTTGTGCTGTTCTTAATTTATTGCACAAAACAGCTAGTAGCACAACAAGGCCAGAGATTAAAAGCTGGATTTTCTACTGAAAATCTCATTTCAAGATATAGTAAAACAATACTGAAATGTTCTTGTTGATAAAAAAAAATTGGATGCATCATTTTATTCTCACTTCAAACCCCCAAAATATGGACTAAGCTACAGAAGAAAACGTTATCGGTATGAGAAATCAATTACACCTCCTGACCCAGCTACGCAATCACAGATTGTGTTTCATGACCTAAATATTGACCCAGTACCTCCACTTTGTCTTTCCTCATTATTTCCTTCTCAGCGATCAGATCTTGTTTTTCTATTTGTTCTTTCTCTAACTCAATTTTCAAAGCCTTAATCTCAGCTAGCAGTTCTGTAATTTTATTAGATGACTTTTCAACTTGACCTGACGACCCTCTTAATTTCTCCAGTTCTACTTTCATTTTATCCATTTCTCCTTCTTGCTGTTTGACAGCATTCATTTCTTGTTTCTAAAAATAAAATATCAACATGATGCATTTTATCTTCAGTATTAAAATTTAACATGTTTAACCAGGCCATATTCTGTGTGTATGTGATTGTCCCAAATCAGGAGCATGCTATTCAGTGGTTGTCGTTTGTTGCTATGTTACATATTTGTATTTCTTTCATAATTTTGAACATAAATCAGGCTGTTAGTTTTGTCAATTGAATTGTTTTATATTTTTCATGTCAAGATCTTTTATAGCTGACAATACTGTATGTTTTTTTCTGTTTTTCACTGTTTTTCACTTTCATGAGTATGTCTTTTTAGGTTTGCACTGGAGCTGGTCTCATCCCTTTAGTCCAGTAAAAATATTTTCGATTTTGAAATTGTTTTTTTTTTATCTTATTTTCACTTTAGTCTATTAAAAAACCACATATATTTTCGATTTTGAAATTGGTTTTTTTATCTTATTTTTCACTATCACCATGATAATGACCTTACCCTGACATCCAGTTGCTGTTGAAGCTGTATAATCTTGTTCTCTAAGCCTTTGTTTACATTCTTAATATGGTCCACTGATTTAGCCTCAATCTGAAATACAACAGTCACTTCTTATGGTTTACTGGCCACAAATAAATGTAAATGAATGATCAATGAAAAACATGTGATATTTTTTAGATAGGCTATATCAATACAATACAAGTGATTTCTGAATAAACTAGATATCATTGAGATGGGAGCCATCTCTGTGGGCCCCGCTGTGAATAATGTGCATTCACAAATTGTATCTTTACCATAGGACATGGGTTTGTCAACTGAAATCAAAGTTTTTGACCTTGACCTTTGACCTAGGAAGTTGTAAATAAATTATGACACACCCTTTGGTGTTGGTTTATAAACATGTCAAGTATAAACTTTGAAATGATAACGGTTCTCAAGATATAGAGCGGACACAATCTTTACCATAGGACATGGGGTTGTCAACTGAAACCAAAGTTTTTGACCTTGAACTTTGCCCTAGGCAGTTGTTCATAAATTATGACACACCCTCTGGTGTTGGTTCATATACATGTCAAGTATAAACTTTGAAATCATAATGGTTCTCAAGATATAGAGCGGACACGATCTTCACCACAGGACACAGGGTTGTCAACTGAAACCAAAGTTTTTTTACCTTGACCTTTGACCTAGGAAGTTGTACATACATCATGACACGCCCTCTGGTGGGGGTTAATAAACATGTAAAGTATAAAGTATGAAATCATAATGGTTCTCTAGATATGGAGCGGACACAAAGTTAAAGTGTTACGGACGGACGGACGGACGGACGGACGGACAAACTGAGCCCTAATGAAAATATTGAATAACAAATATTATTAGATATCTGTTGATATAAGTATTTGAGGAAAATTAGAAGAAGGAAACAAATTTATCTACAGTTAAATGGCTATAAAGATGAATATACTCTGGACGGACGGGCGGACAGACTGATCACTATAGGGGCCCTAACAACCACCTACACTTAGATAACATTGTAATGTGTGATGAAAAGTACATTGTTCTATTTTGGGAAACCTGAAATGTACGGTTGCTGTCTTATTGGTGTTCATCCAACATCTGTTTTATCTATATATGATTTACTTACAATATAAACTATAAATATAGATAAATGGGGAATGTGTCCAAAGGAAACAGATGATGCCCCTACTTGCATATCATATAAAGTTATAATTTCAGTAGACCTGTTTGGTATGGTAAAAGTGACGATACCCAAATTTGTAATTGATCTGTGTTTTGTGGTAAAAAGCATTGTGTATAAGTTTCGTAGCTTGGTAGCTTGGTAGAGGCAAACTAAAGTAAGAGAACAAGAACGAGAACAAAAAAATTAGCAATTTTTCCATTTGTAAACCGGCATAACTATAGAACTGTTAAATTGACGCCACCAAAATTCAAACTTGATCTGTGTTTTGTGGTAATAAGCATGGTCTAAGAGTTTCATTATATAAGCTTCAGGCAAACTAATGTTAGAGATTCGAAACCAACTTTTAAACGTATGTACAGACGGAAAAGGGTGAAACTTAATGCCTATAAAAATCTTAACAAGTTTTCTACAGAAATACTGTAAATTCAGAAATGTTTGCTGATATTTTTAAGTGACTGTTGTACAATGGAAACATGTGCGAGATTAAAATAATGCAATCAACATCTTAAATTTATTTTTTGTTTGTTTTGGTTTGTTATTTTAGAATCTGTACACTTCATTGCCAAAAACATGTTAACAATATATGATAAAAACAAACCTTTAGTTTTTGAAGCTCCTTCTTGGCCTTTCGTCTTCTATAATGACCTTGTAACTTGATGATACCTCTGATAACACGACGATATCTAACACGTGCCAACCATCCACGGGCATACCTCTGTATAACCACAGCTCTATGAGTATGTAGGGCTTTCTCAAACTCTCTTCTTCCAAAGAAGCCTCGGATACTGGCCTGAAAAATTATTTTTCTTAATTAATTTCAGATTATAATGTTACTTCGTGAATATCTGAAATTTGACATTTAGTTTGACAAAATGTTTTATTGTTTTAAATCATTTAAAATGGTCCTAAATCAGGAGTCTGTTGTTCAGAGATGGTTGTCCTTTGTTGATGTGGTTCAAAAGTGTTTGTTGTTTTTTATATAGATTAGACCATTGTTTTTCATGTCTGAATACACTTTCTCGCTATTTGTTCAGCTTGACTATAGAATCAGTCCTGCTTGAACTTTTGACGTCATACTACAATCACTTTTCCATTGTGTTGTCAGACATTTTATATTATGACGTCAAAATTTTACAAGAACTTTTGTGATGTCCAGTAATTGTGTTAAAATAGAGATGAGGTGTATTGTTTTACACTAGTCATTTTGGGTCCTTTGTAGCTTACTGTGCAGTGTGAGCCAAAGCTCAGTGTTGAAGGCCGTACATTGATCTATCACTATTTACTTTTATATTGTGACTTGGATGTAAATAGTTATCAAAGGTACCAGGATTATAATTTAGTACGGCAGACTCGCGTTGCATCTACATAAGACTCATCAGTGACGGTCAGATCAAAATAGTTATAAAGCCAAACAAGTACAAAGTTGAAGAGCATTGAGGACCCAAAATTCCAAAAAGTTGTGCCAAATACAGCTAAGGTAATCTATTCCTGGGATAAGAAAATCCTTAGTTTTTACAAAATATTCAAAGTTTTGTAACAGGAAATTTTTAAACAAATGACCATACAATTGACATTCATGAGATGAAAATTTGTCTCACTGGCACTCGTACCATATCTTCTAATTTTCATATTAAATCCTTCCTTACTAACCTGTAATATAAGTACTGCATTCCTGACATGCTCATAGTGACTCCTGGCTTTGTAGCCCTTCCATCTCTTCTGAATTGTCTTTGCAGCCCAGGTCTCCCGCAAATGTCTGGCATATCTGTAGAAAAGATAAAACTTTGGATTAACCATTTTTAAATATCTGCATTTAGGACTTCATAGACATCTATCTCTTTGAAGGTAGAAGTGGATTAGAAAATGGGCTTTTAAATAGGCTTAAAAAAAGAGTATAATTCTATCATGAATTTTTCAAAGTCAGTTGAAAAAGAACTTACTTATAGTCTTATATAGCTTATTTATGTATTACATAGGTGAATTAATGTGAAAGATTCAAGACACATGCACGTGTTGAGGGGGGGTCGGAGGGGTCCTGATCCCGAAATCCTAGGCTGAAGAATATGAATTCCAGAGGTCCTAAATTTAAAGAAATTTAAATCCCAACATCCTGAAATTTGAAAAAAGAATTCCCATATCCCGAAAGGATCAATCCTGAAATCCCTAGCTTAAAAACACCCGATCCTGATGTCCTGAAAAAGGTCCGGCACCCACCCCACCCCCACAGTGTTATTAATCGTTATACATTAGTACCAAGTAAGTCACAGATACAGTTCTTGATATTGACCTAATGTGTAAGTAAGTTTCTCATTGAATACCATTCAGAATAAAATTGAAAAGCAATACTGGCTATTTCTTATATGTATTGTGGCTTCTATAGTCATTAGTGTTAAAAATTTACTATTTTACTAAAAATATTACACAAGTCAAATTAACAAAACTGTATTAAATACTTCAATTTTTGAATTTAATAATTCTACACAGAAATGGAAAGTTCACAATAGGAAAGTTTAGGTTTCTTTCAGCCCTCACAATCAAACAACGTTTTGTATGTTTTTTTTCAATTTTAGTTCAACTATTACTGAACTAGTACACATTTTTATTTAGGGGTCAGCTGAAGCATGCCTCCATGTGCTGAACTTTCTTACTGTATTGAAGACCCATTGGTAGCCTTTGGCTGTTATCTGCTCATTGGTTGGGTTATTGTCTCTTTAACATATTCCCTATTTCCGTTCTCAAATTGAACATACCGTCTAGCCAGCAGTCCTCGTCCATATTTTTGTAGGAGTGTAATAGACTTTGTGATCTTCCTGTATCGTTTCCTCTCTAACCACCCTTTGACGTGCTTCTGTATCATGATGCCACACGATCGTAACTTGTCAGATCGTAGCTTTTCTAAGTAGGCCACTTGTCCTGCTCGGAAAAATATCTTTGTCTTTCCAAATCTGTATTTGTCTGGATCCTACAACATAAATGTAAATGTAGTAATTATTGTTAAATTTATTTCTGTTCTTTTCAGAGATATAAAATTTTACTACCCACTTATTTTTTTTTTACAACATAAAGCCAGAAGAACTGATAAATGAATACAAAGTCAACAAGAATATATGTAAAATGTGGATGGTTTTAAGACTCAATAGTATAAATGGTTTACAGTATAGAGCGAAAATATGGAAAAAGATTTCCTGTAAGCAAAAATTCAATAATTGAAAAATAAATTATGTATCTTGCATATTATTATATGAACATAAATATAAACAAACAAAAAGTTCATGCAATAAAATTTGAAGAAAAAAACCATAAATAATTTGTTATGTTCAAGTTTCCATACTTAAAATCTTTCTAGACAGTCAACCACATTTTTGAAGAAAGTTATAGTTTATAAACCAAGAAATTGGTAAGAAACTAAGTGAAACTCTCTCAGGCAAAGTTGTCCTTTGGCTTTTATTTTTAGGTCTTTTTTGTCATATAGCTAATCAACGGTTTGGGTTCTTAAATATCATTGGCTTTTCGATCATTCGGTAATGAGCAGCATTCCTGATGAAAGTAAATAAAGATAAGTGCTTCCAACACATGAACTTTTAGTGCGGTTTCGTTCTCATCAAAATCACTTAAAGATGTAAACTTAAGTAAAAGGAGAAAACATTTCAATATTCTATATATTTACAAGTATATAATTAACTGGCTACATACTCTATATATAGACAGATCTAGAGAGAAACAGCAGGGATATTACATGCTGTATATTAAACAGAGTCAGTAATGTGAAATAATAAATACATGCTAAACAAAGTGATAAAATATAATTCAAGAGAAGAAATTGAGAGATATGTATTTGTTCAGGATATGAACTTCAAAAAGAAAACTATATTTTTTGCAAAAAATGTTTACTGGGATCTTTCATGTGAGCTTAGTTATTAATCGACATCAATTCGTAATAAAACATGAATTCCACAAGTCACTCAAAAGTTGAATTTCATACTTATAATTTTTTTTAACAGATACTTTATGGGGTATAAAACCAATAGCTAATAGGTTTAAATAAAAATTATTTTTAGATCTAAACTGTCGTACTATGTTGATTTTTTTAAAGTTTAAAAGATCTAATAAAATAGATAAATAAAATGGTAATTATTTCATATGTATTCAACGAAGACTTTTTAATATATTTCGATGATAATTTTCTTATATATTTTCGTTTATATTATTATTCTACATTCCAAATTATATAAAAAAGACGGGTACAATTTTTTGTTTCCTTATTACCTAGGTAAGTGAAAAACTTGTTTTGTTCAGATTCTTGCACTTAAACAATGTATTTATTTCTTCTTATTCTAAATTTAATATTTCCAAAATACTCAACCTTAAAACTTTAGTCACTACTTATATTAATGATACAGATAAAAAAAAAATAGAAAATAAAAAAAATTTGTTCATGGTCATCATGCATTTCCTTGACATCACAAGGAAAACATTTGTTAGTTTGAAAATAAAATGGAGGAAAATGGCGGATCCTACAAAATAATAGATGAATCCACCATTTTCCTTTTTTTTAACAGAACTAAAAAGTTTAAAATACCAGTGGCAGAAGTGAGTAAGGGGACAAATTCCTTTAAAGTATTGTCACTTGCTTGTCAGAAATGAAAGGGCTCAAATAATCATTTTAACTTCTGGAGAAAAAAAAATTGAACCCCAAAATACTTTAAATACAACAAAAATGAAAAAAAAACTTCTATCAATTATTTCAATTTTCTGTCTATAAACCCTTAATCTTGAAACAGTGCCCTTTCTTTCCTTTAACCCAAGCAAGAACACTGCTACAATATTGCTTAGATAAATTTTTGACCAAACTTCTGGCAAAAAAGCATCTAATTTTGGTTCTGCCACTGGTTACAAATGCAAATTTTCATTATCATATCATGCCCTTGTCTAATAACATAATGACAATGACATAACCGTCATACTACCTCTATAGGTTGCTTGTTTTTACGATGTTTTGTCGGTGACGATTCCTAGAATATAGCATAGTACTATATATCTCTATACTATAAATATATACCTTATATATATTTATCATAATATTTTATAGTTGCTCTCAGTACCTGTTAGTTTGGCTTTTATTTACTGTTTGTTCATTTCTGAGACTAGGAAAGATACTGTAGTTAATTTATCATCATAAATATCATGAGAATTTCTGGTAAATCTTAAATGTTTAAAAAATTGTAATAAAATCAGGACTAAACCTTATTTCTATCAAACACTAAGTTAAACATGAAAATGTTAAATTTTACTTCATGCATTTTTCAATCATTATGCAGGGAAAAACTTTATAATTTTTGCATCGTCTGACTCTCTGTAACTAAATTACAAATTTTAATCATTTGTTGATGCTCTGAAAAACATAAACAACATTACGTTGTCTTGCCTATGTCTTGTTTCCTCAATTTCTTGGAAACTACCATTGAGATTATGTAAATAGTTTCTACACAAAAAAACACACACCTTTTTATTTGGAATTATAAAAGTGTGCCTACAGAAAAAAATTAACTTTAAAATAAAATTTGTGTTAAACTGTCACAGATATTATATTGAATTTTAGTATAAAATTCAGTAGGTACCTGTATAATTGATATCAGGATATTCTGACATGTCTTCCTTGGGTTAGCTCTGTCTATGTCCTTAGATCTGGCTAATACTCTGTATCTCTGGAAAAACTCACTGTACGTCCATCTGTAATGACCAAATCAAATATATATATTTATGTACAACAGGCGTATGAATTTTCTAGTACAAGAAGCAGGCTAACTGTATTTAGAAGTTCCATTAGTATTTAAAGTTGTGTGCGTGCACGAAAAAAGTTATCAACATGGGTGGAGACCATCTAATGAGTAGCGTGTACGTTTATTTGTATATAGGCAAATTGATCTCCAGTGTAACAGTTTATGCATTACATATGTAGTGTTCATATTTTAACTGTGCACTTCTCTTTTGTGGACATTTGTCTTGTGTTCTATGGGTTTAATAAATTTTATGATGGACATCGCACCTGACATTCTCTATAATAGTGTTTGTCTTTATTCATACAGAAATAAATGAATTAATTGATTAGTTGAACAGAGTGAACTTAGAAAATAAGTCAAAATATTTATACATTCAGATCTTCACAAATGAAAGTAAAGAAAAGTGCCTCTGACACACTTAATATATAAAGTGCTATTTCATTTACAGACTGTTAGCTAGATTGTCATGTTAGCCAAAACAAATACTTCATGTTCATCTAGTCAACCTTTGCCCCATTTGCATCAAAATTTCCTCAGTATTTAGGGTACAAGATTTTAACTTAAATCACTAAATCCAGTATTTTGATTGGTTAATTTCTTAGTCTGAACACGATAATCATGCTTGACTTTGCCAAAACTAAGAAATTAAATATCCACAAATATGCAAGTTTTCCTCAATCTATGAAAATTGGTACCCACGAAAAAAAATGAATTCACAGCATTTTATTCCACATCTCCTTGAAATTCCAAAATCACTTCTTTCTGATCTTTACAAAAAAATATAAAACTGATGTTCAATTTTACTGAGCGGAAATCTAAATGTTTTTTACATGCGACTTTTATTAAAAGAGATAATCAAATCTTTGTCATAATCATTGTTCCCAATTTGCCGTTTCAGAATCTAATGCATTCTGGGTAATATTTTCAAAAAGGGTACACCAAAACGTTGTGATTGGTTTAAAACGTTCTTAAAAATGGAAATTCAATCAATTACATAATGTTATCATTTTGGTGTACGCACAATGAGTTTACCAATAGTCCTTTAGATTCTGAAAAGGCGAATTCAATTTTAATAGACAGGAAAATTGTTTATGTATCATAGATTTCACTGTAAAATACCTACCACAAATCAAATCAATATCAGAACATGCAACAATTTCAGTTTACTTTAATAAATAATTTGTTCCTACAAACCTTGATGGATAACCAGCTGCACTGATTCTGATAGTTTCCAGAACACCACAGGCTCGCAACTGTTCTACTCCTCTCTTAGGGTCAAATCTGTAAGAAAAATAAACATGCAGGCATTAAAAACTTTTGGTAGATTTCAGTATGTTAAATCAGGTATCAGTAGTAATTTTTACAGTGAATTATTGTGCAAATGTGATTCTTTTTTTTTTCTTTTTTTTTGGCACAAATTATGTTTTTTTTAATTTTTTTTATCCAACATCTATAATATACAACAGTACATTTATCAAATAGCAAGTTCATATATAGAAATGTGACTCTTTATATGAAATTGAATAAAATAAATACCTTTACATATTTGTTTGTATATTTAAAGTCATCTTTTCTTTTCTGGGTTTTTAATGAAGAATTGATCTCGTTTAGACATGTGTTCTGTGTGTAAGAGTAAGCTGCTCCTGTGGAAAAGAGCTTGATGCGCCTTCAATTTTTAGTGGAGTTTGTGTGGTTCTTACGTTTTAGTTTTCAAGGTAGAATTTTGTAGACTTGTTCATCTTTTAATTGTTTTACTTTTTTTACCAAAGTGTTACCAGTTTTTCTACAATTTGTTTGATTGTACCCTTCTGCCTCTTTAAAAAAAAATATTGAAACAAGAATTTTTGAGACTTTCTGTTTTTAGACAGATTTTGCCATTAGATTAGGAACTTTCCATTTTGAATTTTCTTCAGAATTTGGTATTTTTGTGATTTTACCTTTTAGACATGGTTCAGTTAAGATGTTTTACTTTTATTTCCAACAATTAAAACATATGCTTGACATACAAACAATGTAATACATGTAAGATATAATACAAAGTCATTAAACTAGAGGCTCTCAAGAGCCTGTATTGCTCACCTGACTCTACTTGGGTTTTTGAAATCATATAAAAAAAGATAAAATTTGGCTACAAAGTAACCTCATAAGGAAAGGAACATTTATGCTATGTTTGATTTCATTCAATTCAGTGGTTCTCTAGAAGACGACTTTTGTATGCATTTCCCATAGGGTCCTATGTTAAACCAAGCCTCCCCCCCCCCCCCCCCCCCCCCTGCTGGCGGCCATCTTGGATGATGGATCGACTACAAAGTAACAACACTTGGTCTTGGTCAGCACCTCATAAGGAACATTCATGCTATGTTTAGTTTCATTCCATCCAGTGGTTCTCTAAAAGAAGTCATTTGTATGCCTTTCCCATAGGGTCCTATGTTAAACTAAGTCCCCAGCTGGCAGCCATCTTGGATGATGGATCAGCTACAAAGTAACAACACTTGGTCAGCACCTCATAAGGAACATTCATGCTATGTTTGGTTTCATTCCATTAAGTGGTTCTCTAAAAGAAGTCATTTGTATGTATTTCCCATAGGGTCCTATGTTAAACTAAGTCCCCCGCTGGCGGCCATCTTGGATGATGGATTGACTACAAAGTAACAACACTTGGTCAGCACCTCATAAGGAACATTCATGCTATGTTTGGTTTCATTCCATTCAGAGGTACTCTAAAAGAAGTCATTTGTATGCATTTCCCATGGGGTCCCATGTTAAACTAGGTCCCCCGCTGGCGGCCATCTTGGATGATGGATCAGCTACACAGTAACAACACTTGGTCAGCACCTCATAAGGAACATTCATGCTATGTTTGGTTTCATTCCATTCAGTGGTTCTCTAGAAGAAGTTCAAAATGTAAAAAGGTAACGACGACGGACAACGACGGACAACGACGGACGACGGACGCCAAGTGAGCTAAAAAATTCAAAAATGTACATCATAATTGAAACTATTTGACATTTTTTAAGATTTTTTAAGATTGATTTTACTGTATATTTTACTCCACCATTCAGGTTAAGTCACAGTTTAGGTAAAATGGATTTTACTATATTGTTTACACTTCTAACCAGTACTTACTGAAATGCTTCTTTCATGTCGTTAGGTTTTATACATCTAATATAATGAGGTGTTGTGGCATTCAAGGTGGTCATTAACATAAACAAGGAGTCTCGGAACTGTAATGATAAAATATGATAAAATTAGATAAAAACTAAGCTTAAACATAAGAATGTGTCAAAGGATACAAATCCACCTGCTCAAGTTTTGCAACAATAATGGAACAGACAGACTAAAAATCTATGGTAACACTACACTTAATGTGGTACCAAACACTTTCACTAAAATTAATTGGCTCGTTTAATTTTCATAAAATTTTGTCAAAGTTTTTACTTTGACCCTTTAACAAAAATATAAAAATTTCAAAAATTTTGAACCAACCATTTTGTCTGAAAAATTACACTGGTTATATAGCAGTTTGACAAACACCAATTTTGATCATAGAGAAGCTTAATATTCCCTTTACAACACAACGTAATTAAAACGTTAAGCTGACTTTACAGAGTTATCTCCCTGTAGTGTTAGGTACCACCTTAATGCTCATGTTGCCTACAGGTTGGGTGGAGGGGAGGCATACAAATTTAATAATAAACAATAATATCGAAACATGTTTTGTCAATTAATTTTTTTTGGGGTCTTTTGACAATGTGACGTTATATTATGTAGTAAGGTCATCTCTGCACATGTTTGTAACAACTTTCAGTGATCTAGAAATTGTCATTTGGTAACAACTAGATGTCTAGCAACTTGATGGGTTTTTTTTGGTGTCAGTAGTACTTAGTTTTTAATATTGTATGGGTTTTTTTGCCTGAAAGTAGTTATATATCTGTCCAAAGTCAGGAGCCTGTAATTCAGTGGTTGTCGTTTGTTTATGTGTTACATATTTGTTTTTCGTTCATTTTTTTACATAAATAAGGCCGTTAGTTTTCTCCTTTGAATTGTTTTACATCGTCTTATCGGGGCCTTTTATAGCTGACTATGCGGTATGGGCTTTGCTCATTGTTGAAGGCCGTACGGTGACCTATAGTTGTTAATGTCTGTGTCATTTTGGTCTTTTGTGGATAGTTGTCTCATTGGCAATCATACCACATCTTCTTTTTTATATAGGGTGTTTTGTTTGGTTTTTTTTATGCCAAGGTGCTGTCAGTATTTTATTGACTTTTTTTATTGTCTGTATGGTGTCTTTCTCCTCTTTTTCAATTGAATATAGTCTCATTGAAGATCATGTTCTTTTTTCATAGAATTTAAAGAAGCAAACTGTTAGGTTTTATAATTTACAAGTACAAATGTATATCCTAGTATCTATAATGAATTCATATAATAATTCAATGTCAGCAAAAAAGAATTCAAATACTTTTAGTGTTGTAAAATGGATAATAAAGGCAAATAATATTATCTTAACATTTCACGAACTGGTTCTAAAAAGATTATTTTTCTGTTAGTATTAATTCTAGCTCTATTTCTATGTTCATAGAAGACAGTGTTAAGTATTATTCAAATCTGGAGATCCTAAAAGTTAAAACAGCTACCTGGTAGAGCTATTCTAGAAAATTATTTGCAGCACTAGTTCAAGAAGGGACAAAATGATGGTTGTTGTTTCAGTATAGTGGGTCTAAAAAAAAAATTTAAAAGCAATCTCTTTTAATATAAATGGGCAGAAAGAATGACAAAATTTTCTTCAATCAAACACCGTTTCTAGAATAGCCCTTAATATCTTGCAGAAACTGAAATTAGCAACTGAAAAGTAATAAGTTAATAATTCTACAGACACAACCAAACGTAAACATTTCAAATAACAAATCTATCAGTCTTCAATTAATTTTTGTTTTAAATCTGAAATTTAAAACATCTTAATTGCATAACTCACTAATTCTTTCTAATTATAAAACAATATTGACTTCAAAAGAGTCAGCCTTCATTTAACTAAGGGGCCCTGTTTTCAGGTTCAGATTCCATAAGGGATTACGATTATGATAAGGTTAGGTTAGGTAAAGGTTAAGGTTAGGGTTAAGGTGAAGGTTAAAGGTTAATGTAAGGTTACGGTAAGGTTAAGAGTTGAGGTAAGTTAAGAATAACAGTTTACCGGCTAGGTCCCATTACATAAATAAAGGCAAAAAAGTTTACCATCTATAGTTTTGAAACAGGTAAAGAACTGTCACAAAAAACCTTGAGGACATTTTGGGAACAAACAAATTGTTAATTACTTTCATCTCCAGTTTCTGTGATGTTTCTAAACCATTAAAACCAGTTTCTGGTATTAAAATACAATTTGTTAATAAGTTTGGTTGTATCTTAACATAAAAACAACATAAATTAACAAATTAACATTCATGCAGATATATATTGTTAGATAATATTATAACCACTCCTGTATAAGAAATGTTAGATATTAAAGCTACATGTTTCTCCTGTCAATAAATTAACTATTTGATTAGTGTAAATCAAAGATGTGTTCAATATATTCACCAGAAATCTATAGTTGTGACACAAAAACTTTAACAAGAGTCTCTCAAGAGCCTGAATCGCTCACCTTAATTTTTTTGGTTAAATCTCTCATCAATGATTATTTTGGCTTTTCAATTTATTTAAATGTTCTTTGAATCGTCCTATTTTCTTCAAAAGCAAAAAAAAATCATTTTCTCCTATGTTCTATTTTAGCCATAGGAGCTATGTTTCTGACATACAAGGAAATGAAATATAAAATTTATACTAGATACTCTGAAACTCATTTCGCCTAAGTTTGGCTGAAATTGATACAGCAGTTTCAAATGAGAAGATTTTTTAAAGTAAGTCAACATGATGAACAAATTGTGAAAAAAGTCTTTAAAGGGCAATAACTCCTTAAGGGGTCAATTGACAATTTTGGTCAAATTGACTTATTTGTAGATCTTACTTTGCTTAACATTTTTGCTATTAACAGTTTATCTGTATCTATAATAATATTCAAGATAATAACCAAAAACTGCAAAATTTCTTTAAAATCATCAATTCAGGGGCATTATACCTGAAAAACCAGTTACCCAATTCGACTGAAAATTTCAGGACAGGTAGACCTTGACCTAATAAATACTTTAACTTCTTGTCTTATTTGCTCTAAATGCTGGAGTTTTTGAGATATAAGCCAAAAACTGCATTTTACCCTGTGTTCTATTTTTAGCCATGACGGCCATGTTTTTTGACGAAATAAAAAATAAAGCACAAACTTTATTTTATACACCCTACTGATCATTCAGTTGAAGTTTGGTTGAATTTGGTTTAGTAGTTTTAGAGGAGAAGATTTTTTAAAGTTAGCAAATATGATGAACAAATTGTGAAAAATTGTCATTAAAGGACAATAACCCCTTAAGGGGTCAATTGACAATTTTGGTCATATTAACTTATTTGTAGATCTTACTTTGCTGATCATTTTTGCTGTTTACAGTTTATCTTTATCTATAATAATATTCAAGATAATGACCAAAAACTGCAAAATTTCCTTAAAATTACCAATTAAGTGGCAGCAACCCAACAATGGTTTGTTTGATTCATCTGAAAATTTCAGGGTTGATAGATCTTGACCTAATGAACATTTTTACCCCTGTCAGATTTGCTCTAAATGCTTCCGTTTTTGAGATATAAGCCAAAAACTGCATTTGTCCCCTATGTTCTATTTTAAGTAACAGCGGCCATGTTTTTTGACCGATCAAAAATCGAAGCACACACTTTGTGCAGGATAATCTAAGGAACAATCATGCTAAGTTTCATCCAAATCCATTCAGTAGTTTCAGAGGAGAAGATTTTTTAAAGTTAGCAAATGTGATGAACAAATTGTGAAAAATTGTCATTAAAGGACAATAACCCCTCAAGGGGTCAATTGACAATTTTGGTCATATTAACTTATTTGTAGATCTTACTTTGCTGATCATTTTTGCTGTTTACAGTTTATCTTTATCTATAATAATATTCAAGATAATGACCAAAAACTGCAAAATTTCCTTAAAATTACCAATTAAGTGGCAGCAACCCAACAATGGTTTGTTTGATTCATCTGAAAATTTCAGGGCTGATAGATCTTGACCTAATGAACATTTTTATCCCTGTCAGATTTGCTCTAAATGCTTTCGTTTTTGAGATATAAGCCAAAAACTGCATTTGACCCCTATGTTCTATTTTAAGTAACGGCGGCCATGTTTTTTGACGGATCAAAAATCGAAGCACACACTTTGTGCAGGATAATCTAAGGAACAATCATGCTAAGTTTCATTCAAATCCATTCAGTAGTTTCAGAGGAGAAGATTTTTTAAAGTTAGCAAATGTGATGAACAAATTGTGAAAAATTGTCATTAAAGGACAATAACCCCTTAAGGGGTCAATTGACAATTTTGGTCATATTAACTTATTTGTAGATCTTACTTTGCTGATCATTTTTGCTGTTTACAGTTTATCTTTATCTATAATAATATTCAAGATAATGACCAAAAACTGCAAAATTTCCTTAAAATTACCAATTAAGTGGCAGCAACCCAACAATGGTTTGTTTGATTCATCTGAAAATTTCAGGGCTGATAGATCTTGACCTAATGAACATTTTTACCCCATGTCAGATTTGCTCTAAATGCTTTCGTTTTTGAGATATAAGCCAAAAACTGCATTTGACCCCTATGTTCTATTTTAAGTAACGGCGGCCATGTTTTTTGACGGATCAAAAATCGAAGCACACACTTTGTGCAGGATAATCTAAGGAACAATCATGCTAAGTTTCATTCAAATCCATTCAGTAGTTTCAGAGGAGAAGATGTTTGAAAAATTGTTAACGACGACGACGACGACGACGGACGCCAAGTGATGAGAAAAGCTCACATGGCCTTTTAGGCCAGGTGAGCTAAAAATCACATATACTCAATAACGGTCAACAGAGTCTCAGAAGTTTTTGTTTTCATGTTATTAATAGGGATTTCATCCAAAAACAGTAATTTATAAAATTACAATAAACATGATAAAACTATCACAAATTAAAGCATGCATTCATTATTTCAATTCTTTAACCACTTGCAACAATGTAAATTCAAATTAATGTGATTGCAAAAATTTTAATGATGGAAAATCAGTACTTAAATGTTGCATTTTTTTTATCAGTAAAAACTTCCCAATAATTTCTGCATTTTGAGTACTTAAAAATGCTGTATAAGTAGAATTTTGTCATTCCAGGAAGTCTAAACCCTGAACTATTGACAGAAGAAACAACTAAAACTTTATTATTAGATTAAGCTAAACCACTCAAAGCTTTGTTATTTTGGTTACCTGATCTCCGACAGTTGCTTTGGTAACTTGCTATAGCAACCAGAAATAATGAAATATTATACTAAATAAACATAAAAATCAATAAAAATTTAATTTTTTTTTTTTTAATGTTGTTTCTCAGTCCCATTAGTTTTGCCACAATTGAATATAACAAAATACTTAATAAAAATCATTAATTAATGCTTATTGAGCAAATAATATTTACTTGGTTCTGAATGTTAAAATTTTAAGAAAAGAGACAAATATGCAAAGAGGACTGAGCAACACAACTTGTTGACATGTCCTAAAACTGAATTCTAGAAATTGATAAAATACACAATACCCACAAATATGTAAAAATATAATATGTAAACCCTTTGGTTAGTTTAAAAATACTTTCAATCACAAATTTTCAAAATCAGAATCATAATTTTTAAACACAGCAATACAGGTTACATATTTTTGATACCAATCGTAATGCTTTGGTGTATTCATTTCATATTACCAAGTACACTTCAGTTGTGAAACGTTTAGAAGATCATAGAAGTTCCAAAACAATCACCTTTTCATTAATAAATTAAAGGAAAAGTTTTCATTCTGAAACTAGTTTCAACATAATGAAAACTAATTACATCAACAACATAGACCATGCAAATTGACATGCACTATTTATTGACTGAGCCATCTTAAAAATGTTATAAATCCAAAAATAATTAAAACTTGTTACAGAATAGTTATATGAATATTAAAATCCAAAATATTTTTTTTTATATGAAATAAAAGTAAGAATTTTTAAGTCTCCATTATTGATATTCTCCTTACCTGTGAGCCAACTGTTTTCTTGGTACTTTTACTACCTTTTGGGTTGGCTCGTAAGGGTTGAGTAGGATGGGAACCAGCTCTCTGTTTCTTTTCATTAGGATCTGGTTTGTCTTCAAATAATTCTGCCACCAAGGCATGCTGGTATAATGAAAATAAAACACACAAATACTTCATTATTACATACCATAAAATCTTTTTCCATCAATATTACAATCTCATTTGATTATCTTAAAGGGTATCAAACCATTTGTTTTTGCTGCAGAGGAAATTATTTACATTTAAGGTTAAAGCACTATAGTAGATTTTGAATTTTAAAAATAGTTCTTACTTTATCATGAACCAAAATTAAATGTAGGGTGTTGAAAGGCATTTTTCCCTGTAAACCCACGCCTTGCAATATTAATTTGAAAATTAATAAGTTATTTTTATTCTTGCAAAAAATGTGACAGGGTTTTTAACCCAATAATTTTAACTGGCATTTTATAGATTTTTTCAGTATTGTAAAAATAATAATCACATTTTGGTTAAAAATGACAAAACTACAATAATAAATACATGCAATAATTTCTGAATTTACAATATATCATTGACTCTTTTACTAGTGTATCTATCACAAAAGGAGCTGAAACCTTCATCACATACCTCACTGGCCCTGAGTATATTGATATGGTCTTAGTGGAAAGTTGTCTCATTGGCAATCATACCACATCTTCTTTTTTTATATTTATTGGCCTGTCACCAAAGGAACTAAAACCTTTACCACATACCTCACTAGCCCTGAGTATATTGATATGGTCTTCTAATACTGTGTCCCTGTTCTTCTCCAGGAATCCATCAGCCTGGTATGTGACTTTGTCAGCAAAGTGGTGTATGATAAATGCCATGTTAGACATTCGTGGTTTGTCAAAGTGTTGAGCTTTGTTGTAATGTTTATCATATAACTTCTGGCACCAGTTCTTATCAGAACCTTTTGGCATCTGTAAACATAAATTATTATATGATGATGACAGATGGCTATTTAATGTCCAGTGGCAAATTAAATTCATATTCTGGGCGAGAGCATCTAAATGGGATATGGATACAAACCCTGATTGACACTAGACAGACACTGAGTTGGATTTTTGAAGTGCTACTTTACAAGGTTAAAGTCCACAGGAAAATGACACCCTTCCTGGAGATAGTACCATAAAGTATAAATAAATTTACATTTAATTATACTAAAATCAAAATGTATTCTATAAGATTTTAGTACTTGCACAAGTTTAGAATGATACTTTCAATGTCAGTAGTACTTTTATTCTCTCAGCTATCAATTAAAGGTTAAAACCAGATGCTCCGCAGGGCGTAGCTTTATACGACCGCAGAGGTTGAACCCTGAAAGGTTGGGGCAAGTATGGACACAACATTCAAGCTGGATTCAGCTCTAAATTTGGATTGTGATTAAATAGTTGACACAGCATAGGTTTCTGACACAGAATGAATGTGTTCTAATGAACTTAAAATTTTTGTTTTCTCTTAGAGCAATTCACTATGCTGTTGAATATTAATCCTCTCAAAAAAATGTTTGAAGAAATTTTCTTTTTTATTTATGAAATTTCAAATGAGAAAAATTGAACCCAATTTTTTTAATCACATCCCCCTTTCCCTTATTCCAAAACTAATCTCAATTAAAATTTCTAATGGAGTTTGCAACAATAACTACTCATTTAAATACATCATAAAATATTAAGATGTAAAACAACTGCTTGTTATCACTGAATGGTAAAGATTATTTTAATTTATCAGTTGGTAGTAGAAAGTGAATATACATTGTATATTGTATATAACAAAGATTTAAGTTGATTCTGGACAAAGAAAGATAACTCCAATTAAAAAAAAATCTTTTTGCTATTGCACAATATTTTGCAATTAGATATTTCTTGCTTACTATTCTGGACAAAGAAAGATAACTCTAATTAAAAAAAAATTTGCTATTTCACAATATTGTGCAATTAGATATTTCTTGCCATTGCGCAATACTGTGCAATTGAAAAGACTTGCTATTGCACAATACTTAATATAATAATTTTAGATCCTGATTTGGACCAACTTGAAAACTGGGCCCATAATAAAAAATCTAAGTACATTTTTGGATTCAGCATATCAAAGAACCCCAAGATTTCAATTTTTGTTAAAATCAGACTAACTTTAATTTTGGACCCTTTGGACTTTAGTGTAGACCAATTTGAAAACAGGACCAAAAATGAAGAATCTACATACACAGTTAGATTTGGTATATCAAAGAACCCCATTTATTCAATTTTTGATGAAGTCAAACAAAGTTTAATTTTGGACCCCGATTTGGACCAACTTGAAAACTGGGCCAATAATCAAGAATCTAAGTACATTTTTAGATTCAGCATATCAAAGAACCTAACTGATTCATTTTTTGTCAAAATCAAACTAAGTTTAATTTTGGACCCTTTGGACCTTAATGTAGACCAATTTGAAAACGGGACCAAAAGTTAAGAATCTACATACACAGTCATGACAGTTAGATTCGGCATATCAAAGAACCCCAATTATTCAATTTTGATGAAATCAAACAAAGTTTAATTTTGGACCCTTTGGGCCCCTTATTCTGTTGGGACCAAAACTCCCAAAATCAATACCAACCTTCCTTTTATGGTCATAAACCTTGTGTTTAAATTTCATAGATTTCTATTTACTTATACTAACGTTATGGTGCGAAAACCAAGAAAAATGCTTATTTGGGTCCCTTTTTGGCCCCTAATTCCTAAACTGTTGGGACCTAAACTCCCAAAATCAATACCAACCTTCCTTTTGTAGTCATTAACATTGTGTTTAAATTTCATTGATTTCTATTTACTTAAACTAAAGTTATTGTGCGAAAACCAAGAATAATGCTTATTTGGGCCCTTTTTTGGCCCCTAATTCCTAAACTGTTGAAACCAAAACTCCCAAAATCAATCCCAACCGTTCTTTTGTAGTCATAAACCTTGTGTCAAAATTTCATAGATTTCTATTAACTTAAACTAAAGTTATAGTGCGAAAACCAAGAAAATGCTTATTTGGGCCCTTTTTGGCCCCTAATTCCTAAAATGTTGGGACCAAAACTCCCAAAATCAATACCAACCTTCCTTTTGTGGTCATAAACCTTGTGTTAAAATTTCATAGATTTCCATTCACTTTTACTAAAGTTAGAGTGCGAAAACTAAAAGTATTCGGACGACGACGACGACGCAGACGACGACGCCAACGTGATAGCAATATACGACGAAAAATTTTTCAAATTTTGCGGTCGTATAAAAACTATATACAATTCTTCATACTCTTTAGCTGTTATTGTCAAAATGGTTTTATCTTTTGAATTGTTTCCCATTTTATCAGGATTGGGGCCAAGGATCCGGAAATTTTTTCACCTAATTTCGGTCATTTTCATATAACATAAAAGTTGGTGCCCCTTTTCAAAAACAGATTGTCAAAATCTCATTACTGCATGAGTATGCTCATACTCGTAGCATCAACGAACTTGTTTCACTGTTGCATCGCGTTTACTTCATGATTTATCCTACCATTTTTCTAAAATCGATCAAAAGCAATTAAGGGAAGGCAACAGTTTAAGAATAAAATGATTTTAATGACTCAAAATCGTAATGTTCTCAGTCATCGCTTACGTTTCTTTCGATTCTGAAGTCGAAATTCAAACCGGATGTAATGCGACAATACTAAAACGAACAATTCCGGACTTATTTCCGGGATTAGTTTTGTTTATCAAATTCACAGGAAAACATCGTTTTTTTAAATTTTACCTATAATAGTGTAAGAATATTAATGAAAATAGTTGCACTTGCTTTATTTAGCAAGAAATCATTTTAAATTTACGATTTAGTGTCAAATCTGCGGAAGAGAATTTCAGGCATGCGTATCATAGTAAGCAAAGCACGTGTGTTAGTAGTGAAAAAATCTTTTTTCTACGTAAATTAAATCAAGTTTTAATTTAATTTTAAATCATTATTGACAATTGTCTTAGCTGAAAAGTAATTAAATAATGAAGACAGTTGGTATAGAATTTTAATTTCTTTATAATATTAGTTCGGAGCTTGTGATTAATAGCCAGGTGTGAACTAAAAACACAGGTAAAGAGATTAGCGATCATTAGTCAATAGCTCCCCGAGGCATTAATATAGTTATTCAGGATTAGGAGGGCCCTCAGGATTATAACACTTTACCGGAGTGGCAGTTTAATTACATAAAGTCGATAACAAAACAAAAATATGTTTAAAATGGCGATTTGAAACTCAATCTCAACGAAATGACCGAAATTATTTCTGTTGAAAAATAAAATTTGACCTAAATCCCAATAAATGATTTAGGACTTTTGAGTTTCCGAATCGGTCATGTCTGGCATATATGACCGTTTCCGGACCCTTGATTGGGGCCTTTCCTAACTTAATAAACAGAATATTTTGCTCATTTTTAATAGGCTCAACTGTAGTTGTCTACAATCTCTTCCTATATATGGTATCTGACTGATAATTGTCTTATTTGCGATTATACCCCATTTGCTTACACTTTATTTCTCAAAAATATTGCCCTCTTTCTTTTTTTAAGGAAATATATTAAAAAAACAAACTTTTCTCCAATTTCTGTGTTAACTTATAACCATTTTGAACTGGCATCCAGTCTACTGTTATAATACCTACCCTACATTCTTCATCCAACAGATCCAGTATACCAAGTTTACTTTCAATCAGATCAATACAGGGTTGGTTGTCATAGAAATCAATAAATGACCATTCAATGGCTTCTTTCACATATTCTTCTTGTTCTAACTTAAATACATGCTTAAAAAGACAGAAAATATTTATTTTTTCGATTCACAAATTTTGTGATCTTTGTTTCAGTGTAGAAAACATTATAAGATTAGCATCAATTTAATTCAAGGGCCAAATTTTAAATAACGGAGGCATAGTTTTTAGTGAAGCACTTCTTGAAATTCCATTAATATGTTGCCCCTTTTTTCCCCTTGTTGATCAGCAATACCCTTTTAAGTGCACATAATAATTAAACTGTATCTAAACTTCATATTTTTCATGTCAGGGCTTTGATGTCTTTTTCTCATTGTTTAAGATATATTGTTACTTTTAGTCAGTTACAACCACTTTATTTGAACTTTGGTGTTTAGTTGTCTCCTTGGCAATCACATCACATCTTCTATTTACTATCTTGTAAATTAAATTGTTTCTTTTTTTTTAAAACATAACAGAATATACAGTTTTGCCATTCAAAGAAATATTTGTGTTAACTTTTACTGAGTGCATGTTGGTCAGGTGAGCAAATAACCAAAATAAATAAATAAATTCAGGGTTCAGATATATTATACTTACACTATTAAAAATTTGTTGTAGTTTTTCATTTGCATAGTTAATACAGAACTGTTCAAAACTGTTAATTTCAAAGGTTTCAAATCTGAAATAGAAAAATTCACATTCAAATAAATAGTTTTGCAATACAAAATATCCTTTTATTTATGGTTTTATGTTAAGTTTACTTGTTTGTGTTTTGTTTACTTGTTTGTGTTTAGTTTATTGTTTTTTGTTTTGTTTACTATGGTATGTTTTGTTTATTGTTTAGTTTTTTGTTTACTGGTATGACTTTGTTTATTGTTTTGTTTATTGGTTTGTCTTTTTGTTTATTGATTTGTAAACTGGTTTGTCTTTTGTTTTGTGTTTTGTTTACTTGTTTGTGTTTTGTTCATTGTTTCATATTTTTGTTTACTGGTTTATGTTTTGTTTATTGTTTTGTGGTTTTTTTACTGGTATGTCTTTTGTTTATTGATTTGTTTATTGGTTTGTCTTTTGTTTTGTGTTTTGTTTACTGGTTTGTGTTTTGTTAATTTTTTGTGTTTTGTTTACTGGTTTGTGTTTTGTTAATTTTTTGTGTTTTGTTTACTGGTTTGTGTTTTGTTAATTTTTTGTGTTTTGTTTACTGGATTGTGTTTTGTTTATTGTTTTGTGTTTTGTTTACTGGTTTGTTCTTTTGTTTATTTTTGTTGTTTACTGGTTTGTGATTTATTCATTTTTGTTGGTTTTTTTGCAACAGCTTTGTAAGATTATGAATAATGAGTTTGATAGATCGTTCTGGTATTTTTTGCCTCTAAATAAACATACCCATAAATATCTAGTACTCCTATAAACCTGTGGTGTTTGGTTGTACTATGTAAACTGAGATTGACTTTCTCCACGATCCAGTCGAACATCTTAGCATAAATATGTTTAGCCAGAGCATCTTGGGCATTACTAGCCTGAAAAATGAATTTACCAGATTTTAGAGATCAGAATTTTTTAATGACTAAATTAAAGGTGATTTAAGCCTCACTTATTTTAAATTAAGCCCTTGAATTAATTCAGTGAAAATAATATATTTACAAAAATTTAAAATTTACAATATACATATATTAATTTTTTTCGAAAGAAAAATATTAGAAAGATAAGTATCTTCATGCTATTTACAAACACAAGAGTGCACACGCTGAAATGTCTCGCCTTCTTTACTAATCAATGATATTATGTTGATAGACCTAAATATCAAGCTTTATTACAACTGTCACATAAACTCAACATTAACCAAAGAAAATGAAACATTGATCAATGAACCATGAAAATGAGGTCAAGGTCAGATGAACCATGCCAGGCAGACATGTACAGCTAACAATTCTTCAATACAACAAATATAGTTGACTTATTGTTTATAAATTTAGAAAAACAGACCAAAACACAAACACTTTATACTTAGCAATGGGCCGTGAAAATGAGGTCAAGGTCAAATAAAACCTGCGTAACAGACATATAGATCATAAAATATTTCCATACACCAAATATAGTTGACTAATGCATAAAGTATTAGAAAAATAGACCAAAACTCAAAAACTTAACTTTGACCACTGAACCATGAAAATGAGGTCAAGGTCAGATAACACCTGTCAGCTAGACATGTACACCTTACAATCATTCCATACACCAAATATAGTAGACCTATTGCATATAGTATAAGAAAAACAGACCAAAACACAAAAACTTAACTATAACCACTGAACCATGAAAATGAGGTCAAGGTCAGATGACACCTGCCAGTTGGACATGTACACCTTACAGTGCTTCCATACACCGAATATACTAGACCTATTGCTTATAGTATCTGAGATATGGACTTGACCACCAAAACTTAACCTTGTTCACTGATCCATGAAATGAGGTCGAGGTCAAGTGAAAACTGTCTGACGGGCATGAGATCCTTGCAAGGTACGCACATACCAAATATAGTTATCCAATTACTTATAATAAGAGAGAATTTAACATTACAAAAAATCTTAACTTTTTTTTCAAGTAGTCACTGAACCATGAAAATGAGGTCAAGGACATTGGACATGTGACTGACGGAAAGTTCGTAACATGAGGCATCTATATACAAAGTATGAAGCATCCAGGTCTTCTACCTTCTAAAATATAAAGCTTTTAAGAAGTTAGCTAACGCCGCCACCGCCACCGCCGCCGGATCACTATCCCTATGTCGAGCTTTCTGCAACAAAAGTTGCAGGCTCGACAATAAGTGGTCCAATTTTAATGTAGTATCAACTTTGATGTGAAAGAATTTCAGGTACCCAACAGGAAAAGTTGGGTTAAAATTCAATATACATAAATGTCTTAACAATTGACTATAATTCCAGAGCTGGTTTTGCGCATTTTCTGCCATACTCATATCCAAAGGTTGGATACAATAAATTTATCAAGTACCTGTTCTGCGGTAAGAGGTTTTGTCAGGACTTCGCCAACTGTTGTAAATTTCTTGTTACAGAGCCACATCCTCATCTGTGATTCCTCTATACCTAGTAACTGACACATCAGTTGTAAATGTTTGTCTTTAGCCTGAAATGTAAAATAAAATTAATAGAATGAAGCTATCTTACAAATGTACATCAGTAAAATAAAATTAATAGAATGAAGCTATCTTACAAATGTACATCAGTAAAATAAAATTAATAGAATGAAGCTATCTTACAAATGTACATCAGTAAAATACAAGAGGCTGTCACAACGACAGCAAACCAGATTTATTAATATTTATTTGTGTCCTGGCAATATCACAAGAACCATTACTGATGAATGGTGAAAGTGAAAATCATCAATATCAAATTTGACCTCCATCTTGTCATCAGTATCAACATATTAAAATTTGAAAAGCTTAGATTGAATGGTTCATGAGTAAATGCAACAACGTGAATGGAAACGCCATTTTACAATCTTTCAAGAACCATAACTCCTGAACGGTAAAAGTCAAAATAGTCATTATTGAACTTGACCTCTATTTTGCCATCAGTAACAACATATACAAATTTCAAAAGCTTTGGTTGAATGGTTCATGAGAAAATGCACGGACACGACTGGAAACACTATTTTTCAATCTTTCAAGAACCATAACTCTTGAACGGTAAAAGTCAAAATCGTCTTTATTGAACTTGACCTCTATTTTGTCATCAGTAACAACATATTAAAATTTGGGAAGCTTTGGTAGAACAGTTCATGCGTAAATGCACAGACATGACTGGAAACTCCATTTTTCAATCTTTCAAGAACCATAACTCCTGAACGGTAAAAGTCAAAATCGTAATTATTTAACTTGACCTCCATTTTGTCATCAGTAACAACATATAAAAATTTGGGAAGCTTTGGTAGAACAGTTCATGCGTAAATGCACGGACACGACTGGAAACTTCATTTTTCAATCTTTCAAGAACCATAACTTCTGAACGGTAAAATTCAAAATCGTAATTATTTAACTTGACCTCCATTTTGTCATCAGTAACAACATATAAAAATTTGGGAAGCTTTGGTAGAACAGTTCATGGGTAAATGCACGGACACGACTGGGAACTTCATTTTTCAATCTTTCAAGAACCATAACTCCTGAATGGTAAAAGTCAAAATCCCCATTATTGAACTTGACCTTCATTTAGTTGTCAGTAACAACATATTAAAATTTTAAAAGCTTTGGTTGAACGGTTCATGAGTTAATGCACGGACAACATTTGATTGCCGCCCGCCCGGCCGCCCGCCGTACATCCCCAAATCAATAACCGACATTTTTGTCACAAAAATCCGGTTAAAAATCACTTATTTCAGTAAGTCCCCTGACTGTTGAATCATTCTTGTTTCTGAGAGCCTTCTATCATATGACTAATACCGATCAATATTTAAATTGATATGGAGTACCTCCTACGCCTAATGATGCACCAATTATAAAATGAATGCACAAATGTCAAGAGGGCTTTCATGCATATCTCTGCATTAACAAAACACAGTTATATAATAGGTCATTTAGATAAAAGGAACAGAATATTCAAGTGTGTTATCACATGTTGCAACTAATTATACATTTAATTTATATATATATAGATATATATGTGTTTGGGTATCATAAACCACTTCTATGTATGTATGGCTTGAATAAGTTAAGTACTTATGATTCATGTATGTTCATACATAGGAATTTTCTTGTATTGAGGAAAACATGTAAATTCATGTATATTCAATTGAATTCATAGATTTGCCATATTCTCTAGATGTATAAAGACCAATAGAATATTATAAATTTGTTGAGAATTTAAATTTGTTATTAAGTCTATACCCAAAATTCCAAGAAATTTTGTATCCCACGAAAAATGATGAATCCACAGTATGCAGTAAATTAGGTCATCTCATAAGGTTCTGTAACTTCATGTCAATTTCTGAAAGTATGCATCTATAAATACATAAATCATTTTCTAAATAAACAGTACTTTGAACTTCTTGAAAATATATCTGTATAATTTTTTCCATCAAAACTTACAGAAATTTCTGATGTTTCCCCTTCAGCCTCTTTTATTCTCACATTTCCAAAATGTAAAATGGCTGCCAAAATCTGGAATATCATCATCTGATCTTTAGCAGATATACCTACAATTGGAAATAAACAAATAAGTTAAATACAATAACATTCTATATAGTAAACCTTATCACTATTATGGATTGTCCAGAACTTGACATCATATTTGGTTGATAGTTGTCTCATTGGCAATCATACAAGAGAGGGGTTGGAGGGGTCCTGATCCCCAAATCCTGAAACTCGAAAAAGAATTCCCAATTCCCGAAATTCGAAAAAGAGATTTCCCGGCTCCCGAAATCTCAAGCTTAAAATCACCTGATCCTGACGTCCCACATAAGGTGCTACCCCCCCCCCCCCCCCCTTTTCATACAATATTTCATAATTTTTGTATACCAGAATTCCATCAAGAAATCAAAATTGTGATGGATTGATTAATAGTCAAATTAAAGGAATAATGATTGAAGTTTTTAACGATCTTGAATGACTCTACAGCCCTCACCTGTTTAGTGTGAGGACTGCCAGACATGTGCTTCCCTATTAACTGCCTCTTTCAAGCTGAGGTAACCTATTGCATCTAAAGATTTAGCAAGATCTTAATAATTACCTAAAAGAAGTAAAGCGTCCCTGGTATCACCGAGATCTTCTGCATCATCAACACCATTGATAACTGGATCTCCTCCGTGGGCTGTGTAAAAAAAGTCACCCGCTGCCACTGCAAATAAAAATACAATGATTTAGAGCTCTCTTAAATATTTTTTAGATGTGAACAGGGAATTATAATTGTTTTGGCCTAATTTGTAAAAAAATGTGTGTTAAAAAATTCAGTAACAACATAAATTAAGCCTTTCTAAAATTAATTAGTGTTAGAAACATAGTTTCTCAAAATTATTGCAATATTTTATAAGTGCATAAAATATGATAAGATTGTGACATACATGTAATAACAAAGACTCATTTTTAATAAATATAATGATCTTCAGGAAAACAAGTTTTTACTAGTTTGTGTCTGTAATATTTGTCTTTCCTAAATGTTTTGTTTAAAATGAGGCTGTTAGTTTTCTCAATTGAATCATTTCATATTTTGTATGTTAGGACCTTTGGTAGCCTTCTTTACGGTTTGAGTTTTTTCTTATTGATGAAGGCAGTATGGCTGCCTATAATTGCTTACATCAACTTCGTTTGAACTCTGGTTGATAGTTTTCTCATTGGCAATCATACCACATCTCCTTATTTTCATATAGAATTCATGTATTATTATCTGTTTTACAAGAATCTTAGAAGAACTTACTTAATTGAAACTTTTTAAATTCTGGAAGATCACTGGATGCACACATCTGATAAAATATATGATAGTTTCTCTCATCTGAGGCCTGGTAGACCACTCTGTAATCAAAAAGAATAAATTAATGCAAATAAATCTACAAATTCAAATCATAAAAGAGTAAATACAAGGCAATTTTAAAGTTTATTTCTTGACCTGTTTTGTATTTGTAATTGTGAAATTATACAATTTTCATACTCAAAACAAATTATATTATGTATTTTACCGCATTATTAAGCCCATTGTCATAAAGAGTTACGGGGAACTACACCCTAGTAATACGTGAATAATAATGAATTCCTTGATTTTTCATGTGACCAATATCTCTTTCCGTGATTTTCCCTATTAGAAAGTTCTCATGCGAGAAGTGACAATATTCATGGATGCATACAATGGCCAAACATCTACCTTGATTTTTCCAGTAAGTAAGTTCTCATGTGAGCACCAATGATTTCATTTTTCTTGTTGAATGAGAGTTCTATGTATTTTCCAAATCTACTACTGTTGTCATTTCTTGTTGTCTTGGCATTTCCTATAGCCTATAAATAAACACAAAATAAATATAAGTATAGAATAAGAAGATGAGTTATGATTCCCTCTATATAAACAAAAAGAACCGTATATAAAATATTTAAAGAAAATGTGGTATAATTTCCTATAATCTTTAAATAAACAAAAATAACTCAATACAAAAATATCTATATAGAATGTAACTTTATAGAAAATATTGTTGTCTATTGTATGTTATTCCTATCGATCTGACTTTTTAACGCAGAAAACTAAACATTGAAAATTGCTAATTAATTCAAAGTCACCGGACTATTTCCTAGGTGGCATGGCCTCAAAATAGTTGACAAGCTGATATGATCCTTATATCTTGCTTTCTATGACTTATATTTATGACGCCAGAATAATAACTACCTCCATAATTGGATTGGAAGCCAGTACTCTTTTTTCTACTTGTGTCTCAGCCTGTGATCCTCCCACCATGGCGAAGTATCTCATGGCATACTTAGCCGATACTGTCTTACCAGCACCAGACTCGCCACTCACAATAATACTCTGATTCTGCTCAAATCTGTAATATATATGTAATGAGCATTTTATATTAAAAGAAAATTCTATTTAATTTATGCCTTGATTTAAAACCCAACATTTTTCAGTCATCTTTATTTATCTATGGATTGGTTGATTGATTACTGGTGTTTAATACCAATTTCTGGACTCTTAGCTATATCAAGTTTGGATTAAAGAAACGTGAGAGAACAACTATGACACTAAGGCTTGACACAAAACTATGTCATTGAAATTAGAGTCAAAGTCAAAGTCAAGTAATCACTTTTAATAAACTACTCAACCCTGAAACATTCTGACTGTATGTGCCTGCCCAGAGTCAGGAGCCTGTAATTCAGTGGTTGTCGTTTGTTTATGTGTAACATATTCATTTTTTGTTCATGTTTTTTTTTGTATATTAATAAAGCCGTTAGTTTTCTCATTTGAATTGTTTTACATTGTCATTTCAGGACCTTTTATAGCTGACTATGCAGTATGGGCTTTGCTCATTGTTTAAGGTCGTATGGTGACCTATAGTTGTTAATGTCTGTGTCATTTTTGGTCTCTGGTGGAGAGTTGTCTCATTGGCAATCATACCACATCTTCTTTTTTATACTTACACCACTTGACTATTGTTATTCATGGGAGATAAGACAAAAAATTTCAACCAAGCATTTTTTCAAAAACAGTAGGTAGAAACCTTCAGTTCATTCCTTTTAAAAAGGATCATTACCTAGACATTTTTTTGTAAGCTTCTTCAGCCACAGCAAATATATGAGGGTCCATGGCTCCCATATCTTGTCCACTGTAGGCCTGGATGATCTCATTTCCATAGATTGGTAGGTCAGCATATGGATTGATAGCCACAAGTACAATTCCTATAAAATACAAGAGTGCACACGCTGAAATGTCTCGCCTTCTATACTAATCATTGATATTATGTTGATAGTCCTAAGTATAAAGCTTAGTTTTATTACAACTGTCTCATAAACTTAACATTAACCAAGATAACTAAACAAAGACCAATGAACCTTGAAAATGAGGTCAAGGTCAGATGAACCATGCCAGGCAGACATGTACAGCTAACAATGCTTCTATACAACATATATAGTTGACCCATTACTTATAGTTTAAGAAAAATAGACCAAAACACAAAAACTTAACACTGTGCAATGAACCGTGAAAATGAGGTCACGGTCAAATAAAACCTGCGCGACTGACATAAAGATCATAAAATATTTCCATACACCAAATATAGTTGACCTATGGCATACAGTATTAGATAAAAAGACCAAAACTCAAAAACTTAACTTTGACCGCTGAACCATGAAAATGAGGTCAAGGTCACATGACATCTGCCCGCTAGACATGTACACCTTACCATCATTCCATACAACAAATATAGTATACCTATTGCATATAGTATGAGAAAAACAGACCAAAACACAAAAATTTAACTATCACCACTGAACCATCAAAATGAGGTCAAGGTCAGATGACACCTGCCAGTTGGACATGTACACCTTACAGTCCTTCCATACACCGAATATACTAGCCCTATTGCTTATAGTATCTGAGATATGGACTTGACCACCAAAACTTAACCTTGATCACTGATCCATGAAATGAGGTCGAGGTCAAGTGAAAACTGTCTGACAGACATGAGGACCTTGCAAGGTACGCACATACCAAATATAGTTATCCTATTACTTATAATAAGAGAGAATTCAACATTACAAAAAATTTTAACTTTTTTTTCAAGTGGTCACTAAACCATGAAAATGAGGTCAAGGACATTGGACATGTGACTGACTGAAACTTCGTAACATGAAGCATCTATATACAAAGTATGAAGCATCCAGGTCTTCCACCTTCTGAAATATAAAGCTTTTAAGAAGTGAGCTAACACCGCTGCCGTAGCCGCCGCCGCCGTAGCAGCCGCCGCCGGATCACTATCCCTATGTCGAGCTTTCTGCAACAAAAGTTGCAGGCTCGACAAAAACTATGACAATAATTTCAGTAAAAACTGAGAGAAAATAAATGTGTAGTTTGTTTAATCAAATGTTTTCACTGCTCAAAATCAAATATGACATAAAATATTCTTGCTTTCCCATGATTGCAATCGTATTGAGATATAAAGAACAATTAGTTTTGCAGATTATTTAAAAAGAGTAATAAAGTTAGGCCTATATATTATATAGTGTCTGAACTTTATTAGTGAATACAATTCTATCACTGCCTCAAGTATGAAACAATACTTCTCTGCTCAAGTTTTCACTTTTCAAAAAAAAAAAGAAAAAGAATACTTCATTGCTTATTGTTCCTTTTTTTGTATCTAATGCAATGGAAGAATTTACTTGAAAGTTTACTTGCA
The DNA here is from genome assembly GCA_037788925.1 of Mytilus galloprovincialis. Classification (NCBI taxonomy): domain Eukaryota; kingdom Metazoa; phylum Mollusca; class Bivalvia; order Mytilida; family Mytilidae; genus Mytilus; species Mytilus galloprovincialis. The sequence continues at coordinate 2,083,645 of JAWDJN010000024.1, read as the reverse complement.
CGTTGTCTATATGAGTAAATTTTTTACTGAAACAACATTTGAACCAAAGAGAATTTAAGTATTGATGAGTAATAATGTATTACACATATCCTTATGGTAAAAAGCTGACAAACAAAAAGTATCCTTGGAGGATATTGCAGTTAAAAAACCTTACCACAATATGTATATATAATGTTTTGGTCCATGAATCTGACCTGCAGATTGTACAAAACTGAAAAGATAAAGATAAATCTACATTAAAATATAAAAAAAAAGAAAACATCAATAACAAGACATGTTGTATCAAAACATCAAAATCAAAATAACTTCTACACCATTTGGTCTCTGAGTTGGAGAGTTGTCACAGTTGCAATCATACCACATCTTCATATTTTTTTATATTGCCAAACAAATTGGGAGTTTTGGGTAGTTGCTGTTTCAATATGAAAGGTTGGAGATTTCATATGATGTGACTTTTGTGTGTAAAATGAAACAAGTTTGGCACTGTTGTGAGTAAAGTGAATGAAAGTATACATTATTCATGTTATTCAAAATCTCTGATTTTCTCAATGCCAAACTTTTAATTGGAATTTCGATATTTTTTTTTATTCTTTTTACCAGGTTTTACCCGAGAAATTGGAAAAAAACTTAACAATCAACATAATCAAGTATGTATCCCCTTCAAAAAATTTCAAAGAAATATTGATATGAATCTAGGAATATTTTTTGTTCAATCCTAAAACCAAATGTTACAAACATGACAAAAGAACAATAGTCTTAACACCCATTATGGTATTACAGGTGAATTATCACATTGTGATTGGTTTAACGCCGCCATGTTGTGACCCCCTATGAGACCGTAGGGGGGTAGTAAATTTCATAGGGGTTCATGACAGATTAATGGTGAAATCCTATTAATGTTGTTGTGTTTCATTGTTCACTTTTCAACTAAACGCTGCAGAAAAAGTCATATGTGCGATAAATTCGTTATATGGTTAACTACTGACCCCCTACTGCCATAGAGGGTGAATAAAATCCATAGGGGATTCTGCCTCCATCCTCAACCACTATGGATTTTACTTACCCTCTATGGATCCATAGGGGTCAGTAGCGACCAATATAGCTTATAATATACATGATATATATATCTAAACATATATGCATATTTTACCTTCTGGTTCATTGAGATAACTTAATGATGTCAAATCATTTTCACCAATCAAAATTTCTGGATTTCTCAAATGTGGTAGGTTGTTTTTATCTTTGATCGCCAGAACTGAATCCTGCAAAAAGTACATGTCAACATATGAAATTAATGTAAAATGTGCCAATGGTACAAAAATCATGTCCCCGCTTACATGCCATTATAAAGGACATACTAGAAAACCTACGCCATCCAAATTCAAATTCCATCTGTTTTACATGTATATGGTAAAAACATTTTGTATTCATATAAGATTCATAACATTTGGTTGAAGCAAGCCAAAGTTAGAGAACAGAAACTAATTCTGAGATAAAATTGAGAATGGAAATGGGGAATGTGCCAAAGAGACAACAACCCGCCCATAGAAAAAAATCAAAGCGCTGTAAGCGCTGAAGGCAGTTAACCAAAAACCAAGGCAACCGTAATTATGAAAACTGTGGCAATGTTGCCTCAACATTAAACATTCATATATAGTACATTCATGTTTATCTAATGATTTATTTATTAAGGCAAATAATTTATATGTTATCAAGGTTTCAAAAGCAATGCATATACGGTATCAATGTTAATTTTTTATGGTGAGTCTGCAGTGGTACAAGTTCCCAATGATTGCAGTTGTTCTACTTGGTAGTTAACCTTGGTTTTATTTGACTGCTAGAAGTTCAATTTGACTTAGTATGAACATGTAATAGTTTGAATGGACTGGTTTCCCTGGAAAGAAAACTGAGTTTGTGTTCTATAGTACACAGTTATGAGACACGAATCAGACAAATGTTCACTACAACAGGGATCAAAGGTGAAGTCTGACTGACCTGCCCATAGCAAATGTAAATGATTTGTTATTTTGTCCCATACATATGAATATATATAATTTAGGGATGGGGATCTCAACGGTTTTCAAGTTCTCAAACAGGTAGGGGTAGGAAAAAATTTGGTTGCTTATATAGGGAATCACTGAAGCGTGACTGGAGTGGGCCCCTCTTAGGTCAGTTAGTGGGCCCCACTTATAAAAAATTCTGGATCCGCCACTGGGGGTAGGGTGACCCTAAGGACTTCCCCTACATTTCATTTTATTTTTTATATTGTCCCATACATGAATATATATGGTTTAGGGGTGGGGATCTCATTGGTTTCCAAGTTCTCAAACAGAAGGGGTAGGGTGACCCAAGGGACTCCCCCTATATTTCATTTAATTAGTTATATTGATCCATACATGAATATATATTGTTTTGGTGTGGGGATCTCGACCGTTTCCAAGTTCTCAAACAGGAGGGTTGGGATGACCACAGGGACTTCCCCTATATTTCATTTGATTTGTTATATTGTCCCATACATGAGTATATATGGTTTAGGGGTAAGGATCTTGACCATTTCCAAGTTCTCAAACAGGAGGGTGAACAGTGACCTCAGGGACTCCCCCTATCTTTCATCTGATTTGTTATATTGTCCCATACATGAATATTTATGGTTTAGGGATGGGGATCTGGACCATTTTTAAATTCTAAACAGGAGGGGTGGGGTGACCCCTAGCAACTCTTCCTATATTTCATTTGATTTTTCATATTGTCACAAACATGAATATATATGGTTAAGGGGTGTGGATCTCGACCGTTTCCAAGTTCTCAAACAGGAGGGGGCGTGGTAACTCCAGGGACTCCCCCTATATTTCATTTTTTATTTATTATATTGTCCTATACTTGAAAATATGCAGGGGCGGATTCAGACGGGGGAGGGTTGCGGGCTTGCACCCCCCCTTAAATTTGCAAAGCATGGGTTGTTCTCAGCTTAATAAAGAATATTCCGAGAATTTTACCTCAATTTTTTTTTTAGCCTCGCTCTGCTCAGCGAAAATTTAAGTTTGCGCCCCTCCTAACCTAAAATCCTGGATCTGCCCCCTCATATGGTTTAGGGGTGGGGAGCTCGACCGTTTCCAAGTTATCAAACAGGAGGGGGTAGAGTGGCCCAAAGAATGCCGACTATATATCATATGATTTACTTACATTAAGGTATATCTGGGAACAGTCAATATATATGTTCCTGGGTATATATAATATAGTTGCATTATTAGTGAAAATAAAGAATGAAACTTTCAGCTACTTTAATTGACCCTTCAAAATTGAGAGAAAAACAAATAACCCCTCGAAATTGCAGTAAACTTTACACTTTAAAAGCATCTCACATGCATTATCATCATTTATTATTTATAAAAAAAATTTAGACTGTGACCATGATTATGTATATTGTTAGATATACTGTTCCCAGCTGTCACGTTGTATTGGATTTTTAAATTAAAATTTGTAAAAAAGTATTTTGAGTTTCTGAATAAAATATTTTTCTGCTTTTTCTTTCTTTTACATATATCTTTTGGTTTACAATACTAGTGTTTATATTCATTTACCATGCATAGATGTATTTTTTCACCTGCTTGGATTTATTTTGTAAATGATCGCCAAACCCGGAATTACCCTTATCCGCTTCCGGAATCGGATCCGATTTTGTAAAATTTTGTCTTCACGGCCGCCATTGTTATGTGTTTACAATGTTGTTTTTGTCAATCAGATACGATTTTACTCGAATTTATACAATATTTGTCGGCGATTTTCTGTATAAAGCTAGCGGTTGAATAAAATGAACATCGCCGTCATGAATAATAATGATAAGAATAAGTTTTTAGCTCGTTTAATTGGAGACTTTGGTGAACATGGTGAAAAGGTTTGCAAAGTAATTTCTTATTTTCTTTCAAATGTAAGGTGACTACGTCGGGCGTAGCTAGAAACCAACTACCCTAGTCGAAATTCCGCTTGCAAAAGTGGAAGGTCTCGGACCTCGGACCACCGCTAATTTGCACACCTGCCTCCAAATTGAAAAGCTACGAAAATTTCTTTTTCTAATTTGAAATTGCCGCCAACAGCATGAACAGTTGAACTTCTTATATAATAGACTACTGACGTAGTTGTACTACGTATTGATGACAAACAATATTCCTACGACTTTTGTCATTTGGGAAATCTAAACTACTTGTCTTAAGAGATTTTCGGCGATTAAATATTTCATACAATTGTTCTTTGACATCTTAGCTAAAAGCACAAGTCATAATGAACTACACAAGGATTCTTAATAAGCACTACTTCCTATGTGTAACTTTAAAACTTTTGGATAAATCGACGATCATTTAAGGTTTTTCTGGTCATTTTTTTTGTAATCCAGAATAAAAAGTATTAAAAAAGTGTTCAATTAGTTATATATAACATAGTAGCAAGCTAGATAATAACAATGGCAAGTATTTCAGGATTTATTGGGTAGAACACAAATCTAGGGTGCTCGCATAATGCAGCTTAACTGCATAAAAACAACCCAACAGCAGAAGGTCTACAACAGGTCTTCAATGTAGCGAGAAATTCCCGCACCTGGAGACGTCCTTCAGCTGGCCCCTAAACAAATATATACTAGTTCAGTGATAATGAACGCTATACTAATTTCCAAATTGATCACAAGAAACTAAAATTAAAAATAATACAAGACTAACAAAGGCCAGAGGCTCCTGACTTGGGACAGGCGCAAAAATTTAATTTTGTCGGTTTTTATGGATCGATGATTTTTTTTAGTTCAGTACTTCTGTTATATTTTTTTACTCAAAGTTTCGATCTGTCTGTCCTCTGTTTTTCTATAAAGCAAAAACTTTCAAATTTTGATTTGTTTTATCATAGATATATGGGATACACACACAGACTAGAAACATATATACACACTATCTATTTAAAGCCTAGCAAACCAATATTCTAAGTTTGAGAATAAAACAATTCGGCAAAACAGTGTCACATTTCTGCCATTGCAACAAAAAATTGAAATGTTCATTTCTCATTCATTTGACACCTGTTAATACTTTAAATCTTCCCATTATTTACATCTGACATTTAAATCATTTTAATTCAGATTTTAAATTTAAACAATCTTCTTCAAATACCTAGCTACATATAAAAAAAATAAAAAGTAAAACAAATTAAAATTTAAACAATCGTCATTAAATACATATAAAACTTTTTCTGTAGTAAAACAAATTAAAATTTAAACATGCAATGTCTCAGTTATTGATATTCACATTATAGGACTATTTACAGTATGGATTTAGCTTATCGTTAAGGGCTGTATTGTCCCTTCAAACTGTTAAATTCAAGTTTAAAGGACTCTAATGTATAGTTGTCCTATCGGCAAACATACCACATATCCTTATTTCATAAAAAAATGTTTTTGTTATATTCAGACTTTATAAACATCTTTAATTTTCCAAAGGCTTATCTATCAATGTAATTTTGTATATAAAAATTTTGTGATAAATTACTGCTGCATGGTTAAATTCCTGTCTCATGTCAAATTAACATGTACAACATTGTACAAGGTCTATAGTTCGCTATAAAATTTTCTTTGAAAAATTGCAACATTTTTTTTTTACCTTAAACATTGTTTGTATCTGCTAAAATTTGACGATAAATTTTCAACATTTGTTTTGCCTTAAACATTGTTTGCATCGGCTCAAGTTTAAATTGTGTTACAATGGTTTATATTAAAACTGAAATACTGGTTAAGAAATGACTGCATTTGAACGGATTTTAAAAATACCAATGAAAGTTCCTGATCTGAAAATAAATTTGCATGTGACACAGTGTAGTTGTAAAATGTATCATGATTGTTATGACTAAATCTAGTTTCTACATCTTAACTTATTCAAATTCTGTATCCTGACTTTCTGTATTTAATAACCCCCCTTTTTCAAGCACAGATCTGCACGTCAAATAATCAAAATTTTACTCCAGGACTTTCAATTTTTCAAAATTATTATGCATATAATAAAATTTGATGTACTAATTGCCAGGTTGCTGTCTAATTATCATGTATCTACATCTGGTTTTACTCATTATACAATGTCATAGAAAGCTGCATATAGTTTAACCTATAGTTTTTTAACTTCCACATGATTTGGTCTCTTGTCAAGAGTTGTCTCATTGGCAATAATATTATACCATATAAAAATAAAATTTGATGTACTGATAACCAGGTTGTTAATTGTCAAATTACTTGTATCTATAAATTCACATGTGCATGATGTACTTGTCACTTATTTAAAATATGCACTTTAAAAAAATTGACCCAAGGACTTTTTTTAAAGACTTCATTATCAATTTTATTTTGATATACATGTATATAGTGATATAGTGATATAGATCACCATATTTAACTAGACAGCAGCCCGACAACAGTTATTGTAACCTTATCAGCACTTCAAAATATTATGTACATGTATCTACAATTATATAATTGTCACTTATTCAAAGTCTGCATTCATAAATTTTGTCTTAAAAATTTGACTCCAGGACATTTTCAAAGATTTTTAACTCCTCATTATCAATTTTATTTTAATATACATGTATATATAGTGATGTAGATCTCCATATTTAATAGACATGTCATTGCCTGCTGGTCATTTATTGATTTATCAAACCAATGACAGATTTTATTGTTGCTTCAGAGAAACAAATTACATGTTAATTTCTTATTATGTTGTCAATTACATTGTACATGGGGTACACTTGTATATACATGTAGGTAAACATGCTAGGTCTTTATTATCTATTACTGACATGACTTACAATCCATATTTGTACACAGGGCCATAAAGTAAAAATTAACTGTTATAAATTGGAAAAGACAGGATATGGGTTTCTACTACAGGGACCCTCACTTAATATAAACTAATAAATAAATACAAATTAAAGTAAGGCTATAGGGTGCATGAGTTCTCATCCTGTGTTCAACAAGGACCTTAAATATAAAAAAGAAGATGTGGTATGATTGCCAATGAGACAACTATCCATTAAAGACCAAAATGACACAGACATTAACAGCTATAGGTCACCGTACGGCCTTCAACAATGAGCAAAGCCCATATTGCATAGTCAGCTATAATAGGCCCCGATAAGACAATGTAAAAAAAATCAAACGACAAATTTGGCAGCCAAAAAATATATATTAGTGATAAAATATGTTCATTTTACTGTTACATGAAATTGAGTTCAAAACACTAATTTGGCATTAAAATTAGAAAAATCATATCATAGGGAACATTTGACTTACATGTACTAAGTTTCAAGTTGATTGGACTTCAACTTCTTTTAAAACTACGTATACATTGACCAAAAAACTTAAAACTGAAATGGGACACATGGACAAACAAACAAAGGAAGCAAAGATTGAAGAACATAATGCCTTAAAGATGGGCATACAAAAATTTCATGCTACTCTTTATCTTCACAATTACTAGAAAGACTTTAAATTGGTGTTCTATTAAAAAAAAGCATGCTTAAATAATGGGTTTATCTGACCAATTCTGAATAAGGGAGTGAACTCTCAATAATGTATTACACTCTACTCTAAGGAGGAAGATTTCACATGCAGTTAATTTTCCATTTACATGTTCTTTTCTACCTGTTTTATAGACTTTTTTCAACCAGTTCACTGATAAATACATATATACAATTTCTAACATCATTAAACGAATACAAATTATAAACAAACAATCCAGTTAAATTAAGTGTCTTGAACTTCTCATTATGTTTCTGGAATGTCAACAATTTTGAATTTCCTAAACATGTTGAATAACCACAAATAAACCTGATAAAAATTATGGCATTTAATTTTAGTGATGTATCAATTTAATGCTAATTATATAAGCATTTAACTCCTTTGGACTATAAAGTATTGATTTTTTACTGTTTAGGGTGTATTCTGTTTTTGATGCTTTTCATTTCAATGATCCAAAAGATGTAATGTTTATGTTTTTTTTCATGAGTTATATTGCATAAAATGTTGTTGTGTATCTAAAAATTGATAATGTACATGCATGAATTTGATGGTGATAATTTAACTAAAACATGCATTGGCATGTTCAGTATCGACAGTATGAAATACAATTAATCCTGTTGTTGCTTTTCTTTTCCTCTTAATTTTCTTTGTATAAAAAAAAGATTATGAGATAAAACAAATTTTCCAGTTACTACATCTTTGCATTCCATTGCATTCTTTGTATGGTTTCAGTGACCAAATAATTATACTTTTATTGAATTGTATACTTAAAACAGAAGTTGATTTTAGAGTCTGATAAAGCTTATGCACCTATATGACCATGACTGATAACAATATCATCACAAAAGGCCATGAGCATTGATACCAAATGATAACCACCAATTGTAATTACATGAATTATACACATACAATCAACGTTTTTTACCACTCACTTTTAAGGATTTGTATAGTGTCACTATACAAATCCTTGCCACTTTTTAGTATATTTACATCAAGATTTCGTTAAATGAAATTGGATACCCTGCATTTATCATGCTTTTCAATAACATATTTCTAAATCCCTCAAAGACTTCTTCAACTGTGGAAAACTACAATTCTGCATTGACAATAGTACTTTGGTGTATATTAGACATACCCTTTCGGGCTAACAACTTCATTGGTGTATCTAATAATTATATAGCAGGTTATTTTCCCTGGGTGTAAATTTTCGCTGATTTTCCCGGATAGAACAAAATCGCCAAAATAAATATCGTCATATTAAAAGAGTACATGCAAAGGTATTGATGTTTATAAGAATCCTTCAAAATAGTAACCACCAAAATATTTTGTATGTATATACCTTATTCAAAGAAAATTGCGAAATTTTATACCCACGAAAAAAAACACCGCTATTTGGTACTTATAATATACAAACTTTGTATAATATAAAAGAGAGAAAAAAGATACCTAAAGGATATATGAGGGTTTAGATGGGGTTAAATGATTAAAGAATAATGCCCTTAAAAAATGAAGATTAGAGAATAACAGGCAAAAAAAATGAAGATTAGAGAAAAAGGGGTGAAAATTAAATGTTTACAGAATAACAGAGTCCCCCCCCCCCATCCAGACCCTCATATATTCAAACTCATAAGACAAAAACAAGCTAACAACAAGAACAATGTCAAGGAAAAAATGAAAAATAAAAGATCAAAAGATTATAAATAATCTAGTATTATTACTTCCTCAACTGATTTATCACACCTTTTATCAAATTTAACGGCCAATCGATAAAACACTGTAGATGATTATTTGATTAAAAAATATTTTTTTGGAAAAAGATGTTTAATTTCTCTGCATCTCCCTGTCCCTTCCCTGTCTGACCTTTGACCTGCCTATAATATAATAAATAAAAATTCTTTACAAATGATTAGAATTAATAAATAACATCAAAAAGATTTCGAAATTTAACTAGGGATTGAACACCCATCAATTCAGAGCATAGCACATGCAATAGTTATCTGAATTTCTAAATTTGTATTTATTCTTTAATTTTTATTTCATTGACCATCAGGACTTTTTAATGTAAATAAAACAGAAAATGCAAGGAACTTTGTATACACATTTTTTTCTACACATTGCTCAATTCATTTTTATGCTAGGTTATGGATATTATTTGACAACTATTGTTAATGACATCAAAGGAGTGAAATAATTGAACATCACATGTAAAATTATATAAATATCACACTTTTAAGGAGATATGAACCTGACGAATTTGAATTTTCTACGCAACTCCAACTGTCAGTAAAATACAAAACTCATTATTGTAAACTTACTGGGAAATATCATTATATCATTGCAATCAATGTTATACAAGTATTACTTAGGGGGGGGGGGGGGTCTGGATCCCAAAATCCTGTGGTTAAAAACATAAAATCTTGAGGTCCCGATTTGAAGAAAGTTAAATTACGACATCTCGAAATTCGAAAAAAGAATTCCCGAATACCGAAATCCAGAGCTTAAAAACACCTAATCCTGAAGTCTGGAAAAAGGTCCTCCCCCCTCTTTACTTGTCCAACATTATGTTTATAATCACTATAACCATGCATGATAATAGTAAATTAAATAAAAAACACCTAACATAACAATATCTAAACTTATCTCACCTCGCCATCTTCATACCGAACTTTGATCTGTCCCGGTCCTTTGTAATCTTCCAATAGTTCAGCTCCTCGCCAAATAGCTTCTGGGTCTGCAATCCATATCCTGGCACCCTAAAAACAAACAAATATAAACATTAAAAGATTCATAACTTTATAAATGTTGTTTTTTAATACAATGTATATAACAAAACACACACATGTTTACGTATTCAACAGCAACTATCAACAACTTCTCAATTATAGGCTCCAGACTTAGGACAAGCATATATAGAATGTTGCGGGATAAAACATACCGGTATTAGCTGGTTCCTTACCCTCGCCCTAACCTGGGACAGTGGTGAAAGCATATTTACTATCCGACAGTACATGTACGTTACCATCGAATCCGTTCAATACAGCATCTTCATAAATGATAAAAGAAAAAAGTTGACAATATAAAGGAAAAAATAAATGATATTTTGTAGAGTTTGTGCCCTCTTTTGTGTCCTTTCCCATGGTGGACAGTTTGATATTAAAAAAATCCACATGAGCTGTTGCCATGGTAGGTAGTAATGCTAATCCACAACTGTCCACAGTATCCTTTTTCAATATATCACTTTCATTAAATATCACAAGCAGTTTTAGTGTTAAAAGTAATAATAACAAAAATACTGAACTTCAAAAAAAGGGAAATTCAAAAACAAAATAGTCCATTTTAAAATGCTAAATCAAATTCCCAAACACATCCATGACATCAAATGAATGGAAAACAACTGTTAAATATTCCTCAATAATTCCTGACTTGGTACACGCATTTCCTTGTGAAAAAAATTGATCAACAGATGTTTTCAAACTATCCTCTAAAAGATGTAAAATTCTTAATAATATAATCATTCCCTGTGTTCCCAAGTTTGAAAGACAGTAGACCCCAAAGTCCCCAATGTTACAGACCTTTGTAAACAGCTCCTGGACATCAGAATCTTGCAGAAAACTTTGAAAATTAAATCTTCGGTAAATACTGTCACAATTCTTTAGCCGATTCATAGTTAATACACACAACTATATTTAATAATAGCGCAGTACTTAAATAATCGTTAAATAATTATCCAAAATGTCAAATTTGTAATTTTGTTTATTAGTCATGATGTACCAGATACTTATGTTAACAGACAGCAGCAGAAACAAGATTCAGAAGGATTTGTTTATTTGTGTGTGATGCACCAGATACTAACTTATGTTAACAGCAGCAGATGCAAGATTCAATAGCTTTTGTTTATTTGTGTAAGTGGAAATCTGCAATAGATTTCTGATTGAGTTTATTTTTGGAACAATTAAATTTTGAAGAGGTTCAATTAAGTGTTCATATATTTAATCATTATTTAATAGCTAAGAATAAACTTTCAAGGATTAATTAGTTAGTAATTTTCTTTCAGTGTGGGGAAACATTTCTTGTAATCTTATATTATAAGGGCTATTCTAGTAAACGATGAGAGGACTGGACAAAACATGATATTTCTATCTATAAGTACAGACTGTTAATAGTGATTAATTTTGCTACCAATGAAAACAAAAGTTATGGGTGTTGGGGTATCACAACAATTTTGGCACAACCTTACATGTACATGTATGAATATTTCATGTACATACATTTCCCAGAATAGCTCCAATTAAAAAAGCAAATTTTTACTTTAAACCCTGTTTCTATATACATGATATATATAGTACTGTAAGTCTAACTTACAAAACAGTATTTTCAAATACATGTACAATATCTAATTAGTCTCCAATGTTGCTAATACCAATGAGGAAGGTAGTTAGGGACGACATCAAAAGTTCAATGTAGGATAAAAAAACTTAATTCACATAGTTTTTTCACTGACACCCCCACCCCCCTCTTAACTTAATTTGGGAAAAATTGATTTACCAATAGGGATATATGTAAAAATCGATTTTAGATATACAAAACTTGTAGAATTTTAACCCCCCCACCCCCAAACTATTTGATTTAAGTTTTTTATCCTACATCGATCTTTTGATGTCATCCCTTAATGAAACATATTCATATTAATTTTTTTAATTTAAGAATTTAAAAATCAAAAATTATATTTCAAAGAAGAAATTTTTTATCCAATTTCAGATTATACAGTCATATGCATGGGCCGTGTGGATTCATTAATTTTTGCGTTTTTATGAAAGCTTGCATTTTTATTGATATTAGATTCAGTGGTTTAATCATGTTTTCAAATAAAAACAAGCATGATAAACATGATAAATAAACATGATATAATTAATTAATTTGGAAAAAAATCAAAATTGTATTTGATTTCAAAAAATAATGTTAAACTGCAAAGTCTAAGAGATTCTTTGATTACATTTTTAATTGTCACAATTAACTTATTTTGTAGATAGTAACATCATACATGTAGATGTAAATATTTTTTATGATTTGCTAAATCATGTTAATTCCAAGAACTCATAATTAAGGAGGAACCACAACCCAATGGCAAATTTACACACAGGTCATGCAGGTACATGTATTTTATCTGTTCCTAATATTGAAATTTTGATAATCAAGGATACATTACACTACATCAGAATCATAGGGAAAAGTGACATCTCATCATGAAAGTCATAAGAATTTGAGGTGAATATTTCAGAAGAATGTCACTGAGGTCACCATAATCTTAACAAAATTTATTTTTCAGGAAAATATGAATGTTTTAAAATGATTAATGGATGCTCATGTAAGCATTGGTAAGTGTTGCTGGAAGTTGAAGAAAAATTTGTTTTGTGTACAGAAAAATTGTTCCTTTGGGTGTTTTAACGCCACTTTTAAGCACTGCATTTAGGATATATCGTGGAGGCAAATTTATATTGGAGGAGGAAGCCAGAGTGCCCAGATAAAACCATGACCTTCCATAGGAAAACTGACAATCCTTGTCACTTTAAAATTAGAGTTGAGTGCAACTGCACGAGGGGGGTTTGAATTCACAACCTCAGTGTTGACTGGTTAAGTAATTACAGTAGTAATTACTTAGACCACTCGGCCACGGAGGACCCTTGTTCCTTTGAAATAACATACCAAATATGAATTGACAACATGTTAGACTTTGAATTTCTTTAAGAATAATTTCTGTTTTTATCAAACTGATCAAAATTAAATATGATGAAAGTGATTGTTATGAACACCTTGGCAGCTTCAAAATTGTTTTTTAAAGTCAGAAACCGGGGTGTCTACGCATAAGAGGATCGGTAGCATGAGGATTGTAATGGGTGCACTTTCATGAAGAATAACTCTAAAAAAAATCTTGCAAAATGATGTTAACAATAATTTTTGGTATATATGACGAACAACAACAATATTTTAACCAAATTTAATGCTAACCATCATCCAAAATTACTGTTTCAGGCCTGATAGTTATAATCACATTCTTACCTTCACATATTGATAGAGTTTTGTATCTATTTTAGGCAGAAATATATATGACATTCTTATACATTTCAAATCTATTTGTGTTTGTGTAAAGCTTCAACAGAATAAATGTTGCTAAGAATTTTAATAATTTATTGAATCGTTTAGTGACCAGATCTTTTAAAATCAAATCCCGGTAGCTTGGGTTATTGTCCACAATCTGTCAATATATAAACACAACAGTATATATCCTGTTTAAATGGGCGTATTTACCTTCACATAAAGTTCATTTGCCGTCATTTTCAGACAAGAACTTCTTTTGATTCAAAAGGTTATTCTTCAGGGGTTTACATATTCCAAGTAATTTGTCTAATCCATTTGTTTTGATGGTGCTATATTGTCTTTAAAAAGATGACCTCCTATTCCACCCACCGAATATTATCAAGATATCTTGATTATGTGCAAACTTGTTTTACCTGTGACAATATCTACATTGACCAGGTAACGATCAAACGCTTAGATGATAAAGAATTAGTCGTGTTTCTTCGGGCAATTACGTTGATAAAAGTTGTCGTGAATAAACTTGCTAAAAATAGATTTGTCGTTGCTTACTGCTTACTGTTTTTTTAAAACGCGATAGCATGATTTTGTTTGCTGGTATTTTAATGGGGTGCATATATTGAGGGGTGAAAACTTTTTTAAAAGAAGGAAAGTAGTGGGGTAGGAGAAGGACTGTAAAAAAATATAAACTCAAAACTGGAATGATGTCAAATTTTTACTGAGTCATCATCATGAAACTCGAGCATGAAATGTGAATAAATGCACAGGAGGCAGACGTAAAAGGAGGGTTGTGGGGTGTCTGGACCCCTCTTGTGGAGAGAAAAATGTTGATTAAAGAGGAAATCACTGAGGCATGACTGGAGCGGGTCTCCTCTTGGTCAGTCAGTGCCCCCCTTTTTATAAAAAAAATCTGAATCCGCCACTGATGCAGTACAATTACATTTAAATAAAAGTTTTTATAAATCTGTTATCAAATAAAAATGAATAACAAATTGAAATACAAATGAGATTTATAAAAAAATATGTGGAAATGGAGTTTAGGGATAACAAAATTATTTTAATACAAGAATACTAGCTCTTGAGGGTGCAGGACCTTTTCCGGGACGTCGGAATCGGATGGGATTTTTCGGATTAATCATTTCGGGATCCGGGAATTCTTTTTCCGAATTTCGGGATGTCGGGATTTCAATTTCTTTAAATTCGTGACCTCGGGATTTCATGCAATTTCACTACGGTATTTTGAGGGTTTGGATCGGGTTAACACTATATATTTAAGGGATATAACTCATTTTCTGCATCTCTGAAAAGTGCTACTTCTGGAAAATATATGAGAGTATAGCCTGACAGAATAGTGAACAATTGGGAAGAACTTCTGATTAAAGGGGGGGGGGGGGGGACAAGAATAGAGAAAACTAGGAAAACAAGAATGTGTCCATAGTACACGGATGCCCAACTCGCACTATCATTTTCTATGTTTGAAATTGGAATAAAAACTCTTATTTGGCATTTAAATTAAAAAGATCATATCATAGGGAACATGTATACTAAAAGGGACGACCATTTGATAATCTGGGGTGGGGGGGGGGGGGGGGGTCAGGAGGATTTTGAAAATAGATAACTTGGCCTTGATAATCACGAAAATAAATGGTTTGTTCTGTGGTAGTTTGAAAATAAATAACTCAGCAGGTCTAATTGAAAGTATGAGATGGCACCAGATTCTTCATAAATTCATTTTTTCCCCCAAAAAAATCGGGAAACTCTTCCCAATTTTTTTAATACTAAAAGTATAAATATTATTCAAATATACTTGAAATGTCTGAAAATTGGTTTCATTTAACTTGAGGTATATTGTCTCAGGAAACCTTGCCTCACTTATATTTAAACAGGGCCATAACTACATTGAGGCAAATGCCTCATGTAGGAAATTTCAAAACCAAACGCTGTCTCCATATCAAATTGTGTTCACGACGAGTCCCTTGCAAGAAGCAAGTTCTGTTTCCCCTCAGACGTAGCCTTGATTTTTCGGGATCAATGTTTCTTATTTATTTGTCTTTTGTTCAATGATTGCCCTTCTGTATTCTGTAAATGTTGCATTCCTTTTTGTCATCTAGTAGTTTTGTTATGAACTTGATCATGAGTTTAAAAAAAAAAACAGCAGCCACAGACGTAACTATGTGAATTCCATTTTTGCTTTATCATGCACATTGGTCTTTTGATGTTGTCCCTAGAAACTTAAGTCTTACACTGAATTTATGCATTTTGCTTTGAGACCAAAATATTGTCAAAAAATTATTAAAACAAAACTTGCATTTGCAGATTACAAAAGGGTCTTCGGAACACCAAGAAAGCATGATTTTGCATCGTTTGTTCTATAGCTTCTTGGGCGTTCAGTAGCTCCAAAACCCTTCAAAAAAAATTTTGCCTCGCTCCGCTCGACAAAATATGTTTGCCAATACTTATAAAAGGGGCTAGTTACAACCAAACTTAAATACTATGTATGTATGCAATACATGTATATGCAGTTGGGAATATAAAAGATTCATTTCTGCAGAGGATGATGATTAATTCTGATTAAATGCTACATAATGACTTGACTATACATGTATTATTTATAATAAACAAATCATTTAAAAATTGTATGTTTTCGAATATCATAAATATAGTTGTGAAAATGAATAATCAGTCCCTTGCTTTTATGAAAATGAAAAATCTTGCTTCAATAGTGCAGAAAATGAATAATCTGTCCTCTTAGTTTACGAAAATAAATAACCAATCAAAAACAAATCCTCCTGCCCCCCCCCCCCCCCCCCCCCCCCCAGAATATGAAATGGTCGTCCCCTAAGTTTCAAGTTCATTGAACTTGAACTTCATCAAAAACTACATTGACCAAAAACTTTAACCTGGAATTTTTACTATCATTTTTTATGTTCAGTGAACCGTGAAATTGGAATAAAAACTCTAATTTGGCATTTAAATTACAAAGATCATATCATAGGGAACATGTATACTAAGTTTCAAGTTGATTGGACTTCAACTTCATCAAAAGCTACCTTGACCAAAAACTTTAACCTGAAATTTTTACTATCATTTTTATGTTCAGTGAACCGTGAAATTGGGGTCAAAACTCTAATTTGGCATTAAAATTAGAAAGATCATATCATAGGGCACATGTGTACTAAGTTTCAAGTTGATTGGACTTCAACTTCATCAAAAACTACCTTGACCAAAAACTTTAACCTGAAATTTGTACTATCATTTTATATGTTCAGTGAACCGTGAAATTGGGGTCAAAACTCTAATTTGGCATTAAAATTAGAAAGATCATATCATAGGGCACATGTGTACTAAGTTTCAAGTTGATTGGACTTTAACTTCATCAAAAACTACCTTGACCAAAAACTTTAACCTGGAGTGAGACAGACGGAAGGACACGGACGAACGGACGCACAGACCAGAAAACACAATGCCCTTCTACTATCGTAGGTGGGGCATACAAATGATAAACAATGGACAATATTGGTGTGATTAAATATACAGAACAGAGAATAATCGGCAAAATGAGAAAAAAAGTCTCAAATGAAATAGAACAGAAATAGAGGAGGCATATCTTCAATTTGTCGTGGAATATTTAAATGAAGAACCAATTCAAAGAACAATTTATAATTTGTAAATTCCCATTCCAAGGACATTTCTATCGTCCTTTACACTTTCACATCCTTTGTCCAAGTTCATATGTCGAAACCGTATGAAGCTGTAAATAGTTCTCAGTTTTAAACACACAATAAACATCAACTAATAATGAAATGATAATATGTATAGTTGTCAATGCAAAGAGGTATAACTCTATATCTTTTTGACTGAGTTAGTGTGCATACATGGCATTCATGGCTGTCCATAAATAAACTTAGAACACAATGTTGAATGTCATTTATATAATATCCATATGCTAGGGACACAATTGCATATAAATAAAATGTATAATTATCTATTACTTTCATGTATCAATTCATACATGTACATGTATACTTTATAGGATATATTTTGTTCGGTGAACTATACGGAGTTTTTGCTGCACCTAGTATATATTATTGTTTAAGGGCCAGTTAAAGCCCACCTGCGGGTGTAGGATTTCTCGCTGTGTTGAAGACCCATCAGTTGCCTTTGGCTGTTTTCTGCTTTATGATCAAATTGTTGCCTCTTTTACGCATTCCCCGTTTCCGGCATTCGCATTGTTATAGCTGTTATCTTCATTGTCATTTGGTCTCTGGTAGATAGTTGTCTCATTCGCAGTTGTACCACATCTTTTTTTTTATATTTCCAAGTGCATGTGGTAAACAGCATCACCCATTAACCAGGCGCGGATCAAACCATTTTAAAAAAGGGGTCGGGGTCCAACATTCGGAAAACCATGAAAAAGGGACGAAAGATGCAAGAGGGACAGTCAAACTCATAAATCGAAAATAGACTGACAACGCCAAGGCTAAAAATGAAAAAGACAAACAGACAAACAATAGTGCACATGACACAACATAGAAAACTAAAGAATAAGCAACACGAACCCCACCAAAAACTATAGGGGTGATCTCAGGTGATCCGGCAGGGTAAGCAGATCCTGCTCCACAAGTGGCACCCGTCGTGTTGCTCATGTGATAACAAATCCGATAAATTGTCTAATTCGGTAGGTCAGATTGGGAAGGGAATTGTATATAGTTACGACGTAAGGAACATATCCGATATCATTTGTGAAACGGTTATTCCACAACGGTCAACCAACTCGGGATGGCGTCCGTAAAATTAACGAAGGGATGATTTCAACTTAACCATTTGGAACTCTTGGTTTAATAGCTTCCTTGTGAGCAGCTTAAGAAGATCATGATAGGAAATGCAAGCACGGAAATATCGTATCAAGTTGGAGATATATACTCATGAAGGGTTCACATCATTGAGAAACATATTTAGAAGACCTACATTTGTTGGACATTTGATACCCTGAACACTGCATACCCAACACCACCGAAAAAACACACCTTTGTTTTCGTACCCTAATCAGTGTGTTTTTGATGAAAGATTTTGGAAAAAGACATTACACATAGTTTTCACCGACTCGATGGTCTTGTGGTAGCATGTTCACCTTGAGTGCGGGAGGTCATGGTGTCGAACCTAGGCTGGTCAAATCAAAGACTTTAAAATTGTAATTGCTCCTTTCCTTCTCTGCTACTCAAGCGACATAAAGGTGTAAGAGCAAACGACAGTAACTGTGTGAACTAGAACGTTAAAAATCTGGCTCAGCGTGTCTGTCTAGTACAAAGCATGATAAATTTTCAAATTCGATTAGCAGATTTTCGTTTTGAATATGAATATCAATTTATCGTGAATTTATCGGCTATTAGAGGTAGCTTACTGCACACCTTGGCTATGCATAAAAGTAAGAACAGATATTTTGCTTATTGGTATGATAATCCGAAACTATGTTTATACAATTATTCACTAGAGTCTGGATGGGAGTGCTTCATTTCTTTATTCTTTATTTTTGTGGACCATTTCCTATTCTTATTGTCCGTTATTCTCTATTCGTTATATTTGAATTTGAGCATCCTATTTTTCTCTATTCTGTATTTTTTAGTCTATATTTATTCTTTATATGTGTTTAACTCTTTATTTATGCACCTTTTTTGTAAGGTAACAATTCTTTATTCCGTAAACCCCACAAGACCCTCTTTTATTGCATAAACATTATTTTAAACATTCAGTCTACAATTTAATTTGCTTCTCAAATCCATCATTCTCAACATCATTATCTGGTGAAAATCCACAATGTATATTTGTATAACTTTTCCCCCATTCTGTAGATAAGATGTGGTGTGGTGCCAATTATCTGTATTTAAAGAAGATTCATTAAATTATTATCATTTGTTCTTTAGACGTTTAGCCAGGTTTAGCACAACTTAGCTAGGAGAATTTCAATTTAGAGGTAGGAAAGTAATTTTTGTTTTAAATGGTTAAATGGCTAACTAATGACATGAGAGAGAAATGTACAAGTCATTGAAAGCGTTTAGCCTGACAAAGATAGATAAATCAAAGTACTGAAGTACTGAACATCAGAGGACCTCAAGTTGTGTTGAATTATTGATAAATGACAGGTGTTTATATTATACCTACCAGACAGATATGTTCACCATACAATATAGTACAAATATTAAATATAATATGCTATCATATCTGAGATACTGACTTGAACTAGGAAACTTAACTTTGTGAATTATCGATGATTACTTGGTCAAATGAGAACTGTTAGATTGGCATTATGACCATATAGTTGCACACATACAAAAATCGTTAGCGTATAACTTATAATAGAGAATCAACATAGCAAACAATTCTTCTAGTAGCTATATAGTCACTCACTGAACTATGAAAAAGAGGTTCAAGACAATCATATCAAAACAGATAAATTGTAATATTGTGGCTAATTAAAAAATAAAGTGGGGAAAAATATATTGTTTTGGCGAAAGAGGTGGCGAAAAAAATAATTGACCCAGGGGAAACTTTGGGGCTAAAGATACCAGATGAACAGCAAACTCATAAATGGAAAATAAACTTACAATTCCATGACTAAAACTGAAAAAGACATGCATACAAATAAAAGTACACTAGAAACAACATAGAAAACTAAAGACTGACCAACACGAACCCCACCAAAACAGGTGATCTCAGTGCTCCGGATGGGTAAGCAGATCCTGCTCTACAAATGGCATTAATTAACAATGTTTGTACTTGTAGTATCCAGGTCTTTTTTCTGAAACATTTAGCTTTTGGATCAATTGCTAATTAAATGGATGTTAACACAGCAAGATTACTATCCCTTATTCTAGATTTTTGTTGCAGTCAACACAAACTCTTTAAATGTTCATAAATAGCTTCACTGAGTTACATTTGTATCTTGGTTTTATTGTAACACAGTCAATCATTTATCCATTATATTTTTTTTTTAAATTAGCAGCTATACATGTACATTGTAGGTTCTGTTTTCTAATTAGGTCTTTCCACCTTTCCGTGGAAAGACCTATTGATTTTGTTCTGATTATTATTTTTTTTTTCTTCCGCCTAATTTTTTTTCTTGCGTAATTTTGTTGTTTCAAAAGATGTCGCTTAGATATTTGGAATATGATATCGTATAGTTTATACGCTTTAAAACTGACAACCGCGCAGTAAGAGTTATCTCCCCAAACACTGTTTTTCTTGTGGCCACTACTCCTTCGCAACCGTAAAAGATTACGACAAATTTATTTTACCAAATTGCTCGTTACATCTTCAGGATTCGGAGTTTAGTTTTAACCGAAGCTATCCTGATACTCCATATGAGAGTTATTCCCCCTTATGTATTTGATATAAGTGATTTGCATTTCTAACTGGTAAACCATAAGTGATAGAGACCTAGGGTCTTTTAATTTGAGATCCTTGGTCCCAAAAAAATGAAAATTAGGTCAAGGTCAATGGTCAAGGTCATATTCTAAATTTTTTATTTTGGCTTATTTTTACTTATTTTCAAAACCTTATAACATATCTACATCTTATTTTCACTAAATTGTTAGTTGCGACATGCCGTTACTTATAAATTTTTGTTGAAAGGGTGCGTAAACAATAAATAGGAGTTTTTGCCCATCTTATATTTAGAATTATGCGTAAAGTCATATAACTCATTAACCATACATAATAAAGACCTAGGGTCTTTTGATTTGAGATCCTTGGTTTATGACCTTGAAATTGAGGTCAAGGTCATAGGTAATTTACACGTTCTAGATTTTGACCTTTGCTTTAAATTCATATTTATATATTATAAAGCCATAGGAACTGACATTTTAGATTGATTTTTAATATTTTGATAATAAAATAGATCTTCACTTGTGGAAAGACCTTCAATTGTTCTTTGAACAATTGGTTTTTAATTATTAAATGGTTCATTGTAAATATTACAATGTATTATATGTAGATAGCCATTTGCTAATGATGGTATTTTTGTTAATTGAATATCACAACATTTGGATAGTTTTTCAACTGTTAGGTTTTTTTTACTTTGTTCTGGATTTAATACTTTGGATACCACTGGTTTAGCAATGAGAACATTTTGCACTATACATATAAAACACAACTACCATATGAATGTGTCGGTCCTTTGTAAGAAACCTGTAAAACAGGCCTTGTAATTTTTTGGTGTATATCTTGATTTCCCGATTGTACATTGATGTGGCCGTTAGTTTTCTTGTATATATTGTTTAACATTTGACATTTCATGGCTACATTTGTATTTCTAACTGATTTATGTATAGTTTTTTTCTGATTGTAAAAATGTATGGTTATAAGCTTTATTTCTTTTTCATCATTTTGTCTAGAGCTGGTGTCTGATTTATACCAATCATACCTCCCTTTTCTTTTTTTATGAATAATGACGACAGTTTGGTTTTAATTTTCATTTATGTATGTACATGTAACAATATAAAACAGTATATATACATGTATAATCTCATTCCATCATTAATATTGGTCATTGTCGGTATATATTTATCTTTAAGTTTAACAATGTACTGTGAAAGAGCTATCTTTTAACAGATACTTAGTATGTAATGGTTATTGTGAAACCACTGATTCAAAGGACAAGTTTCACTTATTGCCCAAAATAGCCTAAACTATAAAACTCCAAAAAGTTCTCAATTTGGTTCGTAATTTGGGTCTATTTCAAAAGTCTTAACACTCAATAAATCAGTTCTTTTCATAAAAGTACATTTTATGTTCCAAATTTGTCAAAATGTGATGATTTTGGGCAATTTTCAGACCTGAAAGCTTTAAGCCTTTAGGAATAAAGATTTGGCCGCTACCTACATGTACCATCCAAAATGTTTTGTAACCAAAAGAATCCAAATCTGATATATATAATTCATCAATATAAAAACGTTTTAGATCTTGGATGGCAGCCAAGTTTAATTATGCCAAAAACAATTAAAGTTTTACCATAGTTATCTGTGGTATAATTTTCACAATTATTCAATGGTTTTGTTGTGTCTGATATTCGAATAGAAAAATAAAGATGGCAAGACCTGAACGATGCCGCCTAATTTTTTTAAGTAACATATGAACAACAGAGTCAGTGTGGGGCCACTAAGCTAAACTGCCCGCTTTGCACCAGCCAATATAAATGAATGCCTAGGGTGGGAATCGAACCCACATACACCAACTCTGTTGTCCCTATATTTTTTTTTTAAATAAACAAAAAATTGTCAAGAACAAATTAAAAATATTATACAGCGCTCATAGGTTTGTTTCAATAAAGATTTGCTTAGTTTGCTCATGAATGCAGTATCCCAATATTGCTCTCAATAGTATAAATAGGCTCATGTGTGCTCAAATAACCATTTAGATTAGTCTCAATATTGATATATATCTAACTCAATTGAGTAGATCTAGCTCAAATTTTACTCAACATATAACTGATCATATTTGCTCAATTTAAGATCTCATGGGTGCTCATAGATAAGTTAACTGATTGTATTTCTCATAGATATAACTAATCATATTTGCTCAATTCAAGTTCTCATATGCACATATGCATGTATGTGTGAACAAATGTCTAATATAAGTTACTAAAATTTGACATGGATATGGTTACACATTTAAATTAAATAATGCTGTAGAGAATGATAAGCACAAGTATGTCATCAAATTATCATATAATTTTGGCGATACATGTCATATATGGTCAAAATAATACAATACTACAAGCTAAGGAAGACAAAACAGGACAGCAGGGGCGGATGCAGGAATTTTCGAAAGGGGGGGTGCTAACCCAGGGCAAAGGGGGGTGCAGGGGGGGGGGGGGGGTGCAAAACATATGTCCCGATACAAATGCATTGATCGGCAAAAATAAAGGGGGGGTGCGCACCCCCGGAACCCCCCCCCCCCCCTGGATCCGCCACTGGACAGTTAATCTATATTTATATCTCCAAAACTGTAAGGTTTCTCCCAATATATCTATAGTAATTCAGTAAATGTAAATAACCCAAATTCTGACATTTCAAAAAGAGTCCAACTCTATAGGAAGAAGAAAAAGTCTTCTCTGAATATTATATAAACAATAAATTCAACCAATAATTATATATTAGAATTACTTACATAGACATAGTCAAAGTCATTACAAATTCCGCGTATTTTCCAGTCAAGGGGACATATTCACATATACTAATGCAACAAACTAAGTCGGAGAAGGAGCGAAAATCCGAAACAGTATCTTAAAAAACAGAAAATAGTTCCGTGTGTGTGTCCAAGTGATCAATCTACTTGTTATTTACGAAGAAAAGAAATTTAACTCAAAAAATTGTTGAGATCTTTATAAAAACAAATTGTTGTTATAAAAAATACACAAATAGTAACTTTATCTTTAAAGGCCTTGCAGGTTCTTGTTACTCCTACCCAATCTGCTGGTATTTTCAAAATGGCTGCGGGGGACGTGACCTGATAATTTATTTTAAAATTATGACAGATTAAATTTTCCTGGTTTTGCTACGTTAATATTATAGACAAATATATGCTACAAACGGTTTAAAAAGGTTACTCCAAATCAAATAATTGAAATATAATTACCTTTCTGTGTATAAAATGTGTGAATTGATTTCCTCTCGATTTTCTACACACTCGCTCTTGCCCTCTTGCGCACTCGTGGTATTCATCCGCAACAACAATTTTTTTGATATTGAAGATCGTTTGATTAAAATACAAATATTTCTAACGACAAAACATTTTCATATTATAAATTTTGCATTAAGAAAAATTAAAAAAAACTGAGTATCCATTGAAATCATGAATTTAAAAGAAGTGATACGGAATTTTATTCTGCACTATATAGGTCCGCGGGTCTATAATGTCGGTTATCATTCCAAAACTAATTATATATGCATCTCTTTGATCTTTGCGCGAATTGAAAAGTAGGCGATGGCAATACACCCGAGGCCCCTCAGGGGCCTCTGATGTAAAAAAACATCAGTGACTACTTTACATTTACTGTCTTTTGATGAGGTAAATAAATGTGTGATTTTATTGTCTTTTGATGAGGTAAATAAATGTGTGATTTTATTGTCTTTTGATGAGGTAAATAAATGTGTGGTTTTATTGACTTTTGATGAGGTAAATAAATGTGTGGTTTTATTGACTTTTGATATTAACCATGTTAACTGAGGCCAACGGCCGAAGTGAAAATCAGTTTTTTTAAAGTTAATTAAACTACATATCTACCTAAATAAACGACAGTAATTGTATAGTATTCACTGTTGGTTTTATTCCATATTACGAGAGAAATGCATGTCAGGAAAATTATCTACCCTACCAATATATATATAGGGTACATCAAATAAAATTGAGAATGGAAATGGGGAATGTGCCAAAGAGACAACAACCCGACCTTAGAAAAAAACAACAGCAGAAGGTAACCAAGGTCTTCAAACGTTTTTTTACCAAAATTATACACGTAAAAGCACGCGGCGTTTTGCTCGGTGAATATACTTTTTACGCAGGTGAATATGCTGTTTTAGTCAAAATTCCATCCATATAGAAAAGCTTACTAAATATTTACCATTTTTTTGGAAGATGGAATGACCACAAATATTTATATTCTATGTACAAAGAAAAATAAAAGATAATCTACTAGCATAAGAACAAAATTATTTTTTAAAATTTTGTAACATTACTTAGCAAACTTCAATATCAAAATATCAGTATTTTGTTCAACATTATAAGTATATTTGAAAGAGGGTGGTAAAGGGTTATTTTCGTGCAACGTGTTTTGTCATTTTTATTTCACGTGCAGCCGTGAAAAAGGTTCGTTATTCACCGTTTTTTTCCTGAAATCGGTAAAAAGATCAACGTGCAAGAAATTTTGTTCAATTGTTCGTTCATCGTGAAATGTCAATTTTATTTCGCGTTCTTCAGTGCAGAACCCAACCCCCCCCCCCCCCCCTTTTTACACCCTCCTTAAACATTTAATTTAATTATTACTGTGTATTTCCTTAGAATTTTGTTATAGATGTCAGCTATAGACACAATGAAGATGTTTTCAACAATAGAATAAAAAAGGCTATTTTTATGCTACAAGTTAAGGTGAAAAAGCGTAGCGGGTTATTTAACAGTGTGCACCAAATTTTTTATGTTATTTCCTAGGATTTAAGCTTAATGCCTAATTTCACTTAACATATATATCTGTAATATTTACACGAATCGTTAGAAATGCTGCAGCATAATGACAATACCAAAGATGCTCAAGTATAACATGTAAAATTAAAAAGATTGGTAAAAAGTCGTCATGAAACTGGTAAATTGAGGAATTTAAATGTTTGCATGTCTTTTTAAAATTCACTATGCTAGTTTTATCTGGAATTAATCAAAGCGAAAAATAAAAATGAATCGATCTGTTCAAATTCAAAAATATAATATCACATGAATTTTTTAGTCATGACGAGGCTTTCTCACAATGTTTGTTTAAGGATGTATTCTTCTGACGTTTCAGTCTCGTTCTGGAATTATTTCCATAAGATGTGATACAAGTAAAAAAACCAATGAATTTAATAAATATCTTAATCAAACTAATCTCTGTGAAAAAAATTGGTATTTACAATCAGTAGTTTTTGAGTAATTAATTTTTCAAATTTTATTACCGATCAAGGCAGTCTATTTAGCCAAAAATTTGAGAAAATAGGTGAGGGGTACAAAAAATTATTTTACCAGACACATGTACATCTCATATCACTTCTGTCTTATCAAATTACTTAGTTATGTATTTTTTCAATCATTTATAACAAAAAACTTGAGATCATATGCATTTTGTTCTTATTCCAGAGAAAAATCAGAAATTTACAAAATTGACAGCATGGTATTTGTCACAAAAAAACATCAAAATATGACAAAACTTACTTATATAAGCACCTACCTATAGTTTTTTTTAAAGTTAGATTTATTCAAAGTGGTTCACTACATCTTTATTCAAAGTATGAAAAAAAGTTTTATTGTGGAACTGTCATTTTTTTTTTTAACAATAATAGCCCAAAAATGGACAAAAACTGATGGAAAATGGGAAAAATCATCAAAATTGAATACTTTCAAAGGGCACCATAATATGATTTTTTCTTCACCAATTATTATTTTACAGTCCTATAAGCCCCAAAATATCAGGTTAAGAACAAAAGTTTAATTCTAGAAATTTTTGGCTTCTCAAAGGTGTACATTCTTAACATAAAACAATTATCTGTGAAACCATGTGATTATCTCTCGATTTACACAGGTCGAGAACTCTAGATTTCCTGACGTCAGAATATATTTGCATAGTAATTTCCAAATCACAAGGCCAATATGGCCTTGAAAAACTGACCAATCGGGTCAATGAACTACAATGCATTGTGGGCTACTACGAGTATACTACAGTACTACTTGAAAACACGTGGAACTAGTGGGAAAACTGTCAACTAATATAGTGTCTGGGACTCTCAAAATAAATGTTTCTGCTATGCGAATATGTTTTTTTATAAAATATATGACATAATCTTCAATTTGCATGCTCAGATTAAAAAAGTATTGTTTACGGGCTTCACATTTCGACTTTCTTTTTCGCCTTGTAAAAGTAGCTGAACAGGTTTTTTCCATTGTTATGCATTGTACCTGAGCGTGAAACAGTGATATTTCATATGAAGTGACCACTGTCCAGTATGAAATTTTTTGAGCTCTTTTAAACCTGTATGAGTCATTTCAAAACATTTCTGCCTCGAAAAACACGAAAACTGGCACTGAAACACTTCCATCTGTACTGGGTGTGTAAACATTTTATCAGGACCTGAACTAAAAGTAAGAACATCATAATATTCAGTATGCTAAAAATAAATGTTATAAAAGCGGGGACGATAAATAGCTTAATATATTTTGTATAGTTTCATCCATCGATAAAGTCCGTCTGTCGCTAATTTTATCCCAAAATATACCTCAGAGGTATTTTTATCGTTCGGCTGCTGTCCTATTGAATAATTGACGTGACGTATGTGCAATATCTCCAATTATCTAAATCCTAGAGGATCCAAATTACCTATTAGGTTTTTCTAGAACTTGCTTTGTTTATAGAAATAAGAAGATTAGGTATGAGTGCCAAATGAGACATCTCTCCATCCAAGACACAATCTAGTAGAGTAAGCAATCATAGATTCAATGCTGAAAAGTAAGCTATAAAGGGACCACGAATCACAAGTGCAAAACAATCCAAACAACAACAAAAAAACAACGGCCTTATTTTATATACTCAAGGAGAAGAAATTTATCCAATAAATAAAAGAAATACAATAGGTTTAGATCCAACGCTGCAATTTTCACAAAACACTAGAACACACCCGTGATATCGCGGGTCCGTGACTGAATTAAAGTATATAACTATGCGCAAGCCTTATCTTAGTATTAGTAGTCATGCCGATTATAAGATACACAATTTTCTCTGCTTTCAAATCTTTTTGTTTGAACCCGTCGAACTGGAACTTATCAATTATTGGTAATATTAATTATTTGGAAAACAAAAGGTCCTGGAATGGAGTATTTTTTAATCAACAGCATTGTCCTATAAATAAAGTTGAATTCTTTGATTCGCTGTTTTACGTCATGCCCGCTAACAAATTGAAACTTATTTTTAGTCCAGATTTTTAGTATTCGTATTGTTATCTTAGAAAGTCTTACGGATTAAAATACTACAATAGGTAACAATTTGACAATTTAGTAGTGTCAACCCTGTGATTATGACCCGTTTATATAGCATATTAATCCTGAATACACCGTTTGGTGGTGCGCCTGTCAGATGCGGAACGTACAGATAAGGTAATAGGTAACAGGTGATTATACTATTGGTATCGGTATCGGACTCGACCCGGAACTTCCTAATTATTGGCGATATTAATTACGTGGAAAACAAAAGGGCCTTGAGTGGTGTAATTTTTAATCTACTCCTTTGTACTATATTAGTTGTATATAAAGTTGAATTCTTTGATTCGTCGTTTTTACGTGATGACGGCTGACAAATTGGACCTCGTAACTTTAGTATTATAGATATCAAAGTTCCCACTTTGTCGCACATAAACATGGATAACATTAATAATAATAATCTTTATTGTCAAATAAAAAAAAGTAAACATGTTTGTGACAAACTGCAGAAAAAAACCCCGAACATACACTCATATTAATCATTTTATTAAGGTTGGCAAATGTCCGAGTCCGTTAAAAAAAATCCAAAAAATCCAATATCTCTATTAGAAAAACAAGAATGTGTCCCCAGTACACGGATGCCCCATCCGCACTATCATTTTATATGTTCAGTGGACCGTGAAAATGGGGTTAAATCTCTAATTTTGAATTAAAATTAGAAAGATCATATCATACAGAACATATGTACTAAGTTTCAAGTTGATTAGACTTCAACTTCATCAAAAACTACCTCTACCAAAAACTTTAACCTGAAGCGGGACAGACGGACGAACGAACAGACGGACGGACGGACGGACGGACGAACGGACGCACAGACCAGAAAACATAATGCCCATAAATGGGACATAAAAACGAACTTTGCAAAGACGAAAACAAATGAAACTACAGTTGCTTGCTTCACTACCTTCAGAACAAGGTGAACAGTTTCAAAGTCCCGAATACTGAAATATGTCAAAAACTTAACTTCTACATTCTGTTAACACTGTCAGACAAGAATTTAAAAAGGTCTTGTGCAGTTTTGATGAAATATGAAAGATGATATACATAGGCTTTGTGCATGTTCTGTACCCGTCAAATTCTGATTAGGGAAATATTACTTAGTGTTCTACAGACGTCGGTAAATATTTCATAATGAAAACCGAATCTTCTGAAAGACGTTTGTATACAAAAATAAGGAAATGGGATATGATTGTCAACGGGACAATTATCTACTTAACCTCAAATGAAGTGGATGAAATTAATGATATGCAACCGTAATACCTTCAACAATGAGAAAAACTCATACCGTATAATCGGCTAAAAATGGCCCCGCTTGATGATTATACGTTGTTGTTTCTTAAAAACAAACGAATGAACACATTCTTAAGTTACTTTTAAACATAACAGAAGGTACAATATCATAAAAAA
This sequence comes from Mytilus galloprovincialis, assembly GCA_037788925.1. Classification (NCBI taxonomy): domain Eukaryota; kingdom Metazoa; phylum Mollusca; class Bivalvia; order Mytilida; family Mytilidae; genus Mytilus; species Mytilus galloprovincialis. The sequence continues at coordinate 2,053,839 of JAWDJN010000024.1, read as the reverse complement.
AAATTGTGAAAACCCCATCAGATATTTGACAAACTCGAAGTCTTCGCATTTTTGTACGAACTCAAAATTCAAGGACCACACATTTTTCTTTAACTTTTTATACGAAAGTTGCTGCCCTCATAAATATTAGCACCGTGTGTAATCGACGGCTAACCTGCCACTATAGTAAGTTTGTCGTATGGGTAATTGTGTTTTCACTGTTGTTTCGTTGCTGTCTGGTGGACGAATACCTGAAATCTCCGTGTCAAACACCAAACATATTAATGGCTATATATCGGGTAATTCAAACACTTGTGTCTTCGCATAGAAACAACTCTTCGTTAATCTGAGCATGGAACGAATACTTTATATCACAAACTATAAATGTGGATACATAAAATGAAAAACTTAGCGAAAATGTTAATCCCGCATTGCACGAAAAAATGTGTTATATTTCAGGAAATAACACGTGTTCTTTGTTGATTGTAAACACGTAGTAGTCCATCATGCATTGTTACTCATTTAATGGATTGGTCAAAAACCCAGGTAAACATAAATTGCGTCACACGTAAATAAACAGTTACATGTGCGAGGACATAAGTATGCTAATTCATGCATTTCCATATACGGTAGAGTTCCCCAGTCGAAAACCAGGTTGAAATAGAACAAAAGAATCGAAGCTCTTTGTTAGAGAAGGCGATACATGATCATAAATGTTTACTGTATTGTTTACTATAGTGACAAAATTTTTAAAAGTTAATAGAAACAAACAAAATTGCAATTTTCTTCTCAATTACGAGGTGTTTTATTTTAAAAACACCATTTGCATAAGTTTTCAATTTATCTAGTACATAGTTAAGGTTTATGTACCCTTCTGTAGCCACTTTTGTACGAATTTTTCAAACCTCAATTGTATCAAAACTAAAGATATAATAAATAATAGAGATAGGCCATTTAGTACATGTTCCAAGGGGAAACTTGATGCAAAGCATTATTTTTTACTGTTTCATTGCATTTGATAGACAAAGAGGATTTTGTGGCAAATAAATCAAGATTTTTATAGAAAATCCACAGCCTTTAATACAGAGATTTTTGTTATAAAATTTGAAACATAAATTACTCACTTGATTTTCTATGATGTGCTGCCAGGGCCGTAACTAGCCCCTTTTAATACTGAGGCAAAAAAATTTGGCGAGGGGTCTGGGGCCGCTTAAGGCCCCCAGAAGCTCTGAGAAAAATAACGCAAAATCGTGCATTCTGAGCGTTTCCCGGACTCTTTCTTACACAGAAACGCAAATCATTTTTAGCTATTTTTTCGACAATATTCTGGTCTCAAAGCAAAAACATAGATTCATTGTTATTTAAGACTTTAAAGTTTTAGGGAAATTAATTCAAAACATTAAAAGACCGATATGTAGGATAAATCAAAAATCGCAATTCTCGTAATCATTAATACCGGATCTGTCTGTCTGTTCTTGTCTTGTATTGTGCTGACTTGAGATGTTTTATGACTAGATTTAAATATAGTGACAGTCATTAGTGCAGTAATATACATTAAATACTAGTACTGTTCAAGTCGACACTAGGGACCGTATTGACCTTGTTTTACGGTATTTATGATTCTTTCATTATTGAAGACCCTCCAGCAACTATCAAGATGAAGAACAGGAATAAAAACTTTGACCATTGAGCATTTGTATTTTTTTCTATACATTGACATTGTGTGCGATTAGCTCCCGTGCACGTGTACTTCATATTCCTTTATTTTCTGTTAAAGGGTCTGAACACGACTTAATGCAAATTTAACCCTTGAATGTAAAGGTCATATGGCAATACATTGATGTTTTTTGAACAAATGATTTGATACCGGGAAATTGATGGTCTTACTTTAATTTAAACCATGTCAGCTATCTAGTTTATTCACAGGCGCTTGGGTATGATACAGTTATTTTTTTTATTTTTTTGTTGATTAAGATATTCATTTTCTATATTTATAATACATATCTATCACTTCTGTGCATATCTCACCTACAGAAAATACCTAATTTTGCAATCCATACTAAGATAAATTGGGTATGGTTTTATATACAAGAAAGGCAGTTTCGTATTCTTTGATATCAAGTTCAATTTTCCGACCATGCAGAAACGACCACTTTTTTCTGTGTCCAGTAGCATCGTATATTCTTTAAATATGTTCTCGCATAATGCCTAGACATCGGTGGACATGCAACATTACACAGTGTGACACGTTTACAAATGAAAATCAACACTCAGACTAGTCATTAAGTAGGACAATAAATGAACAAAAGACAAACCCGGGATACAGAAGTACAAACAATTGACCATCAACTCTGAAAACCAAAAGTAAAATAGAAACATTGGATTACGAAAAATATGCAGGGGCGACATCAGAGAGTGAAGAGAACTTGCTTCTTGCAAGACACTTTCAGTGAAAACAATTTGATATGAAGACAATCATATGAAGACAATCTTTTGTTTTAGCTTTTTTTTTTTTTTAAATTTAAAACATGAGGCATTTGCCTCATTTGCCTCAATGTAGTTACGGCCCTGGTGCTAGTGTTTATTTTTTACAAAAAGTTCTAAGTAACCTGTAAATTCCAAAACACCTCGTGCTGAGTCACTAAAGTCGAGCGCACCCTAAAAGGTGTACTTGATTTTGGCCATATTTATACTTGTCTTAACCAATAACTACATTTATAAACTTGTTGTAAGGAAATCAATACTAGCACTGAATGCAATAATCCTATATCTATCAGTCATCAAATTGCAAAATATGAGAGTACAAGGATAAAGGCTGTGGATTTTCTATAAAAATCTTGATTTATTTGCCACAAAGTCCTCTTTTTCTATTAAATGCAATGAAACAGTAAAAAATAATACTTTGCATCAAGTTTCCCCTTGGAATATGTACAAAATGGCCTATCTCTATTATTCATTATATCTGTAGTTTTGATACAATTGAAGTTTGAAAATTTCGTACAAAAATGGCTACAGAAGGGTACATAAACCTTAAGCAGAACAATTAGATATCAAGTCGACGACATGGGTATCTTTCAAGTTGGATGAAGAAAATGCATAACCTCCGATTTTTATGAAAAAATTACCACGGACGGAAAACATATCAATCTATTAGTTCAGTAATTTTCGTGTCTGCCCTTCCATTATGTGACTGAAGAAAAAATTCCAAAAAATGGGTAACAATTGTATCGAAAAGAGAAAATCGAGTGCACCTTTTTATGTTAGGGCGTGTTTGAGTTGAGTATTTTGTCTTGTTATCGTACAAAGTAAGAATATTTCATACATCGTCTCGCTTCAGATTCTATCATTTTTATATATTAAAGCTACAGGTTGACTTTATAACACAAACAATCACAGTACTAAAAGATGAAATATAAGGGTCAAGTGAAATACCTATCTAATGAGTCACAAAAACAGATAAGGTGTGTTCGAATAGCTATTTTTTTACTGAAAGTACTTGACGACAGTCTTTCAAGTTGGATGATGAAAATGCATATCTTCGAAAAATTCTAATTTTTTTTGTGTGATTACTAGGGTTTATAGTCTTCATACACTAAAAAAAATATAGTCTGCCCTTCCTCGAAATATTTAATTAGAATTTTTTTAAATGTTTATGAATTTTCGAAAATTCCACCTGACAACCGATCAGACAATAGTTTTAAGTTGAATCAATGCAGACAAGATTATTAACTGATCAGATGCTCATTAGCTAGTTGATACATTTGTCTTTTAAAATACAACTGACATATAAGGATCGTAATGGTGCAATGTGGATAAATTTATCGGTTTCCAAGAGCAATATTGGTAGCGCGTCATCCCTACAATGGCTTCCATTTCTACGATTGTGAAAATGAACTGGCGTAATGGGGAGATAATTTTGACGAAGTAGACTCCTGACTGTCCCGATCTGTTACAGGTAAGGTAACATTAAAGTGAACATTCTTGAATAGGTGTATAAATGTAAAAACCAAAAACAAGTGTGCAAGGATTAAACAATTCAAATATAAAGTTATAGGGTGTCTTTTTTTTATTTACGGTAACTCACATTTCTTGTTTAAGATATAGTTATTGATTGTTTACTTGATTTTTATCTTTGTCATTGCAACATCGGTAAATTACTCATGCCTACATTTAATGTATTTGTTGAAAGTACGTGTAAAAATAACTAAATACAACTTACGAATTGTTTAATTGAAAAAATAAATTTGACAAGTTTCAGTTACTTGTTCACATCTATTTAAAGACACCAAACAAATGATAGTTTTCTGTATGTTGATATTTTACATGGGCGGATACAGGATTTTCGAAAGGGGGGAAGGGGGGGGGGGAGGGCGCAGTATGTAAACTTCAAAAAATAAATTGGACCTTTTTTTTGGTTAAAACATAGAATAAGTGTAAATGATGCACTTTTTTTTATTTATTCCTGACGTGGAGCATGTATATTCTATAGTTGAAGTGTAAGGGTTGAACATTTTGATACCGTGTTCTCCCCATTACTTGTCGATTTAGAATGATTGGATGGACCCTAAACTATGTACTAGTATATTTGATGTGGACTTGTCTGTAAAAAATGGACATGGAAAATTCTCGTTTTTTGTATGTTAAGTTAGCGTAACCTCGCAGATTTTTTGTTTTAAACAAGATATACGCCATCTACAATACGACCGACACGAGTTAAGAAAGACAAACAGATTTTTTTATCCAAATGTTTGGTTGATATGTTTCACCCCAAAAGGGAAGTAACTGGTTCCAAACAAACCAAAGGATACGAATAAGTCTGAAATGGCAACGAATTTATGAATGATGATCGACAAATGAAGCCATAAAGGCCACACCCAGCAGGCAGGTTTCAGTCGGGCCTTGAAAAAAATATTTAATATATCAGTTCGGCGAAACAGACACTCCCATCAGATATGGGATTTACATACAACTCCCAGTCCCCAATAAATTACGCCGTTTTTTTATTCATCATGTATATATATTCTAAATAATTCTGTTTGAAAGTTTTGTTTCTAAAAGCAAACTGAGGAGTGGACAAGATTATTGTTTTCAATCCAGATACGGCCAGCATTTTTGTTAAAGGCAAAAATCAGGGTCAGAGAATTTTTTCTTTCAAATATCTCAGACTGCCTTCTCAAACTAAATGTTCCGTACCTTAGACTGTAAATCTATCTAGAGCTTACTGCCTGGGGGTCATTATTCTGCTATGTTATTAAAAGGACGGGGCGTGTGGGGTTAAACATGCTTCCGTAGGTAAATAATATTCCTGTGTACTTGGTTGAATTGTGAAATAGAAGTCAATACGTCCTTGCTCTATCCTTTGTCGCTTTGCAGATGGCATGTTTGTCATCCTCAGCCTAAGCAATGTGTTACTGTAATTTGAATTTTGAATTTCAAAATGACTGAGTGACGTTTTTTCGACGCACTGGTCAACTCCACCGTAGCAAATCTTTTTACTTTAACATTATCAATCATATATTTCAGTAAATACGAAGTAAAGAATTGTAGCATAAACATTAATTACACGATAAAGTTCAAGAAGTCTAGTCTGATTAACAGTCATTTTACAAAAAAAAAAACACTCAAAAGGAGCGGGCCCCGGGCGTACGCCCTCTACGCCCCCTCTGGATCCGCCATTGATTTTATTTGTGTTTTTCATTTTATTCTATTAACCAAATCTGGGTCAATACTTTCTCTTATTGTCGCCCCTTTCATCGTCTGATACGGTGCTTTTTGTCCGCAATTCGCTTTTTGTCCGCTTTTGCTTTTTGTCCGATAATTTTGCTTTTTGTCCGAAACTTTTGCTTTTTGTCCGTTTTGCCTTTTGTCCGATTATTTTGCTTTTTGTCCGAAACTTTTGCTTTTTGTCCGTTGCTTTTTGTCCGTTTTGCCTTTTGTCCGATTATTTTGCTTTTTGTCCGAAACTTTTGCTTTTTGTCCGTTGCTTTTTGTCCGTTTTGCTTTTTGTCCGATAATTTTGCTTTATGTCCGATATAAAATGTGTATATTTTTGGCAGGTTTCATTTTGAACTTCAAAATACCATGTCCTTTTAGGAGTTAAATACAGACCATACTCACATTATAAATGATTTGTACATGAAATTTCATGTCTTTTACAATATATCGCATTACCTCTAAAATGGCTCGAAGCACTAATATCCTAGACCCGTAGGTGTTGGTCAACAGAGGGCAAGGGGAATACTCTTGTATATCCCTAAGTCTAAAAAACAACTATTGAAAGCTGGCTAAACTAAGACATACTCCAGGTAGGCCATTATACCAGAAGAAGAGGTAGTCAAACCCTTATAAATGGCTTATAGCACTTATGTCCTGGATCTACACGAGTTTATCAGCAACGAATTAAAAGGGGCATGAGTTTCGCCGGTATATCACGAAGTAAAAATAAACCTCATTATTGCCAGCTCTTCAAACTAAGAGATTCTCCACGTTGGCCATTATACCAGAGGTATAGGTAGGCAGTGCCTCTTAAATGGTCCATGGGCCATGGCACTTATGTCCTCGACCCGTACGAGTTGGTCAGAAGAGGGTAAGGGGAATACTCTAGTATATCACACAGTCCAGCAAAAATAGTGACGGCTGCCCAAACTAAGACATTTTTAGGTGCGCCCTTATACTAGATGTTGGAGTAGTCATTCTCTTAAAAATGGCTCATAGCACTTATGCTATAAACCCGAACGAGTTTGTCAACAATGAGTTAAAAGGGGGATGAATTAGCCCGGTATATAACGAAGTTGAAATAAACTGTTGCCCGCTGGCTAAACTGAGAAATTATCCACGCGGGCCATAATATGAGAGGTAGAGGAAGGGATTGCCTCTATAAAATGACCATGAGCACGTATGACCTAGACCCGTACGAGTTAGTCAGCAAAGTGTAAGGTTGGTACCCTAGTATATAATAAAGTCGAACTAAACTATTGCTGGATGGCTAAGAGATTCTCCGCGTGGGCCATGATACCAGAGGTAGAGGTTGTCATTGCCTCTAAAATGGCCTAAATCACTTATTCCCTAGAGAAGTACGCGGTATCATCAAAGGGTTTAAAAGGGAGTTGGAACCTCTGTTTACAAAGAAGTCGAAATAAATTATTGCCGGCTTGCTTAAGTACGAGATTCTCCAAGTTGGCCATTAATCCTAGGTTAAATGTGTGCATTGCCTTTTAAATGGCTGATAAAACTAACGCCCTAGACCTGTACGAGTTTGTCAGCAAAAGGTTAAAGGGGGGATGCGATGCCTCTTTTTACAACGAAAATATAAATTAAGCCGACTGGCCTAACTAAGAGATTCTATACGCGGGGTATTATATCAGAGGATGAGGTAGGCATTACCTCTAACATAGCCATAACACGTATGTCCCAGACCCGTGTAAGTTAATCAGCAAAGGGTAAGGGGGGTACCTAAGTATATCACAAAGTCGAAATAAACTATTGCTGGCTGGCTAAACGAAGAGATTCTCCACATGGGCCATGATACCAGAGGTAGAAGTGGCCATAGCCTCAAAAATGGCCACTTATGCCGTAGACCCGTACCAGTGCTTCAGCAAAGTGTTAAAAGGGGGAGGTGGTATCTATGTTTACAACGAAGTCGAAATGAATTATTGCCGGCTGGCCAAACAAAGAAATTCTCCACATAGGCCATTATAACAAAGGTAGTGGTGGACATTGCATCTAAAATGGCCCATACTTCTTATTCCATTGATCTGTACGAGTTTGTCAGCAAAGGGTAAGGAGGGTACCCTGGTATATAACAAAGTCGAAATAAACTATTGCCGGATGGCCAAAAATAAAAGATGATCCACGTTTATCATGATACCAGAGGTAGAGGTGGGCCTTGCCTTTAAAATGGTTTATAGCACTTATGCCAGCAAAAGGAAAGGAGGGTATTCTAGTATATCGCAAAGTCGTTATGAAATATTGCCGGCTGTTCAAACTACGAGATTCACCACATGGGCCATGCTACCAGAGGTATAGGTGGTCATTGCCTTTAAAATAGCCTATAGCACTTATATGGCATATACCCGTACGAGTTTGTCAGTAAAGAGCTAAAATGAGGAGGGGTTACCTCTGTTCACATTAAAGTCAAAATAACTGTAGCCGGTAGGCCAAACTCCGGGATTCTCTACGTGGATCATTATACCAGAGGTAGAGGTTTATTTCGACTTCGTTGTAAACAAAGGTAACACCTTTTATTTTTAACCCCTTGCAGCCAAAATCGTACAGGTCTTTGGAATTAGTGTTATATGCCATTTTAAAGGCAATTACCATATCTATCTCTGGTAAAATGGCCTACGTGGAGAACCTCTTAGTTTGGCCAGCCGGCAATACTTTATTTCGACTTTGTTGTAAACAGAGGTACCATCTCCCCCTTTTGATTCATTAATGTCAAACTCGTACGGGTCTAGGGCATAAGTGCTATAAGAAATTTGTATGGCAATGCCCTCCTCTATCTCTGGTAAAATGGCCTACGTGGAGAATCTTTTAGTTTGGCCAGCCGGCAATTATTAAAGTGTATTTCGACTTCGTTGCAAACAGAGGTACCACCTTACCCTTTTAATTCATTGTTGTCAAACTCGTACGGGTCTTGGGCCTAAGTGATCTGTGCCTTTTTTAAGGCAATGCCTACTTCTACCTCTGGCATCATACCCCACGTGGAGAATCTCTTGGCCAGCCGGCAATTGTTTATTTCGACTTTTTTATATACCAAGGTACTTCCCTAACCCTTTGCTGACTTACTCGCTGGCTTATCCCTTATTGTAAGTAAGTAAGTTCAATGAATATAAGACTATATGCCAGGTCTTTCTGACAACCAATTACAAACAAATTGGGGTTTATCTAATGAGGCTTTTCCCAGGATGCAATTGCTCGTAGACTGTATACAGTTGACCAAATAATCCACAAATTCCGCAAAAGGATCTTTTAATTATAGGCCATATCCATTTAGACATTAAGCAACAAAAGCCCAGCATGACCGATGCATTTGTCTTTAACATCTCCGATATTGATTCCGCGTGGCCTTCCAATTGACATGAGTGTCCATTGGTGTTCATTGTTAAACCTTTGGAGCTATATCAGTTTGTGTGGAAATTAAGAGCACGATGACCTTCCCTTGGTGATAACAACATGACCAACAACCATATCGTGTGTTACCAAAAGCCGTCAGCGATAGTCACACCGACAATTTGCTACCTTCGTGGACAAAAGCCTGGCTTTTCGCTGGATCCTAATTAACATCTAGTGTTGTCACTACCATTTGCTGTAGAGATTTAGTTGCATAACATAACAGAAACATTCTTTGTAAATACTCTATGTTGATATTTTGACATTTGGATGGTTCATATACCAATTGTAGCCGAAAAATGATAATGAAACATTTCTGTTTAATATCGATCTATTGTTGGAATTGTAAATTTTCATATTCAATTTTTGTTTGTTTAAAGATGACCATTTTAAATAAAGATTTTAATTTTTTAAAAAGCAAGTGTTAGACTTGTGCTTTTATTGCCACTCAGTTCATATAACCTGTCATTTTAGTCGAGCCTGTAACTTTTGTTGCAGAAAGCTCGACATATGAATAGTGATCCGGCGTCGGCGGCGGCGGCGGCGTAAGTTAACTTCTGAAAAGCTTAATATTTTAGAAGGTGGAAGAATTGGATGCTTCATACTCTGTATATAGATGCCTCATGTTACGAAGTTTCTGTCAGTCACATGTCCAATGTCCTTGACCTCATTTTCATGGTTCAGTGATCACTTGAAAAAAAAGTTCAGAATTTTTGTAATGGTGAATTCTCTCTTATTATAAGTAATAGGATAACTATATTTAGTATGTGCGTACCTTGCAAGGTACTCATGCCCGTCAGACAGTTTTCACTTGACCTCGACTTCATTTCGTGGATCAGTGAACAAAGGTTAGAATAAGTTTTGGTGGTCAAGTCCACATCTCAGATACTATAAGCAACAGGGCTAGTATATTCGTTGTATGGAAGGACTGTAAGGTGTACATGTCCAACTGGCAGGTGTCATCTGACCTTGACCTCATTTTCACGGTTCAGTGGTTATAGTTAAATTTTTCTGTCTTGGTCTGTTTTTCTCATACTTTATGCAATGAGTCTACAATATTTGTTGTATGGAATGATTGTAAGGTGTACATGTCTAGCGGGAAGATATCATCTGACCTTGACCTCATTTTCATGGTTCAGTGGTCAAAGTTCAGTTTTTGAGTTTTGGTCTTTTTATCTAATATTATATGCCAAAGGTCACTATATTTGGTGCATGAAAATATCTTATGATCTATATATAAGTCTCCCAGGTTTTATTTGACCATGACCTCAATTTCACGGTTCATTGCACAGTGTTAAGTTTTTGTGTTTTGGTCTGTTTTTCTTAAACTATAAGTAATAGGTCAAGTATATTTGTTGTATCGAAGAATTGTTAGCTGTTCATGTCTGCCTGGTATGGTTCGTCTGACCTTTACCTCATTTTCATAATTCATTTGGTCTTTGTTTAGCTATCTTGGTTAATGTTAAGTTTATGTGGCAGTTGTAATAAATCTTTATACTTAGGGCTATCAACATGATATTAATGATGAGTAAAGTACGCGATACATTTCAGTGTGTGCACTCTTGTTTAAATGTGCTTATTTATCCGAGTCCTGGACTGCATTCCAGTGGCTTTCATTCGTTTACTTTTGTGTAAATTTTATACAGATCAGTATTTTTTCAAATGTTTTACCAATATTTTAGCTGCATGTAACATCTTGAACACTCAGAACAGCAAAACAAAATCTAGATTTCAGAAATAAATAGCCTTTAGTCATCGACGAATAGCCGATGATTTCAAGAGTTGTTTCCGTTAAAGGATGATTCCTTTTTTTTTTGCAATACTTGCTCGTTCGGAGGCTCGAGGGTAATTTCAGCAAAAATTTTATCATTTTTGTTTTCATTACAAATTTTATTTATTACACTATTAGTTATAACTTTATGAATTGGCTCAAAAATCAACCCAAAAAATCGAATGATTTTGGCCTCAGATTTATTTTTCAAATGTTTATATCACTGTAAAAGCTCCAAATTGTCTCCCTTTAGTGCAATAATGACATTTTGTTTTGGCATTAGAATTAAAATGTCTTTTTCAACTCATCGGTGACCTATAATAGATATTTTTCAAATATGCTTTACGTAAACTAAACAGTTGTAAAATTAAATCGATTTCTGTAATTTAGTTCTTTTTTTATTTCGATATATATATCTCTCTATTTCTCCTATTAGTTCAACTTAAAAAAAAGTACCTTAACAAAAATGGTTGCTTATTTCGAGGGCAGATTGTGAGCTTAAGTGAACGATAACCCCATGTTTTTATTTGATTTTTCTATTTAGTATATGATAAAAGTTCATCTATAGAAAAACAAGCAAAATCCTACATGTATATTTAAAAAATAATGGATTAATACCCTCCAGTCCCCTTAACGACAAAAAAAAATAAATAGAACATTACGTTTAAGTATCACCTACAGTATTTTACAACCTCCATTGGTGATACATTATATGTATTTCTGCTGTTGTTTTATATAAGTTATTGTCCTGAATAAACATCTTTATGCGTTTTTGCGTTTTTGCGTTTCAGTTTTTATTGTGAAATTTCTTCAATCAGCCAAGACAAACTTTAAATTTCGCCTTAACGATGTTTTCGCGAGAAATCCATGTATTATTATCGAATTACTACATTTAATCATTGTCTAGTGCCCTAAAATGAGATTTTCCGAGACGCTGGGTTTGAAATGGGATACCCTATTTAATTTAAACAATATTTGCAATCTTTTCAAAAAGATGCAGATGGGAATTTTCGTTCCTTATGCCCGCGTCACACTGTCCCGATTTTTACGCCGATGGCAACACGATTATGGAAATTTTCAAAATCGGGACTGATCGTATCCAGATCGGGCTATTCGTAGTGTCATCTTTATCCATCGTAGAACCATCGGTCACTTTTTCTTGCCTTCGGGGACAACTTCGGGAAGGGTTCTAAATTTTTTAACATGTTAAAAAATCCCCGAAGATGCGTCCGATGTTTAGGGTTCGTATTGAGTTCGTATCACCATCCTCACCATCGTAATGTCACCGGGAATGCATCTTTGAACATCGTATTGCATTCGTGTTTCCATCGTTTCCATCGGGCAGTTTTGACATTACGATGTCTACACGAATGAATCACGAAGCTAACCGAAGGTCTTACGATGGCAACACGACTTCGTTAAGACCTCGTAATCCCGTCGTGATGCCATCGAATAAAAGTACGAAGGTGACAAGATGGAACTACGACGGCAATAAATCCAGCTAAATGTAAGTTAATTTTCGCGCTTTAATACATTTAAAGTGCCATGCGCGATATGCACTGGTCAGTATAATACGACAGTTAAGAAAGACGTTCACAAAACATGGACCTCATATCATATGATTCTATGAGAACAAGAAAGGCGACAGCGTTGTTTCTATTAATTCAAATGGAACAAGAAGAGCAGGTATTACAGGCTCAGGATTTACTTTTACAAATAAAATATTATTTTTTGTCAATTTTTCATTTCAAATAACATAATAAAAATCATAAACGCGCCTCGTATACCAACACTGCAGGTACACGTATATAGGGAAACCAACTTTTTCTTCATTATTCTCATTTTATGTATCGTCTGAGTTGTTAACTCCATAAACATTTTATTTTCTTTCTATATGTCATATTTTGCCGCATTAGTTGCTTTCCCCACATCCTTCCTTTAGTCTATAGTATTATGATATTCTCCTGGAAAGAGCTCTTTTTGAATAAAAGGGACCAACGAACCCATTACCTTACCTTTAAGATAGATCAGTAAACATGGGCATAATTATGGGTGATTATTCAGACTAGTGCACACATTTTACAGTTCAAACAAGGCAATGCCGAGCGTGGCATCCCCTCGTATGTAACATATTGGGGACAAATATGGACATTATATTTGTATTTATTATACTTCATGTCAAAATGCCAGATTTTGATTGGCTAATACGAGGGTGTTAATTTACTCTATTACCCTTCATGGAGACGCTTGATCAAGTGTGCGCTTTATTAACTACGACTCTATCTTATGGCAAATTCTCTATTACCCTTCACGGAGACGCTTGATCAAATGTACGCTTTATTAAATACGACTCTATCCTATGGCAAATACTCTATTACCCTTCACGGAGACGCTTGATCAAATGTGTGCTTTATTAAATACGGATGGTTGTACAAGACGTCATAGTTTGTTACTTTGAATTTGAAATTTAATCGGCAGTAATAACAGAACATTCAGTATAATAAATTAAATAACACATAGCTGAGAGGGTGATAGAGCAGATTGTTACCCCTCGAAAAGACATTGTCAACCTTGGCTTCGCCGCGGTTGACAATGTTTTCTCGGGGTAACAATCTGCTCTATCACCCTCTCAGCTATGTGTTATTTATATAATGACACATGCAGAAAATGGTAAATTGAATACGCATATTTGATACATAAACTATGTTTTAGAAATCAACCAAATTATTCAGTAACTGGAAATACCCACGATCTTCCGTCTTATGATTAAACAAAAAATTAAATGTACAATATAATATATATTCAATATTGATCAAACAATTTAAAACGCGTGATGCCTTCGGCATATAATTTAAATGCATCGTAAGCTGTACACGGACGTCTTTTAGACATCGTATGGCCATCGCGCCATCATCGTAATCCATCGTGTAGCCTTCGTGATCCATCTTGTAGGCTTCGGCTGAGATATGAAGCTTAAATACCGTCTTCGGTTAACCTTCGTATGTCCATCTTTTGTTATCGTATATACTTACGGCACCCTCGTATAGACTTCGTTATTCATCGTACTTGCTTCGGTCACTTTTGGGTATTTTAACGAGATCGGGACCAACTTCGTACGAACTTACAATTTTCGCATTCGGGTGTCCATCGTATATAAAAATCGGGACAGTGTGACGCGGGCATTATGAAAGTGTTCGCAAGGAGTTAAATTATAAACTCCTTATAGGATTATCAAAAAGCAACTATTAAGAACCCCCTTGGAATAAAGATCTTCCAAGACAACGTGTTCGAGAGTTTGAGTTTAATACATGACTTTTTAAAACTTAATGGACGGAGCAGGATTATCTTACTCTTCCAGTTAACCATACATCATCACAGTTGCATTGGTTCTTGTTGCTCAGATTTTAAATTTCAATGATTTCGTCCGAGACCACAATTGTCGTCCCTTGATTTTCGTTATTAGTCCCTAGTGATAACAGTGGGTTACTTGCCAATAATTTTTATACCCCTTCCAAATTTATTTCTCCTTGTTTAATGCCTCACATTGTAAGTAGGGGGGGGGGGGGGGTGAAATTACACTGTAAAAAAATTTGGGTCCAGAATTTTACAGGAAAGTAGTGATTTGGTCCAGCTGAAAAAGGTTAAAAATTAGCACTTCGGAAGCTGTCAAAAGATTTCAAGACACCCTAAACACAAAATTGTCCATATTTTGAGTTAGACGCGATGAAGTTTTCTATAATTTTGATATAATTTGTCCCAAAATTAGTACAACACACTGTAAAAGTTTCATTGAGAAAGCGCAGGTGGGATTTTTTAAATCTTCATTTATGTTCTAAAAGAAATGCACTACGAACTAATTGTGTTCTCGGACCATTTGTTTTGTGGACTGTTGTGTATCTTGTTGTTTTTCATTCAGCTGCGGCTTTGTTGGTTTGTTTCAACCCTTTTTAGTGTGATTATCCTTTGGTACACTTTGCCTCTCTCTTATATATGATATCGCAATAATTATATATATGTAAGCGTTCATATACATTTATATGGATACAATATTGAATTAAAATAGATATAATAATTAGATGAGTGAAAAAAAGAAAATGAAGTAATAATTGTACGTGTGAGGAGTTGGCATTCTTATAAAAAAGAAGATGTGGTATTATTGCAAATGAGACAACTATCCACAAAAGACCAAAATGACACAGACATTAACAGCATTAGGTCACCGTACGGCCTTCAACAATGAGGAAAGCCCATACAGCATAGTCAGCTATAAAAGGCCCCGATAAGACAATGTAAAACAATTCAAACGAGAAAACTAACGGCCTTATTTATGTCAAAAAAATAAATGAAAAAACAAATATGTAACACATAAACAAACGACAACCACTGAATATACAGGCTCCTGACTTGGTACAGGCACACACATAAATAATGTGGCGAGGTTAAAGTCTTTTACACTAGAAATATTTTAGATCTTGTTATATAGACTAATTCTTATTCATTCTGGTCGTAAGTTAGTCTGTCATCCTCAAACGTGTGAGCAATGGTGTACGTACACCAATTTGTAGAATACATGGGATATTCAAAGACTTAAACGAACGTTAAGTCTCAGAGACATGACTTTTTATTAGTTGTTAGTGGCTTTGAAATAGCTGTCAGATAACTACGAGTACTCTCAGCTCTGTTCATTGTGACTTTTTGTGTCGGGATGTATAAGTACCCGGCCACGTCCACTTGTATTTGTGTCTATCTGATGAGTTAAGCCTTTTTCAACTGATTTTTATAGTTCGTTCTTATGTTGTACTGTTATACCACTGTCCCAGGTTAGGGGGAGGGTTGGGATCCCGCTAATATGTTTAACTCCGGCACATTATTTAAATCTGTGCCTGTCCCAAGTCAGGAGCCTGTAATTCAGTGGTTGTCGTTTGTTTATGTGTTACATATTTGTTTTTCGTTCATTTTTTTACTTAAATAAGGCCGTTAGTTTTCTCGTTTGAATTGTTTTACATTGTCTTATCGGGGCCTTTATAGCTGACTATGCGGTATGGGCTTTGCTCATTGTTGAAGGTCGTACGGTGACCTATAGTTGTTAATGTTTGTGTCATTTTGGTCTTTTGTGGATAGTTGTCTCATTGGCAATCATACCACATCTTCTTTTTTATATGCTCGAAACTTTAGAATAGTTTAGAAATTTATCAAATCAAATAATCCTTGAGTGATGGTTTCGTTATTGAAATTCTAAATTGATGTTTAACCGCGCTAAATATTATATATGATAATCATACGAATAAGTCAGGAACGGAGTTTCAATCTGTAATTCAATAGTTGTTGTTTGTTTCTGTATTTGTTTGTCGTATAGTGTTTTGTAAATCAATGGTTTTTTCGTTTGAATAGTTTTATCATTATGTTAAATGGTGTCGGCGTTTGCTACATGTGGAAGTGCACACATTTACGACATGTTATTGCTTAAACGCACAGTTTCTTCTTCCCGCTAATAATATATAGTCACCATTTGCACTTATATGCGAATGGCCGATTGACAGTCGCTCCAAAATATTTTGCAACATTTCAGTTAAAAAAAAAACTTTTTTAAGTCTGGTAATATTTTCGTCATATTTCCAACAACTTTATTTTTCTTAAACATTACAAATATTACAAATATAACAAACAAACAAACTTCATTTTTGGAACACTATCACAAAGTTTACGTAATACATGTGTAGCTATTTATTTAGATAAACTGTATTAATCCATACATTTCGGAATTATTTAGCAACTATATCCAAATGACGAAGAAGTTCGAGGTTATTCAAGTAATAAGATTAAGGAAACTTTGGTTAACACAACAGCATTTTCAACAAAGTAGTTTATTTTTGTTTGACAAACTCGAAAAGAGGGGGAAAAGTAATAAAATGGTTACTTAAGCATTTACTTAATTTCTATCACGAAATAAATGCGTTTAATATTTTAGATACAGATACAATATAGTGCATTCGTAAATGTAAAACACTTTTTAATAGAAAATTTAAAAGAGATACATCAACAGTGTTTATTTTAGAATTGCTCAAGTCTGTAGGGCTTATTCCCGATTGTCCCACTTTTTTTTAAATTAAGAGCTCATATTGTCCCACATGAAAAGTTCTGACTGGTCCACATTATTTTATGAGGCGAAATGTTCTTATCCCTTGTTGGATTGTCTCTATGGTTTTGTTTCAGATATATAAGCCAAAATCTACATTTTATGCGATGCTCTTCTTTTAGACATTGCGGCCATCTTAATTATTGGGCGGGGTCATCGGATACTTTTTTGAAACTAAATACCCTAAGGATGATTTTGGCCATGTTTGCTTTAATTTTGCCAGTAGTTTCAGAAGAGAAGATTTTTGTAAAAATTAATGACGACGACAAATAATGAGAAAATGAGAAAAGCTTACTTAGTCCTATGGTCCAGGTGAGCTAAAAAGCAAAACGGACAAAAAGCAACAGACAAAAAGCAAAAGTGTCGGACAAAAAGCAAAATTATCGGACAAAAAGCAAAACGGACAAAAAGCAACGGACAAAAAGCAAAAGTATCGGACAAAAAGCAAAATTATCGGACAAAAAGCAAAACGGACAAAAAGCAACGGACAAAAAGCAAAAGTATCGGACAAAAAGCAAAATAATCGGACAAAAAGCAAAAGCGGACAAAAAGCACCGTATCAATCGTCTTCGTAAATAAACATTTTCCATGATAAAGATTTCATTTTTCAACATAGCATTACAGTATGAAATTATTACCTGTGCAAGGTAATCAAAATACCCCACTTAAAAAGCAAACATTTAAAGGTAGTTCATTGGATAGTAGTGGTGTGTTGTGTTAACTTGGGTTTTACTGTACAATTTTCCGCTGTTTGTATTCTCCATTAGATTGAAATATTTATGCTCGAAAGCGTCAAAGACGCAAATTTTAACTTTCTACATAGATAATGTTATGTATGTTAATCACTCGATTGATGGCCCATTCAGATTATAATAGTGATACAAAAAATGTCATAACACTTTCAAAACAAGTCAAATTCCAACGCATTCATGTAAAAAATGATAATATTATTTGTATTTTCACAAAAAAACCCTGTTTAAATGTATGAACCCTCTTGAAATGTATGATCAGACATTTGAATTTACCCCAATTAACAAAACAATTAGCTCTATGTATAAAACAACTACGACAAAATAAATGGCGAGTGAAATGGGTAATATATATATATATATATATATATATAGATTTATCACTTTCTTTAAATTTATGTATGTTTTATTTTATTATACATACATCTATAGATAGTCTTGACATTATCGAATGTAATGTTTGTATAGTAGATCATTTATCTAACTTAAATATTTATAGCTGAGTGTTATCTGAGTGTTGTTTAGACTTTTCCAACAAATTGTCGGCATGGGAACAATCTGTGCGCCACTTCTTGCCGACCTCTTCTTATTTTCATATGAATCAGAGTTCCTCCAAACACTTGTCAAAAACAAGAGGATCAAAGAAGCCAGATTATTTAATTTCACTTTCAGATATATTGATGATGTTCCCGAACTTTTCTGATTGGGTTCCATTAATATATCCCCCAGAACTAGACATTAAAGCTTCCTCCGCCTCATTTTCAGACTTATATCTTGAATTTTACTTACACAGTCATCTCAGTACCAGAATCTATGACAAACGAGACGATTTTAATTTTGAAATTATAAATTCTCCCCACCTTAGTAGCAATATACCAACTTTACCTGCATATGGGATATATATTTCCCAACTTATTCCATATTCAAGAGCCTGTAGCTCCTACTCAGACTTTGTAAAACGTCATCAGTGTCTGAGTAGAAAGCTGATGAACCAGGGGTATGTCAAAGAACGTCTCGTCCTTTTTCTAAAAAAGTTCATTGGAAGGTACCAAGACCTTGTTGATAAATATTCCGTATCAACTTCACAAATAATACATGATGGTCTTGATGTATAGATTCTGCGTACTGATGTTGTTTATCATCTTAACAACGTGTTTTATTGTTCTTTCATTTGTTTTTTTTATTAATAGTACTTTTACTGTTGGATTGTTTTATGTGATATCCATTTAACGTGGCTCGGTACTTATACATCCCGTTACTGTGTTTGTTTTGTCTTTAATTTTTTGCTGGTGTGTTTTGTATAAGGCTTTTTTGCGACTTTTTGTATTTCTTTGGTTCTTATAACGTGACTTTGTACTTTAAAAGATCTCGTCAGTATTATATTGTTCTATTTTATGTCATTATGATATATTTCTATTATGAATTACAATATACGTTGAACCACAAACGTCAAAATCATTCAATCGCGTAGTGGAATTAACTATTTGTGGATTTTTATGTTTTAGTGTTCTGTTAATTGTCCCCTTTTAAAATTGCTACACGATGATGACTGCTGTACCAATATTTTGACTTTTCTTGTGTCTGTTTAGTTCACGCAAGTAAATACAACGGAATTTGATGGAACTGTCATCAAAGTGAAAGGGTTAGCGCGATAAAACCAGGTTTAATCCACCATTTTCTACATTTGAAAATGCCTGTATCAAGTCAGGAATATGACAGTTCTTGTCCATTCGTTTATGATGTGTTTTGTTAATTGACTTTGCTATGTGATTATGGACGTTCCGAACTGATTTTCCTCTTTGTTCAGTATTTTTGTGAATTTACTTTTTACATATAGTTAAATTGACGCAGGCAATAATTTTTTTCTAATTAAAAATAATTGTTGCAAACATTGTCTGACGTTAAATTTTGGTGTATTATATTAAAGTTTTACTAATAACAAAAGTTCTTATTACAAAAAAAACCGATAATTATGCACGTGAAATAAATCTTATAAGTACTCTCTTCTGTTATACATAAATGTGTGTTGTCAAGACAATAAGGAATTAATAGGAACAAAAATAAAATTCCATCATTGTTTACTATATTTCAATTAAGAAATCCATTAGCAATGTAATAATTAATCAAACAACTTAAATATTGAAAATATATTCAATCCATGACCAACCAACGCTGATTATTATACTCATGTTTTCTGCGCGTGAGTGCATTAACGTATTGTTCGATCACTCGTTGAACGTTGTTCTATATTTGAAATCGCAAATTATGTATTCTATTGGTAATTCATTAGTTTAATTTTTAAAGTTAAGTTAGATAAATTAATATTATGTAAATATACATAGTATAGGTTTAAACAACCGCGATATCATATATTTCTTTAACAAACCCTCTACGTAGCATTCAAAATAAATATCTCTTTAAAATGGCATCAATCATGCATTTAATCCTATATCTTTTTAATAAATTTTAGATTTAATGATAACTGAATGTTGGTCTATATTTGATAAAGACCTAGTTTATAAATAAAGAGGCTATATAAGGTAAGGAATGTATCTATTAAAATGGTTAAGTTACGTAGATAGTAAAATCATAACTTATTTTATTATATGTAAATGTATTTATTTTGACCAGAGTCAATCAAAGTTTTGTTTCTAAACTACTTGTCCTTTTTTTCTCTGATTTCCGTTTTACTAAGAAACATTTACTGATAAACCTTTGTAAAACTTGATTCCAATATCTTTCTGTAATGTTACCATTATTGAATTCTCGTATATGGCATGTAAGAACCATTTTTGAGAAAGTAATTTTAAACCCCAAACTCCAAACTCCAACCTCTTCTATATTATATGCCTTAAAGAGTCTGGCCCAATGTACTTTTATCCAAATAACATAAGTACGGAGTATTACTTGAGGTTTAGAATTTAGCATTTTGAATATAGATTCGAAGAACATGGACATAATTATATTCCTTTGTTTTACCTTGTAGGGTTGATTATGCTTGACGCATTTCTATGGATTCAAAGCATGACGCAGTGAGTTACGAATAAACTATAACACTTACTAAATTATGATTGTTTGCATTACAATTTGATTATCGTGTTTATCCTACAAGATCAATTTTCACAGATTTTGGTCTTTCACACAAAATATGTCAAAGTGTATTCTTGTATTTTACGAAATAGAAATGTGTGCATAAAGTGTATGGAGATAAAAGATTTCTAGAAAAAGGAAATTTTTATAAGGTAAATGTTATATGTAATTGTTAATATCTCTTAGAGAATGGGTTTATAGGGAAAGATTTAAAAAGTCAATACTGTACTACACATGAACTAGCTTAGTTAAGACTAAGACATTTTTGCGCCTGTCCCAAGTCAGTAGCCTCTGGTCTTTGTTAGTTTTGTATTATTTTAATTTTAGTTTCTTGTGTACAATTTGGAAATTAGTATGGCGTTCATTATCACTGAACTAGTATATATTTGTTTAGGGGCCAGCTGAAGGACGCCTCAGGGTGCGGGGATTTCTCGTTACATTGAAGACCGGTTGGTGACCTTCTGCTGTTGTTTTTTTCTATGGTCGGGTTGTTGTCTCTTTGATACATTCCCCATTTCCATTCTCAACTTTATTGTATTTGACAAAAAAATTACATAACCAGCAGTTTGGATCTTGCATTCGTTTATTCACTAATTTGAGGGCAATCATGAAGAAATCACAAGGAAAAAAATTAATTGAAATTTCGGACACTACAATCCAAATAATATAGGGAGGATAATTGTCGATGCATTCAACTCTTTTTTTAAAGTCTGGCGTGCAATTTTGTAAGCCGGCATCTTAATTTATTTATCAGATGAGTCATCGTATATCTATTACAGTGAATTTGTATAAACAGGGATTATGTAGAATCCCTGATTTTTCAGGAAATATGTAGAATCACTAAAATCATAAGTAATTATATATAATCCCTGAATATTACCAGTGATTTTACATAATCACTGAAAATTTAACTCTACTTTCCGCTATATAGATGATGTTCTTTCACTAAATAATTCAAAATTTGGTGATTATGTCGAACGCATCTATCCCATTGAACTAGAGATAAGATAAAGGATACAACAGATACAGTTAATGCAGGCCTCATATCTTGACTTACATTTAGAAATTGACAATGAGGGTTGATTGAAAACAAAACTTTACGACAAAAGAGATATTTCAGCTTTCCAATTGTGAAATTTCCATTTCTAAGTATCAACATTCTAGCAGCATCTTTATTCGGTGTATATATCTCCCAATTGATACGATGCTTGTATTTCCTATCATGATTTTCTTGATAGAGGGTTGTTGCTCACAAGGAAACTTTTAAATCAAGAGTTCCAAATGGAGAAGATGAAATCATCTCTTCGTGAATTTTACGGACGCCATCACGAGTTGGTTGACCGTTATGGAATAACCGTTTCACAAATGATAGCGGATATGTTCCTCACGTCGTACCAACAATCATAAATGTGACCTACCAAATTAGACTTTTTACCGGATTTGTTATCTCATAAGCAACAAGACGGTGCCGCATGTAGAGCAGGATCTGCTTATGCTTCCGGAGCACACGAGAGCACCCCTAGTTTTTGGTCGGGTTCGTGTTGTTTATTCTTTAGTTTTCTATGTTGTGTCATGTGTTCTATTGTCCTTTTCATTTTTTGCCATGGCGTTGTCAGTTTGGTTTTGATTTATGAGTTTGACTGTACCTCTGGTATCTTTCGTCCCTCTTTTAAATAATTATTCTACAAATTCCCTAATATGACTTCAGGGGTTATCAAAAATTTAAGGATGCTTTGTTTGATAAAAAAAAATTAATATATAGACAAATTATAATTTGTTTCTTTCATATTCCTTCACAGATGATAAATTTTGCTTTTAAAAACAGAGGATGATCTTAAAGATATAACCAACACAGGGTTTCGAGATAAAGTTGAAGACTTCAAAATTAATGATATATAGCCTTAACTTTACATACATTGTTTGTTTATTTAAAGCCCGGCAGCGTCAAATGGATATTGATACTCTATTTGTGAATTCACAGGGCCCGTTATTTGTGGTACATGTAAAACAAATGGAGAAGATGATAATGAAATATCAGTTTTGTGGGTTGTATTTTTTTGTTGAAATGAACAAGAAATTTAAACTGATAGAACTTACGATTCTAAATGAATAGAAAAACAGGCAGAACTAAGGATTGACAAATAGAACCAAAAAGTTCGAGGTTGCTAATTCCCTTTTTGTGGGTACCTTAAGATGGTGTTTTTTTTCTGAACTCTTTATTTTTCTTAGGCGTGTCATACAATCTGATTCGATATGTAAAGGAAAAGTTTTTTTTAAATGTGGATATTGTGGTAAAAACAGATGTGAAGCATATTATTTTAATATATTGTGCCTTACATTTTTAGCTCACCTGGCCCGAAGGGCCAAGTGAGCTTATGCCATCACTTGGCGTCCGACGTCGTCCGTCGTCTGTCGTCATCGTACTATTTTAAGAATCTTCTTCTCTAAAATTACTAGGCCAAATACTTCCAAACTTTAACTGAATGTTCCTTAGGGTATCTAGTTTATAAATTGTATCCGAAGTTTTGATCTATCAACAAACATGGTCGCCATTGCTACAAATAGAACATAGGGGTCAAATGCAGTTTTTGGCTTATATCTCAAAAACGAAAGCATTTAGAGCAAATCTGACATGGGGTAAAAATGTTCATTAGGTGAAGATCTATCAGCCCTGAAATTTTCAGATGAATCAAACAACCCATTGTTGGGTTGCTGCCACTTAATTGGTAATTTTAAGGAAATTTTGCAGTTTTTGGTCATTATCTTGAATATTATTATAGATAAAGATAATCTGTAAACAGCAAAAATGATCAGCAAAGTAAGATCTACAAATAAGTTTTATATGACCAAAATTGTCAATTGACCCCTTAAGGGGTCATTGTCCTTTAATGACAATTTTTCACAATTTGTTCATCATATTTGCTAACTTTAAAAAATCTTCTCCTCTAAAAGTACTCTAAAAGTAAAATAGAACACAGGGTAAAATGCAGTTTTTGGCTTATATCTCAAAAACTCCAGCATTTAGAGCAAATAAGACAAGAAGTTAAAGTATTTATTAGGTCAAGGTCTACCTGTCCTGAAATTTTCAGCCGAATTGGGTAACTGGTTTTTCAGGTATAATGCCCCTGAATTGATGATTTTAAAGCAATTTTGCAGTTTTTGGTTATTATCTTGAATATTATTATAGATACAGATAAACTGTTAATAGCAAATATGTTAAGCAAAGTAAGATCTACAAATAAGTCAATTTGACCAAAATTGTCAATTGACCCCTTAAGGAGTTATTGCCCTTTAAAGACTTTTTTCACAATTTGTTCATCATGTTGACTTACTTTAAAAAATCTTCTCCTTTGAAACTGCTGTATCAATTTCAGCCAAACTTAGGCTAAATGAGTTTCAGAGTATCTAGTATAAATTTTATATTTTATTTCCTTGTATGTCAAGAAACATAGCTCCTATGGCTAAAATAGAACACAGTAGAAAATGATTTTTTTTTGCCTTTGAAGAAAATAGGACGATTTAAAGAACATTTAAATAAATTGAAAAGCCAAAATAATCATTGATGAGAGATTTAACCAAAAAACTTAAGGTGAGCGATTCAGGCTCTTGAGAGTCTCTTGTTTAAAACTTGGGGTTATCATTTTAATATATTGTGGTTAACATTAACAACTTATGTTTATACTGATGTTTTAATGTGATTTTATAGAATACATTATTTGACTTCATTTTCTTTAAAAATAGAACTATTTTTTTCATTTCAGTTATAATGTATGATCAATGACGTTTTTTCTAGTGATTATACATAATCCCTGAAAATTTCAGGGTTTCTACATAATCATTGATTATACAAATTCACTGTAACATATCTACAATTTAAAAAAAAATATTAAATTGATGATGTGTCGACGATTGGGTTAATCAACAATCGTTTAAAAAAATTAATCCTACGACCTTTATTTCGGGACAATGATTGACCTTTGTTCAATCAAAAAACTTTCCCAATTACAAAGTTTTTTGGTATTTTTCTGATTTATGAAAAGTAGAAAACGACCGCTTGTTGTAAGATGAGAAGATAATTGTTATTCTGATAGACATTTAAATAAGCCAGATATATGTATAGTGATATTCTTTTTTATATAAAGTCACATGTCAATATATGATATATTGAAATATTCAATTTGATTTTCAAAGGTTAGATTGTATACGAAAAATGTGTATCATTTTACCCTTGTCCTTTTGTCCGTCCATCCGTCCCATTCGTTCGGTCATTAATCCCATAATTTGTTTTTAGTTTGCCTCAACCAAATGTTATGGAACTTACGCCGAATACTAATAAATACAAAACACTGATTAAGTTTGAATTTTGGTGGCTATGCTGTTCTAGAGTTATGCCTTTTTTTTTTTAAGGAAAACAGTTGTCGTTTATATTTTCGTACATAAGTTCGCCTCATCCAAATGTAATAAAACTTAAACTCAATGTTAATTACCATAAAAGTCTGATCAAGTAGATTACATAGGCTTTATCAATGGATATTTTTGGAAAATCTTATTGCGAAAATTTAAGGATTAATTCAAACCATTGAAATGATAATACCATAATAAATGTTACCAAGAAATGTAAAAAGTATATCAATTAAGGTAAAACAATAAACGAAGTGCACATGGGCTATATTTTTTATTGGCAGACAACATTTCTTACCAACCTGTACACTACTACTAGTTGTGTTTATTTCCTAAATATAGTAACATAGCTATACTTTGTATAATGCCAATTTCATCATGGACCACTTTCTCCACAATAAGGGGTTCATTAAGGGATGAAAATAAGTTTGACATTCGTGTTACGATTTAAAAAGCTTTCAATGTATTAGGTTAAGATGCAGTATAAAAAACAATATTAGGTCAATGTCATAAAAATATAAACTTTTTTTGTATTCGGCGCAAAAATGGGGAAGCGCTCGGTAGAACCCCGCTCTTCTCCAGTTTCTCAGCCTCATACAAAAAAGTTTATATCTTTCTTTCATTGACTTAATATTGTATACTTATTGATATATAACTTATATATATCTATTTTAGGGCCTTTATAGCGCAGTTATAAATGGAAATGTCACAGAAGTTCAAAAATTATTAGAAGCTGGAGCAACCGTAAATACAACATCGTATAATAACGTAAGTAAAGGTTTTTTATGCAGTTAAGCTGCATTATGCGAGCACCCTAGATTTGTGTTCTACCCAATAAATCCTGAAATACTTGCCATTGTTATTATCTAGCTTGCTACTATGTTATATATAACTAATTGAACACTTTTTTAATACTTTTTATTCTGGATTACAAAAAAAATGACCAGAAAAACCTTAAATGATCGTCGATTTATCCAAAAGTTTTAAAGTTACACATAGGAAGTAGTGCTTATTAAGAATCCTTGTGTAGTTCATTATGACTTGTGCTTTTAGCTAAGATGTCAAAGAACAATTGTATGAAATATTTAATCGCCGAAAATCTCTTAAGACAAGTAGTTTAGATTTCCCAAATGACAAAAGTCGTAGGAATATTGTTTGTCATCAATACGTAGTACAACTACGTCAGTAGTCTATTATATAATAAGTTCAACTGTTCATGCTGTTGGCGGCAATTTCAAATTAGAAAAAGAAATTTTCGTAGCTTTTCAATTTGTAGGCAGGTGTGCAAATAAGCGGTGGTCCGAGGTCCGCGACCTTTCACTTTTGCAAGCGGAATTTCGACTAGGATAGTTCGTTTCTAGCTACGCCCGACGTAGCCTTTACATTTGAAAGAAAATAAGAAATTACTTTGCAAACCTTTTCACCATGTTCACCAAAGTCTCCAATTTAACGAGCTAAAAACTTATTTTTATCATTATTATTCATGACGTTGATGTTCATTTTGTTCAACCGCTAGCTTTATACAGAAAATCGCCGACAAATATTGTATAAATTCGAGTAAAATCGTATCTGATTGACAAAAACAACATTGTAAACACATAACAATGGCGGCCGTGAAGACAAAATTTTACAAAATCGGATCCGATTCTGGAAGCGGATAAGGGTAATTCCGGGTTTGGCGATCATTTACAAAATAAATCCAAGCAGGTGAAAAAATACATCTATGCATGGTAAATGAATATAAACACTAGTATTGTAAACCAAAAGATATATGTAAAAGAAAGAAAAAGCATAAAAATATTTTATTCAGAAACTCAAAATTACTTTTTGACAAATTTTAATTTAAAAATCCAATACAACGTGACAGCTGGGAACAGTATATCTAACAATATACATGTTCATGGTCACAGTCTAAATTTTCTTTATAAGTGATAAATGATGATAATGCATGTGAGATGCTTTTAAAGTGTAAACATATTACTGCAATTTCGAGGGGTTATTTGTTTTTTCTCAATTTTGAAGGGTCAATTAAAGTAGCTGAAAGTTTCATTCTTTATTTTCACAAATAATGCAACTATATTATATATACCTTAATGTAAGTAAATCATATGATATATAGGTGACATTCTTTGGGCCACTCTACCCCCTCCTGTTTAATAACTAGGAAACGGTAGAGCTCCCCACCCCTAAACCATATGAGGGACAGATCCAGGATTTTAGGTTAGGAGGGGGGCAAACTTAAATTTTCGCCGAGCAGAGCGAGGCTAAAAAAAAATTGATGTAAAATTATCGGAATATTCTTTATTAAGCTGAGAACAACCCATGCTTTGCAAATTTAAGGGGGTGCAAGCCCGCAACCCTCCCCCGTCTGAATCCGCCCCTGCATATATTCAAGTATAGGACAATATAATAAATAAAAAATGAAATATAAGGGGAGTCCCTGGAGTTACCCCACCCCCTCCTGTTTGATAACTTGGAAACGGTCGAGCTCCACACCCCTAAACCATATGAGGGACAGATCCAGGATTTTAGGTTAGGAGGGGGGCAAACTTAAATTTTCGCCGAGCAGAGCGAGGCAAAAAAAAATTGATGTAAAATTATCGGAATATGCTTTATTAAGCTGAGAACAACTCATGCTTTGCAAATTTAAGGGGGGTGCAAGCCCGCAACCCTCCCCTGTCTGAATCCGCCCCTGCATATATTCAAGTATAGGACAATATAATAAATAAAAAAATGAAATGTAGGGAGAGTCCCTGGAGTTACCCCACCCCCTCCTGTTTGAGAACTTGGAAACGATCGAGATCCACACCCCTTAACCATATATATTCATGTTTGTGACAATATGAAAAATCAAATGAAAAATAGGAAGAGTCGCTTGGGGTCACCCCACCCCTCCTGTTTTAGAATTTAAAAATGGTCGAGATCCCCATCCCTAAACCATATAATATATTCATGTATGAGACAATATAACAAATCAGATGAAAGATAGGGGGAGTCCCTGAGGTCACTGTTTACCCTCCTCTTTGAGAACTTGGAAATGGTCAAGATCCTTACCCCTAAACCATATATACTCATGTATGGGACAATATAACAAATTAAATGAAATATAGGGGAAGTCCCTGTGGTCATCCCAACCCTCCTGTTTGAGAACTTGGAAACGGTCGAGATCCCCACACCAAAACAATATGTATTCATGTATGGATCAATATAACTAATTAAATCAAATATAAGGGGAGTCCCTTGGGTCATCCTACCCCTCCTGTTTGAGAACTTGGAATTCGAAACCAATGAGATCCCCACCCCTAAACCATATATATTCATGTATGGGACAATATAACAAATAAAATGAAATGTAAGGGAAGTCCCTAGGGTCACCCTATCCCCAGTGGTGGATCCAGAAATTTTCATAAGTGGGGCCCACTGACTGACCTAAGAGGGGCCCGCTCCAGTCACGCTAAATTGATTCCCTATATAAGCAACCAATTTTTTTCCCACAAAGGGGGGGCCGGGCCCCCTGCCCCCATAATCCTCTTCCTACCCCTACCTGTTTGAGAACTTGAAAACCGTTGAGATCCCCACCCCTGAATTATATATATTCATATGTATGGGACAAAATAACAAATCATTTATATTTACTATGGGCAAGTCAGTCAGACCTCACCTTTGATCCCTGTTGTAGTGAACATTTGTCTGATTCATGTCTCATAACTTTTGTACTATAGAACACAAACTCAGTTTTCTTTCCAGGGAAACCAGTCCATTCATACTATTACATGTTCATACTAAGTCAAATTGAACTTCTAGCAGTCAAATAAAACCAAGGTTAACTACCAAGAAGAACAACTGCAATCATTGGGAACTTGTACCACTGCAGACTTACCATAAAAAATATACATTGATATATGCATTGCTTTTGAAACCTTGATAACATATAAATTATTTGCCTTAATAAATAAATCATTAGGTAAACATGAATGTACTATATATGAATGTTTAATGTTGAGGCAACATTGCCACAGTTTTCATAATTATGGTTGCCTTGGTTTTTGGTTAACTGCCTTCAGCGCTTACAGCGCTTTGATTCTTTGAATGTTTCGACCTAAAGAGATGTAAAAAGCACGTCTTTAGTGATACGAAATCATTGGATTTCTTTTCTCTACTTAAAGTTAATTCCGATATTGGTGAATTAAGTTGTAACCTGCGACGAACGAATTGTCAATACCTAAGCGCGAGTACTAAAAAAGTTGAATATATATGTACCTTGTAGCCTGTGCGTTTTATGCACACAGTGCTTCGTTACTGACAGGATTTAAAACAAACGATTTAAAAATTTACGTTTAAATTTTTTTAGATTGTAAAGAAACAAAAATGTTCAACTTCCGCAGGCAAATTTGATCTTCGATGTATTTTTTTGGGGGAATCTTTGGGCAAACACATTTTTCGATTTTATTTCATTCTTGGCTTTCACATATTATACTTAGAGCATTCCTTATGGAAAGATAAACACAAATAAGCGCTTCCGACTCATTGATTTGATATAGTGATTTTTTCATTTTTCATTTTATATTCAGTTAATCATCAACGTTTTATGTGGATTTTTTTTCCTCATGAATTTCTTATCATGTGTTTTCAGATTTACGTTCTTTGTGATACTGGTATTAAGCCCAATACCACGAACAAGCCTGCTAACAATTAAGTAATAATTCCTTCATGCATGCTATGAGCGTCACTGGTGAGTCTTATGTAGACGAAACGCGCGTCTGGCGTACTAAATTATAATCCTGGTAACTTTGATAACTATTATGCTCTATGCTATTTTTAACATGGGTAGACATTATGTTTGTGGATATTTTAGTTACACTGATCGTATCATACGGTCAAATATTATTCCTGCCTATGTTTAAATGAGCAAAGAGTATGACATGAGGGAATTATTTCGATGCTCATTGGACAAAGACGGTATTTTTGTAGGTCGAAGCGTAAGACAATACCTAAGAAATGTTCGGCTTTTCATGTTTATCCAAATTAATTGTATACATTACAAATCTTTGATTTATTAAGTTTAAATCCTAATTGCATGGTACATAAATGATTTCTTTATAACAGTATATCATAAAATTTTATGCTAGAAGAAAAAATAAAAGATATAATTCATTAGGATAGAAATGAAAATAACGAGAAAATTAACAGTAAGTTTGTGCGCATGTGTCCAAAATATTTTGTGCTAATTAGAACACGGATTTGTTTACAAAGCGTAATAAGAACGTCATCTAAGAATTGAAATTTGATTTGCTGGAAATCAGTGAGCATGCGATGAGTAAAAAGTAAAATCACAAAAATACTGAACTCCGAGGAAAATTCAATCGGAAAGTCCCTGATCACATGGCAAAATCAAATAACAAAACATACTAAACGAATGGACAACAACTGCCATATTCCTGACTTGGTACAGGCTATTTCATATATAGAAAACGGTGGATTGAACCTGGTGTTATACGTGTTTATTAGAAGTCTCTGTCTTTTATTTACAGAATTGGAGTCCACTTCACCTGGCAGCATTTTCGAACCGTACGGACATAATTGAAATACTGATAAAGGGAAAAGGTGATGTTGATTTACTTGATACGGATGTAAGTTTGATGAACATTTTAATCAATACCATGGTTTTAAATACTAGTACTGTAAACCAACTTATTTTCACGGATACTTTATTTCGCTTTTAGCCCTTTTTATCCCATTTCGCGGTTCTCAATTTAACTTGATGTAGTTACGTACGAAAAAATCCAAGTTTTACATATTGAATTTCGCGACGATTCATACTCGCGATATTTTTTTCTACTCGAAAGTTTCTGAAAGTCGCGAAAATAAATCGCTTGCGAAAATTATTTGGTTTACAATATTTTTTTATTTGTGACTTGTATTGTCATGTCGAGGATTATGTTGGATGTTCACATTGAGTCGCGTTATGTATAAATATATTTTATGATGATGTCTTGGTGGTGCAGGAAAGAACGATCGTCAACCTACTAAAGATAATCTTGATAATTCCTATTATCTTGTGGGTGCACAGTTTCTTTTTTCCATTAATAAAGAAAGGAGCGATTGTCAACTAATTTTGTTTCTTGGAATGGGTTTAATGAAAAGTAAAATCACAAATATACTGAACTCAGAAGAAATCCAATCGAAAAGTCCATAAGGGGACGACCATTTGATATTCTAATGGGGGGGGGGGGGGGGGGGGCAGGAGGATTTGTTTTTGATTGGGTTATTAATTTTCGTAAACTAAGAGAACAGATTATTTTTTCAGAATATTTTTTTTCGAAGGGTTTTGGAGCCACTGAAGGCCCAAGAAGCTGTAGAACAAATGATGCAAAATCATGCTTTCTGGGTGTTCTGAAGACCCTTTCATAATTTGAAAATGACGTTTTGTTTTAAAAAATTTTGGAAAATATTTTGGTCCCAAAGCAAAATGTATAAATTCAGTGTAAGACTGAAGTTCCTAGGGACGACATCAACAGACCAATGTGCATGATAAAGCAAAAATGGAATTCACATAGTAAAATCGGTGGCTGCTAATTTCTTTTAAACTCATGATCAAGTTTATAACAAAATTACTAGATTACAAAAGGAATGCAACACTATGAAACAGAATACAAAAGGACAATAAATGAACAAAAGACAAATAAATAAGAAACATTGATCCCGAAAAATCAGGGATACAAGTTTGAGGGAAAACAGAACTTTCTTCTTGCAAGGCCGTGAACACAATTTGATATGGAGACAAGCGTTTGTTTTTGAAATTTCCTATATGTAGTTACGACCCTATTAAAATAAAAGTGAGGTATGGTTTCCTGGACAATATACCTCAAGTTAAATGAAACCAAATTTCAGAAGTATATCAAAATAATATTTATACTTTTGTTATTAAAAAAAATTGAGAAGTGTTTCCCGATTTTTTTTGGGGAAAAAGATGAATTTATGAAAAAATCTGGTGCCATCTCATACTTAAGATTAGACCTGCTGAGTTATTTGTTTTCAATACATTGCAAGTCAGGTAATTTATTTTCAAACTACCACAGAACGAACAATTTTTTTTTGTGATTATCAAGGCTGAGTTATTTATTTTCAAAATTCTCCGGCCTAATTTACAATAGAAATATATCATAATGACATATAGTAGAACAATATCATATTGACGGGATCTTTTAAAGTACAGAGTCACGTTATAAGAACCAAAGAAACACAAAAAGTCGCATATACAAAACACACCAGCAAAAATTGAAAGATAAAACAAACACATTGACGGGATGTTTAAATACCGATCCACGTTAAACGGATATCACATAAAACACTCCAACAGTAAAAGTAATATAAATAATAGAACAAAGACAAATGAAAGACATATAACACGTTGTTAAGATGATAAATAACATCAGCACGCAGAATCTATACACATATCAGGACCATCATGTATTATTTGTGAAGTTGATACGGAATATTTATCAACAAGGACTTGGTACCTTCCGATGAACTTTTTATTTTAGAGATATTCTTTGCCAAACTAACTGGTTCATCAACTTTCTACTCAGACACTGATGACGTTTTACAAAGTCTGAAAAGGAGCTGCAGGCTCTTGAATATCGAATAAGTTGGAAAATATATATCCCATATGCAGGTGAAGTATTGCTACTAAGGTGGGGGAAATTTATAATTTCAAAATTAAAATCTTCTCGTTTGTCATAGATTCTAGTACTGAGATGACTGTGTAAGTCAAATTCGATACATGAGTCTAAAAATGAGGCGGAGGAAGCCGTGTCTGTTGTTTCTTTAATTTCTAGTTTTAATGACCGAGTGGCAACATTTAATACAAATTGACTTTAAGAATCTAAACATGCGTTAGTAGGAAAGAGCGATCATTTACTCTATCTTAACTCTAATCTTTTTCCCAATTATGAATTAATATTTAAGGTGGTACCCAACACTTTGACTAAAATTAATTTGGCTCGTTTAATTTTCTTAAAATTCTTACAAAGTATTTACTTTGACCCTTTGACAAAAATATAAAATTTTTAGAAAATTTGAACCAACCGTTTTATCAGAAAAATTACACTGGTTATATAGCAGTTTGACAAAAACTAATTTTGATCATTGAGAAGCTTAATATTCCCTTAACGACACAACGTAATTAAAACGTTTAGCTGATTTTAAAGAGTTATCTCCCTGTAGTGTTAGGTACCACCTTAATGAAAATATTTAGATTTATTTTTTGCATTTACCATTTCCAGCTATATTTCTTATTTATTGTTTTGAATAAGACGAGGCGATTGTGTTTCTCCCAACTTTGTAACTCATTAGAATACTTCAACTCTCCGACATATTATTTTACTTAAATGCGTCTTCATTAGACATAAGATACAATGTAGTACTGGTAATGAAACCCTTATAGAAAAGTTAGTAGAAATAACAAATATTTCCCATAACTCACTGTTTCTGTCATTTAAAAATGTGCTTTAAAAAGGGAAATTTAATTTGACGCTTAACTGGTTTTCTATTTTCATTTAAACCATACACAGTCTCTTTCTGTCCTTTTTTCAGGGTGATACACCACTACATTTAGCACTTTTACAAGGACATCTGCAGGCTGCAGAAGTTTTAAGACAATATGGAGCAAGTCTCGAAACAAAAAATATCAAGGTAAAAAAAACCAAATGTTTAGCTACTTCCTTTTCTTGACAGTAAAATCTTTATATATTTTATAAAATAGATATACTCAATGCATAAACGAGATTGCTAAACTGTTGATGTTTTAAACTGGTGCATGTCTGTCATATTTGTTTTTCGTAAATAGATTTGTTATAAATTAGGCCATTAGATTTCTCTTTAATATTGCTTTCACATGTGTCCATAGCCAGCTATACGGTATTTAAGAGAAAAAAAAAACATTGGGTCTTTAATAGATCGTGATTTTTCCATGGGTTGGCCCTTTATGACAAATATTTTACCCTGAGCGTGGTAAAAGCACGATATCTTCAAGCCCCCATAAATTATTTCGATTTTAATAGGACAAATGCAGCAATTCTAATGGATCGTAGCTCTCTAGGTGGAGGCAACTATTTGCCGTTCCCTTAAATAAACGCTTTTTTAATTTTGGCGTAAAACACGGAGAAATTTGAAGTAGTGACATGCTTTAACTATTTTAAATAACGTATTCAGATAGTTTGGGATGATTTTAGATAATAACTTACTTAAATGTATTAAATGTATAAAAATAATTGGCTTAAACCAGATTTTAGCATCGTTTGTTTACGTTTCCTTGTTGTGATGATTTTCGTTTTCACACGCGTGTATTTTCCCGTAAAATGCTTAAATTCTTACGTCATCATTCCATGACGTCGGGTACCTCATTCATAAAAACGCATATGACGTGGGAGTACAATTGGAACAGCTCTGGCAATATATTCATATTTTACCACGGGTGTGTACTCAAAGCGTTTGAAGGACGTCATGATAGAGTTGGTATTATACGGTATTACGATGCCTTATAAATGCTTATATTCCGTTTATTAGAACTCCGAAGTAAAGTTGTGTCAGTGTTGTTCATATCACATATCATTCTTTTCTGAAAATCTTTTCCTTTTATTTAATAATAAATTTCTATATATATATTGCTCTAATATAGTAATAAAATAAGGAACTGTTGTATGATTGCCAAGAAAAATTATTTACACATCCATCAACATTCAAATAAACTGGTTGTAGGCATTTATATTACTAGTATTCTGTTTTTGGCAAAACTTTACGAAACTAGATTCCTCAATGCTATTCAACTTGGTAATTAATTTGCTCATTTAACTTTTTTCATCCTAGTATCGCCAATGATAAGACTGAGTAAATTGTAGACGAACCCGCGTCTGGCGATCGAAATTGAAAATGTGGTTTCAATGATGGTCAATGTCTTTGTTAGTGGAGGAAACCATCCCAGTTGAAAGCACTTTTACGTTGGCGGATTTTTTTTATTGATATGTCTATCATTATAAATTAGTAAAAATCGGAAAGAGGGACGAAAGATACAGAGACAGTCAAACTTATAGATTGAAAATAACCTGATAACGCCGGCTATGGCCAAAAAATAAAAAGACAAACAGACAAATAAAAGAACACAAAACACAATATAGAAAACTTAATTAAGACAAAGCAACGCGAACCCCACCAAAAACCGGGGGATATCTCAATTGCTCCGGAAGGGTAAGCATATCCTGCTTCACATGTGGCACCCGTCGTGTTACTTATGTTTTTACAGATATGGTTAATAGTCTAATTCAGTAGGTTCGATTCATGACAAGGGAAGATGTAGTTACGACATAAGGAACCTATCCGATATTATCTGTGAAACGGTTATTTCATAATGGTCAACCAACGCGTGATGGCGTCAGTACAATTTACAAAGGGATGATTTCAAATTTATTTGGGACTCTTGTTTTAATAGTTTCCTTGTGAACAGCAACCCTCTATCGAAAACTCATGATAGGAAATACAAGCCTGGGAATACCGTATCAATTCGTAGATAAATACTCCGTTTGCAGGCGCTGCGGGATTGTTGTTACATAGAAATGGAAAGACCACAATAAGGAAACTGAAGTCATCTCTTTTGTCATAATTTTTTTTTCTTCCGACTCTCATTGTCAATTTCTAGATGTAAGTCAAGATATGAAACAGACTTAACTGATATTTCAACAAACACAGATACTTTATCATTTTACTTTTAGACTGAACATATTTATAAGAAAACTTTAACGTATACATTCACTTTGATTGATTTTGAATTTCTTCGGGGTTGTCACGAAAGTATGGATATTGTGTTACTAGTAATACAATTTGCTCCGAATAACCTTATGACGTCAAGCAACAATCAATTTTTAATTGTGACGTCAAATGTTTGGAATAATGATGTCAAAGTTTACGGGAACCTGTGTGATTTTACGTAATGGCGGACAAAATTGCATACAAGTGTAAATACGTCTATTGTCACAATACGATAAGTCATTTTATATTGCAGCTAGAACACTTACTAATGTATTCATCTACCAAATAAAGTAACAAAGTGATATTTTGTTCAATGTCGATTTAATATGACATCAGCTTTCTTCATAATCTAGGGCTAGTTTATTGGTGGAATATAAGTTTTTGTATTGAAATTTCATAATTATAATTTTGTATCAATTTTAAGGTGCAGTACAATAACAATATTTGGTTACTGTTAGAAACATATAAACTTTTATTGTATTCTGCACAAAACTGTAAACTTCGCCCTTACCCAGTTTCTACACCTCATACAAAAAGGTTTATATTGAGGTTTTTACTATAATTATATGTCCATTAACGAGAGTTTTATTTGAAAGGTATACTGTACTACTTTTGTTCCATTTCATCAATAATGTAAATATTCTAAAACAAAGTTTTCTTATCTTCTTAATTAGTTAAAGATAAAATAAACAGTTTGACTGTTTTGTGTTTGTCTCTGTTCTCTCAGGAGTTTAATACTACATTTTATGTGTAAATTTCCAGCAAGAAAAATAAATAACTACAAATTTTGGATTTCTCTGCGAAGAATTTGCCAGTCACAATTATCTTGTTTAAGCCCTATTTACGTTTATACAACTAATCTACACCAATTGACGTATGTCAAAAACTTATCTATACATTACCCTAATTCGGAAATTTACCTTGATTCCATTATCCTTAAACAAGAAAACAACACATTTCTTTACTATTTTTCAACAATGAAGGCAAAATATCTTGCAGAGTTTTTTTTTGATAGGATGTATAGTTGAGTAATACTTATTTAAGGATACTAGTATGTAGGATTAACTCAATCTGTTCGTCGACTTATCAACCTGTCAGCGCAACTTACTTTAAACGTTCATATTTGATAAGAATTCCCACAGTTGTATAACACTACCTGATGATTTGTAGAAAGAGTTATCATTCCAGTATAACATGTGAAAGTGGACAAAATTAAATCTTCTTTCTTTAATATACAAATTGTATTGTACCGAAGGATTCACTCACTCACAGTTACAATGTTTATCGATAAGTCATGTAAGTTTTCCTTGAGTGATGTATTTCATAAAATATATCAAACATATAGTTTATGACTGTTAATTTGTTTTAGCTCATATGACAATGTTTGTTTTCGTCTTAGTTTTCGTATACTTTTTCGAAAAAAAGGTCGAAACTGTAAAATAATCACTAATGCAAGATAAAAAAACTTACAGAATAGCTATGTATGCTATTATGAGCCACTTGTTTATTTTAGTTAGTTGACAATTTTAGTGTGAACAATTACTTGTCTGAAAAATGCAGACAAAAAAATTCTCACGAAAATACATGACAGACATATATCTGCTTCTGAATATAATCTAATATTCTGCTGTATGTCATATACACTTATCCTGGAAATAAGAGTGAGTACTCATTTGGCGAAAATTCGATCAACAGCTGTTTTTGAATTTGCATTGCTATACAACGTGTCTCGGTATTTGAGCATCCAACGTTCATGTGTTTATTTATGATGTCTATGTTGTGGTTTCGGTTGGATATTGTGTTATGTTTTATCGTTTTGTGGTTTGAATTCTGTATCTTCGTTATATTTCACATATGTCTTATTCGTCAGTATAGTCGAGTTAATTTCCGTTTTCCATGGATAAAGTATTGTGTTAGTCCAAATAATTATGGCGTCGTCACAGCATTTATTCATTCTTATAATATTTATATTTTTATCTGAGTTAACTATTTGAAGCATCCTTCAAGTCAGCTATGAGGTAGTTTTGAAAATTAATTCTGTGTTGTCATTATGTTTGTGTATGTGTACGTGTTGTTTTGTTTGAATGTAATATAATGTACCCTGTTTTATGGAGAGGGCGTACGTAGGCTTTGCCTGTCGCTCAATTCAATTCAATTTATTTGAATAAAATACTGTTTAAACAACATTTATTTAAAATAGCCTTTCAATACTGTCATAATCATGATAATTGTTTGGATTAGTATTGTGAAAATAATTGTATGAATTTCAAGATTATATATTCGTTACAAAAATACGTCATGGTTTGTGATGTTCTGTGCTATCGTTAATGGAAGATGTTCGTAGTTAATCTGCGACGACTATTATATCATTTATTTGTGCGTTTCTCTGTGCTGAGTGTTCTTGCGTTTGTTTGTGCTGTATTTCTGTTTCGAAGTGTTGTCATTTTAGCGATATTTTTTAACATTGCCATACAAGCAGGAAGTCTGGCTAGCCATAAAACCAGGTTCAACCCACCATTTTTTTCTTACAATGTCTTGTACCAAGTCAGGAATATGGCAGTTGTTATCAAATAGTTCGTTTCTATGTATGTTGCATTTGTGTTTGTTTTTGTTGCACTTCAGTGTTTTTGTTGTCCCGTTGTTTTCCTTTTATAATGGATGTGTTTCCCTCGGTTTTAGTTTGAAACCCGGATTTGTTTTCTCTAAATAAACACGTTTATTTTTTTCAATTTTCTGTAGATACTGCTCACAAACAATTTTTACATATTGAATCGATAGTCGTGTGGACAGGATAAATCTATTTTGGTATCAAATCATCCTTGTTTTCAAGACATATAAATGATTAAACAATATAACAGATATAATGATAAGACTACATGTATGCTATACTCAATTAGATCACACTTTCATCTAAATTGGTCTGGTTTAAGTCTGCAGTTTTATCTTTAATGTCAATACTCTTATACCAACAATATTCAATAAATGCAAGTTATGTTGCAGTGAAAGTGGAAACAGCGGCGATGCTTTCGATTGTGTGTCTCATTTCTTATCAAAAAGAGACCATTATTTCATTTAATGTGGGGATATTGCTAACATCATATATATCTATACCGATAGACATAAAATAACTACACTTTTAACTGACAGTTGTGTACACATGATAATTCTTATATCCCTCCTAACCTGTTTGTTATACATGTTAAAATACAAATGAACGAAAAACTCTAAAGACCATATTGTTTTTGGTTTAGACTATACCTTGAACTGAAGTTCTGTGGATTCATGATTTTTCGTTGGATACCAATTTTCGTGGGTTTCATGGGTACAGGTCAACCACGAATTCAAATGTTCAACGAATAACATAGATTCAATAGGGTTTGTAAACAGAGATCGACAAAACCACGAAATCAAATATCCACGAAGATGCAAGTTTTCAGCAATCCACGAAAATTGATACCCACGAAAATAAATGAATCCGCAATAGTCTAAAAAATTAAGCCTGTTATTTTTATACAACCGCAAAATTTTAGCTGTCGTATATTTGTATGACGTTGGCGTCGTCGTCGTCGTTGTCGTCGTTGTCGTCGTCGTCGTCCGAAGACACATTGGTTTTCGCACTATAACTTTAGTTTAAGTAAATAGAAATCTATGAAATTTAAACACAAGGTTTATGATCACAAAAGGAAGGTTGGGATTGATTTTGGGAGTTTTGGTCCCAACAGTTTAGGAATTAGGGGCCAAAAAAGGGCCCAAATAAGCATTTTTCTTGGTTTTCACACAATAACTTTAGTATAAGTGAATAGAAATCTATGTAATTTAACCACAAGTTTTATGAACACAAAAGGAAGGTTGGGATTGATTTTGGGAGTTTTGGTCCCAACAGTTTAGGAATTAGGGGCCAAAAAGGGGGCCAAATAAGCATTTTTCTTGGTTTTCGCACAATAACTTTAGTATAAGTAAATAGAAATCTATGAAATTTAAACACAAGGTTTATGACCATAAACGGAAGGTTGGGATTGGTTTTGGGAGTTTTGGTCCCAACAGGTTAGGAATTAGGGGCCCAAAGGGTCCAAAATTAAACTTTGTTTGATTTCGACAAAAATTGAATATATGGGGTTCTTTGATATATGCTGAATCTAACCATGTATTTAGATTTTTGATATTTGGGCCCGGTTATCAAATTGGTCCACATTGAGGTCTAAAGGGTCCAAAATTGAACTTTGTTTGATTTCAACAAAAATTGAATTCTTGGGGTTCTTTGATATGCTGAATCTAAACATGTACTTCGATGTTTGATTATGGGCCAGTTTTCAAGTTGGTCCAAATCGGGGTCCAAAATTAAACTTTGTTTGATTTCAACAAACATTGAATCCTTTGGGGTTCTTTGATGTGCTGAATCTAAACATGTAATAAGATTTTTGCTTTTCGGCCCAGTTTTCAAGTTTGTCCAAATCGGGGTCCAAAATTAAACTTTGTTTGATTTCAACAAAAATTGAATTCTTGGGGTTCTTTGATATGCTGAATCTAAACATGTACTTCGATGTTTGATTATGGGCCAGTTTTCAAGTTGGTCCAAATCGGGGTCCAAAATTAAACTTTGTTTGATTTCAACAAACATTGAATCCTTTGGGGTTCTTTGATGTGCTGAATCTAAACATGTAATAAGATTTTTGCTTTTCGGCCCAGTTTTCAAGTTTGTCCAAATCGGGGTCCAAAATTAAACTTTGTTTGATTTCAACAAAAATTTAATTCTTGGGGTTCTTTGATATGCTGAATCTAAACATGTATTTGGATTTTTGATTAAAGGCCTAGTTTTCAAGTTGGTCCGAATCGGGGTCCAAAATTAAACTTTGTTTGATTTCAACAAAAATTGAATATATGGGGTTCTTTGAGATATGCTGAATCTAACCATGTATTTAGATTTTTGATATTGGGGCCAGGTTATCAAATTGGTCCACATTGTAGTCTAAAGGGTCCAAAATTGAACTTTATTTGATTTCATCAAAAATAGAATTCTTGGGGTTCTTTGATTTGTTGAATCTAACCATGTATTTAGATTTTGATATTGGACCATCATAGGTAAATGTCCAATTTAAAATTTTAAAGTTTTAAGTTTAAGTTCTTAGACCACATTCATTCTGTGTCAGAAACCTATGTTGTGTCAACTATTTAATCACAATCCAAATTCAGAGCTGTATCAAGCTTGGATATTGTGTCCATACTTGCCCCAACTGTTCAGGGTTCGACCTCTGCGGTCGTATAAAGCTGCGCCCTGCGGAGCATCTGGTTTTATGTCGTTACTCATATCCCGGAAATATGGAATGAAGTGAAAATATACGTTTCAGGGAAAGTAGGTCATTTGTCTCTCCTTTCAGTCCAAATAAGACGCAATATTGGTTTTCATATTCTGGAACATCATAATTTCTGAATACTCAAACGTTCTAAGCGGACAGTCGTGTGCACAGGTTGATCCCTTAATACCTTCAAGTTTGTTTGCAAGGCTTATAAATATTTAACGCAATGCACAGAGATAACGGTTAAACAATGAAAAGTTTTGGATGATACTTTCATCCGAATATTTAATGTATCCTGTAACTTTCCTGTCTATGTCATTACCCTTATCGCGGAAATTAGTAATGACTGAAAAATGTTTGTTGCAGGGAACGGGTTGGATAGCTGCGGTGCTTTTAATTTTCTAATTTTCTTTCTTAAGTGATGTAATACAAACTTCTTATATTCTTTGCAAACTGCTAAAAGTCTTACATTTAAAGTTACTTGAACGTTCTAAAAGGAATGTAGAAGCTTGAACCTTCTTAATGGAAAGCTGAGCTGACAGAATGAGTGATATATGCACTAAAATGTGTGTGCCAGACGTATCAAAATACGACACGTAAACAGAAATGACTATTCAACACATTAAAGTGATATTTTCATTGCAAAATTTAATTCAAATAAGATATATGTTGCTAACATTTTTTACTCGGTAAATCATTAGTGATAATATATTTTTATACTATTCATTGCTTGAAAAAATGCTGAAAAATGAGTCGGACAATCTATAGAGATAAATTATCATTACAAAATACATTTTCGGAATTGGAATGCATGTTTGATACGGCATGTCCGATTACATTTAAAGATGACTATGTAAGTAAAAACATAAGATGTATATAAGTACAACGATTATGAACTTGACACCTTTTATAACTTTTCTGAACGCAAAGGGTATCAAATTTACATCAGACGATAACATAAGTGTTTTGTTATTGAGAGGTTTGATTACAAGGTCCTTAATGGCTTCCTTCACAACAAAAGAGTGATGGATGCACACATATGTTGTCGGTCCGTCCGTATTTCCATCCGGTCGTACATAATTCAAAAGTGCAGGTATACTTAATGCAAATCTGTCAGAGTTAGGAAACTTAAAAATATATTATGACTGGTTATAATTTTTCATCGTTTTACAAAATCATATAATTTTCCATATTGTGAAAGTAAACTTCATTTAGATGTTGATATTTATTCAGAGTTTTACTAAATATACATTGAGAACACACTCACTAACTTATGGACGGAAGTATTATACAGTAATTCACAGCTGTTTCTTGTGTTCTTAAACAGGTTTTATTCAAAACGTTTTTATCGTGCCTAATGGAGGTTGATATAGAAACCTTTGCCTTGTTCACAAAAACAAGTTCATACGATTTGAATAATTGTTATAAACCGAATGTTAATAAATTGTATTATTGAGACCTTTGTAAATATAACAAATGTGCAATGATTTTGACCAAAACAGCTAGTTATCAACGACAAAAGGATAATGTTATATACTACTACTGGCCACCAGCGAGTCTTAAAAATTAGCATATGTCATACTGTAAAGCTATAAAAGTTCCGATGCACTTACCATTACTTGGATGATTTCACCTGAGAATAACATTTTATCAGCATCGATTTATATCTTTCAAATATGTATGATACAAAATGTAGTTGGTAATTCATACTGAGTTTGACATTTCCAGATTCATTTTTCATGAGCTTCCTGTTTACCAAATACCTATATATTCTTACACATAATGCCCAAGTTTGAAATTATTGTCGCAATTTTCTCAGGAAATACAAATCAAACTTTCTGAAATGCAGACTCAAGATTCATGAGAGCATAAAATACCGTACGTCTATCTCTTATCGACCCCCCAATTAACTTAAAACTTATAACGGAGGAATCATCAGTAAATATAAAGTTTTAATTGTTTTACTATACAACTGAAATTTAAAATGC
Organism: Mytilus galloprovincialis; assembly: GCA_037788925.1. NCBI lineage: Eukaryota > Metazoa > Mollusca > Bivalvia > Mytilida > Mytilidae > Mytilus > Mytilus galloprovincialis. Next base: position 2,010,517 of record JAWDJN010000024.1, on the reverse strand, counting down.
CTGTGCATTAGCTTGAATGCAATTAAGTTTTATAGATCATGCTCTACAAGTCATTTTTCAATGTTTTCATCGTTAAAATGTAAATTAGGCTGATCAGATGAATGTAAAAAAGATATATGATCAATATAATCAGCCATTGCTATTTTATATTTGCATTGTGGTCTTCAAGATAAGGAACTGAATTTAAATTCTTAATTGGTTCTGCGGACAAAAATATTCGTTCACTTTCTATTAACGTCGTTTGCTTATTACAAAATTTATTAATATTTTTAGATAAGTCTACAACCGTATTTAAACGAAGTATAATATGAGATTCCGTTCATCTAAAATACTTCATTATTCTATATTTGTTATTGTTAATATATTTATGACTAACAGAGAAGCGAAAGATACCAATTGGACATTCAAATACATAAGTCGAATTTTAACTGACAACGTCATGGCAAAAAAGAAAAAGACCACAGACAAACAAGTACACAAAAGACAACATAGAAAACTAAAGTCTGAACAATACGAATCACACCAAAATCGGGTTGATCTCAATAGCCCAAATAAGGTAAGCGGTTCCTATTTAATGAGCACTTTTGTAAGAATAAAGACAAAAACCAAAACAGGTACATAAATGACAGCATAGAAAACTAAAGACTGAGCAACACTTACCCCGCAGTAAACCAGGGGGAAGGTGTGCTACGGAAGGATAAGCGTATACTGTTTTAATGAGCGATTTGTTGGAATAACGTACGGTTGACTATTGAAATTTGATACATCTCATTAAATAAAATAGTAAAATACTCTACTGTTTCCATACTTAACTGAACTAGAGTACATAGCCGTGGTTCCTGCTAAGTTTCTAATCAGAATGCTAGATATACTTAGTGCTATATTGCCGAGCATATATGCCAACAAAATCGATCTAATTGTCATTCTTTAATTTTTTTCTAGGTAAACAGTAAGTATGTGATCAATGCGTTTATGGTATAAGTATCTATTTTTAATTCATAGAATTGGAGCCCACTTCATCTAGCAGCAGATTTGAATCGTACTGATATCATTGAAATACTCAAAAATAGAAATGCTGCTGAAACCTTAGTTGATTCAAATGTATGTATTATGATATATGTGAAGTAAGCGACCATTGCGTTTATCATTATTCGATCTTCCATATCAAACTGGATGCTAGCAGTAGTCAAATTGTTTTATATCTTACTATGTAGCATTTTCATGTTTTTGTTGTCAACTAGTCTCCGTTTTGTACTCACACGTAAATATGGTATCAAGTCAAAACATATGAAATATATATCAGCTTTACAGGCAGGAGATTATCAGTTTTCATATAAAAAAGAAGATGTGGTATGAGACAACTCTTCCCAGGAGACCAAATAACACAGAAATTAACATTTATAGGTCACCGTACGGCCTTCAACAATGAACAAAGCCTATACCGCATAGTCAGTTATAAAAGGCCCAAAAATGACAAAGTAAAACAATTCAAACAAGAAAACTAATGGCCTGTTTATACACAAAAAATGAACGAAAAACAAATATGTAACACAACACCAAACGACAAGCACTGAATTACAGTCTCCTGACTTGGGACAGGCACATACATACAGAATGTGGCGTCTGTTTTAAAAGAAAATATTTTTTTCTTGTTCATTTTGTAGGGTGTGAATATCACTGATGAAGTTCTTGCTGAACAGAGGAAAAACGATAAGAAAGGTGTTTACATAAAGGTAAGACAGTAACTGAAATACGCATTAATCAGGATGCTAGATATTGTTAAGTGCTATATATATTGCCAAACATTTATGACAAAACAATCTATGCAATTGTCTTTTTTTTTATAATTTTTCTGAAAAAGAGCAAGTATGTGATGAATGTTTGCATGTTAGAAGTATCTATTTTTAATTCAAAGAATTGGAGCCCACTTCATCCGGCAGCACTTTTTAATCGTACAGATATCATTGATAAACTCATAAAGAGAAAAGTTGATGTAACCTTAGTTGATTCAAATGTATGTTTTATGATATATGTGAAGGAAGCGACCATTGCGTTTGTCATTATTCGATATTCCATATCCAACTGGATGCTAGCAGTAGTCAAATTGTTTTATATCTTACTATGTAGCATTTTCATGTTTTTGTTGTCAACTAGTCCCCGTTTTGTACTTACACGTAAATATGGTATCAAGTCAAAACATATGAAATGCATATCAGCTTTACAGGCAGGAGATTATCAGTTTTCATATAAAAAAGAAGATGTGGTATGAGACAACTCTTCACAGGAGACCAAATAACACAGAAATTAACATTTATAGGTCACCGTACGGCCTTCAACAATGAACAAAGCCTATAACGCATAGTCAGTTATAAAAGGCCCAAAAATGACAAAGTAAAACAATTCAAACAAGAAAACTAATGGCCTGTTTATACACAAAAATTGAACAAATATGTAACACAGCACCAAACGACAAGCACTGAATTATAGTCTCCTGACTTGGGACAGGCACATACATACAGAATGTGGCGTCTGTTTTAAAAGAAAATATTTTTTTCTTGTTCATTTTGTAGGGTGTGAATATCACTGATGAAGTTCTTGCTGAACAGAGGAAAAACGATAAGAAAGGTGTTTACATAAAGGTAAGACAGTAACTGAAAAAAGCATTAATCAGGATGCTAGATATTGTTAAGTGCTATATATATTGCCAAACATTTATGACAAAACAATCTATGCAATTGTCTTTTTTTTTCTTTTTCTGGAAAAGAGCAAGTATGTGATGAATGTTTGCATGTTAGAAGTATCTATCTTTAATGTTGAGTTTCACCTGGTTTTATAGCTAGCTTAACCTTTCACTTGTATGACATTTGTTTATAATTCCGTTATATGTACAACATTTGCTTGAGGAACCCAAACATACATTATAGGTTCACCGTTAATGTGACAATAATTGAAATCCAGCATCTAAAACTGCATGAAATAACATCACAGACATACTACACAACTAACTAGACATGATAGATGAATTCATGGTTTTATTTGAAATGTTCAAATATGTCTTTTTCAGGATTCAGATAAAAAATCAAAGAATACAGAAGTGAAGAACACCCTCCCCCTCCCCCCATTCACACACCCAGACCCTTATATAGTAAGATTACATATCATATAACATTAAATACATACTCAAAACCTGGCATGACTTTTTATTTAAAATTAATTACATTTAAAGCGTAGACAATTTTGTTTATGTTTTTTTTTCGTTATCATTCTTTTTGTCATTGAACATTTAATTGAAGCAACATAGAAAAAGTTATAAGATGTTAATTTCTAAGTTCCCATTTCTATGATAGAGCCTTTCTACCGTCCCTTACACTTTTACAACCTTTATCTATGTTCATGTGTCGAAACGATGAAGTTTTAAAAAAGTTTAAAAAACAAAACAAAAACCTAAAATAATAATGATATAGTTGTCTATGCAAAGAGGATTATTTGCTATTTTCATGTACCTGTTCACTTTTATATACTTTTCCTGTGCATGATGTATAAAGCTAGATTTTAATGCATTATTATTGTGATCCTCTGCGCCGCATGTAAATTCGTTTTAGCGCGATTCTACATGCATATACATTTGCCTTATTCTCTTGCTTTATAATGGGTATTAGGGTTCAGAATATTTATTTTCAAACGATCATACTGCAACCCCTCCCAGGTAGAGTGGAATATTTATTAAGATAACCATCTTGTTTTCAAAGAAAATCACATATCAAATGTGCTTTCTTCAATTTTTAAGGCCGTACACCATCCAAGCTTGAACACTTAAATTTACATAATTGTTTAAAAAAAATAAATAAACTGCGTTTCAAAACCTTTGTATTCCTCGTGAAAGTATTCGTTTTTATACAAAACAATTAAGTTGAAAAGTTGTTCTTTCGTTTGAAAATACCTTATTATAATTGAATAGAAAATATTGCTCTTTATTAAACATCTGAGTGATTAATTAATGTGTTTAATGTTTTAAAAATTGAAAGTAGAAAAAGAAAGATAAAGATGTTTCATAAATTTCAATAAAATTATTATCTAATTTTTAATTGGCTTTTGGGAAATGTTTGCGTTTTACAAAAGATATGAATAAACTTCCCATTTCTAGGTGAGAGCCTTTCCACCGTCCCTACCATGTTTACAGCCTTTGTCTTATATTTCATGTTTCGAAACGATAATGTTGTAGAAAGTTCATTTCATTGAACAAATATGCCATAATTGTAAGACAAGAGGGAAATATTTTGTAAGTCTTTGACGTGTATCCGAGGTCAGAGGAGGATCCAGCACATCTATGACTTAGGGGAGGGGTGCAACATGTGTGAACATGGTCATGATGGGTTTGAATGGGTTTTTTTTATTGTCGTTGTTGTTTTTTTATGGAGGAGATCCTTCATTTCTGTGTTCTGTTTTCTATAATATGTATGCAATTTTTCTCTTTAATAATTCTTTATATTTTGTCACTTTTTTCCTCTGTTCGAGTTTATATTGTTCGCACCCTTTTATTCTCTATTCCTTAATAGATAATTGAAACAAGAAACATATAGGGCATACTGCATATATGTTATATTTAGTAAGTCTTCTAAACTTATGGTTTCCATGGAAAATAAGAACGGAAATAATATGACGTTGTGTTTGAAAAAATAACATATCTGTTCCCATATGTTTATATTGATCTTTTATAATTATGTCGAAAAACACCCAGCACAACACACACTCAAAAATGAGTGGTCGGCGCCTAATCCATTCTGCAAGAACTTTTGTTTGAGATTTCTCCTTGTATATTGATTTCTTACATGCAAGCAATTTTTTTTTGAGTTTTTTCTATGTATAATGGTTTCTTATCCGCAATTTGAGATTTCCCCTTGTATACTGGTTTCCTACCAGCAAGACATTTCTTGTTTGAGATTTTTCTTTGTAAACTGATTTCCTATTTTCTTTGTCAAATCATGGTTGTGTTTTAGGTAATACTTCTCTCCGTAATAAATGTGAGCATTTTGTTATCAGATGTTGATCAAGGATTTTAAAAGGGGGAAGGGGCGAACCCCCAAACTAGACAAAGTTTGGGGTGGAACAGGTAAAAAGTGTGGATTAACCTTAAATGTAGCTCCTAAAATCTGCCTCTGGTTATATGTTACTGCATTAGACATATCCATGTAGATATAACAAAATTGATATAAAGACCTATTTGGTTGGACATATCACTCCCTAAACACTGCAATTTATTCTGGCATGTTAACATTCCTGTAATAATCATTTGAATCCCCCCCCCCCCTCCAAAAAAAAAAAAAAAAACCCGAAACAAAACAAACGAAAACAAACAAAACCCTAAAAAAAGCAATATTGGAATTCGTATTTTAATCAACGTGTATTTGATAAAAGATTTTGAAAAAACACATTACACATAGTTTTCACCGACTCGTGTTCGCCTCCAGTTCGGGAGATCGTGGGAACGAACCACGACCGGGTAAAACCAATGTCTTTTAGAATCGGCATCTGCTGCTTCTCTGCTAAGCCCGCGACATAAAGGTCTTAGAGCAAAGGGCGGTTAACTTTTGAACTAGGACTCAGCGTGTCGGTCTAGTACATAGCAGGATAAATATTCAGATAACATTAACAGGTTCTCGTCCTGAATATGCATATTAATTTGTCACTGGACGTTAAGCAGCCATCCATCATCATCATCATAGTTTTCAATATTTACACTGCCGTAAATCACACGTGCATGAAGTACGAATTAATTAATTGCCAGTTAATAGAGCCAAATCTATTTGTGAGTAAATTTCCGCTCTACATAATCGAATCAGTCACAATTAAATTATACTTAACGTTAACTGAATAATTACACAGGAAGAGCTCAATCTTGATATACCGGAACTAAGTTAGTATTTCACATACACATGTAACAGTACTTATTACATACTAGGGTTTAGATGGTGTCCTTTCTTTCCTTTTTTTTTTTATCTAGATCATTTTTCTCTATTCTTCATCTTTTTGTCTATTATTCTCTATTCTTTATATTTAAGCACCTCATTATTCTCTAAACTGTATTTTTTGGGTCTATGTTTCTTTATTCTTACGTATTTTGCTCTTTATTCTGCAGCATTTGGTCATTATTCTTTATTATGTAAACCCTATTCAGACTCTCTTTTATTATTTGATTATCATTAATATCAAATTTAAATTACTTATGAAACCCATCATCATCATCTAGTGAAAATCCATAATGTATTGTCAGATAACTTTCCCTCCTCCTCATCGATATTTATAGATGATTATTTTACATAATAATATTTGTTTTATACATGTATAGCATAACTTAAACTAGTTGCTAGGAGAATTTCAATTAAAAGGTAGGATAATATTTTTTATTTAAAAAAAAAATATAATTGAAAAACGTAGAAATCATTGAAAGCGTTGAAACAATGAGACAATATAATAATAATAATAATAATAATAATAATAATAATAATAATAATAATAATAAAAATAATAATAATAATAATAATAATAATAATAATAATAATAATAATAACAATAATAATAATAATAATAATAATACAAAGTTCTATACAGATTATATAATATACATTTTACAATAATAAAATACCCAGCCTAAGTATGCCGATGAGAAACTATGTACACAAATATATAAATAAAAGCTATAGTATACCGCTGTTTAAAATTTATAAATCGATTGAGAGAAAACAAATCTGCGTTACAAACGTAAACCGAGGGAAACACATCAACTATAAGAGGAAAACAACGGAACACTGAAATGCAACAAAAAACAAAATCAAACATACATAGAAAAGAACTATTTGAAAAGTTGAACCTGGTTTTATGACTAGCCAAAACACTCGCTTATATGGCATTGTTAAAAAAAATCTCGCTAAAATGACAGCACTACGTGACAGGAATACAGTACAAACAAACGAAAGAACACTCATCACAGAGAAACGTCTTATAATAATATAATAGTACATGACAACATGTAAACCACAAAATAACAACAAACATCCTCCTTAAACGACAGCACAGGATACCACAAACAGTGACGTATTTTTTTGACGTATATAAAAAATTCACAATTATTTTCACAACTTCAAAACTTTACGAAAAACAATAATGACAAAACAATTCAATTGAGAAAACGAAAGGCCCTATTTATTATAAAACAATGTACAAAAATGAGTATGAAAGTCCTCCCTATTTTAATTCGGGAAACATATCCTTACAGCAAAGTATTATCCACACTATGTTCGAATGTTAGTATATCGCATAAGGTGTCTTCTCCGAAAGGTCCTGATTGGTAAATGTACGTACAACCTGCTACTGAGGTCATCTGAATACCAGGTCCAGCCAAAGCGAAAAAAACGGTTTTAAGCGGATATGCATACAACATTTTCAAATTTAATGTTTATAAATATTTACTGGTTATATTGTCAGGAAAATACACATAAAATAATTCTAAGAATAATGAATAATTCCACAACTACTTCTGACTAATGAATGACTGTCATTACTTTGTAACATTTATATTAGATGCAAATTAGGACATTATAAAATATAATGGTAAAATAACAGAAACGGTAACATTTTTCTGCACCAGATGCGCATTTCGCCAATCAATGTGTCTTCAGTGATGCTCGAGGCCAAATATTTGAAATTCCAAAGCTTATTTCAAATATGAAGAACTATAAACCAAAATAGAACAAAACGGTTTAACCAACGCCTGGCAAGGAATCTGAGCTTTGCATAAGGGAGATATATTCAATCTAAAATAATTTCCAAAATTTTGTAATGGCACACTATAAATTAGCCATTTAAACGTAAAACTACTAACAACGAATATGTTGAATAAGGAATAACAATGGCCTTATGTTTCAAATTATTCAAATAAAGTTACGGCATCTGTTTTTACTCACAGAATATTTGATACGACATACTGCGCTGAATGAGTTTTCATTTAATGCCTCTGTAGACAGAACTGGTAGAATGAAAAAAATAATGTTCTGATATAGGTCTTTATTTGTTTCAATTGGTGGCTCTACTAGATGGCATAGTCCCTGAACGCATACCATGCTCCATCGAGCAACCTGGTAAAGGAATACGTTTCTGTCCTTAAAATCTGTATGGTATAAGATCTACATTCGTTCTTAATCTTAGGGATTGATATTCTGTATCTATATATAAAACTTAAATATATGTCTAGCCACAAATCTGTGTCCTTTTCTCAGATTTGTGTCTTAAACCAGGTTCAATCCACCATTTTCTATATAAGAATATGCTTGTACCAAGTCAGGAATATGACAGTTCTTGTCCATTCGTTTGATGTGTTTTCTCATTTGATTTTGCCATTTGATTAGAAACTTTCCGTTTTGAATTTTCCTCAGAGTTCAGTTTTTTTGTGATTTTACTTTTAATTCTATATTGCATCATTGACGCCACAAATCTACGTCCTTTCTCTTTTTAAAATATGTACTCTTTTAACAAGATATAATCTATCCTATGGGTTAATGTCATAAGTATAATAAGTGTTCTAAGAAATATGTTGTTGTCAAAGATATTAATACGAATTTCTTGTTCGAATTAAATCGACACTAGTTAAGGCTATTGACACTTCATGTGTTTTAAGGAAGTTCGCTTGTCATGTTTTTTGATTTTTGTTAGATTTTCGGAATCCTCTGGTTTTATCAATTTGAATGACTTAAAAAAACTTGCCCATTGACCCCCATTATTCTTTTTATAAATCTTTTATATGTATGTAACACTCAGAAACGTGTCCTTCCCCCAAACGTGTCCGATTCCCCCAAACATGTCTAGTTGAAAACTGCGTCAAAACGTGTCATTTGTATAAACGCCCAAACGTGTCCATTTCTCAACTAGCCCCTAAACGTGTCCAATCCTCAAAACGTGTCCATATCAAGCGTTATTTGGTTATTGCTATTTCATTAACGTATACTAATTTTACCATTTCATTAAAAATATACATAAGCACGTTAGTACTTTTTCAAAACGGAAGAATTAAACTGGCTTAAAGTGGGGGCGTCATTTCGGCTATTTCGTTTGTAAATTGTAAGCAAACATGTTGAGTTAAACAGTACAGTTAACGGGTCAAAGTGTCCCTTTCTCTGTGCGTTAAAACTTTAATGTTCTCTCTAATTATGCATGAAATACTGACAACTGGACAATTCGCAATCAACAGCCTAAAGTTAATTTATTCAGTAGAACTGAAAAAAACATTAAAACTTGTATGTTTTCTCTAATTTGCATAAAGTACTTGCAACTGGACAATACGTAATCAACATTCTAAAGTTTATTTATACACTACAAAATAAATTTACATTTAAAACCGGCGTTGATCACATAACAGTAATATTCATAAAAAAAAGAATCTATAAAACTTATGCATGAAATATTTGGCACTGGACGTTATGTTTCTTATCGTGTGTCTTTAGTGATGGTGGAAACCTAAAATTTATTAAAAACCCGGATAACAAGTTTATTATTTGATGGGCTTTTGAAATACACACAAACTATTGACAAAAGTAAAAAAAATACTGTTAAAACCCCGCCATGCAATATTCGGATAAATATAAAAGGCATCATCGGAGTTTATAAGTACAAAATAATTAACAAAGTTAACGATTAATTTAACTCCAGAACTATGTGTATGTTCGCTCTAAACGAATATGAAATACTTGCAACTGGACAATAAACAACTGCAGTCAAAGTTACTTAATAATAACAGATTAATTTTGCAATTATTATAATCATTAAAAACCTACATCGAACTAACTTAATCTGATAAATGACATCTTCATCACGTGTGTCTCCCATCATAGAATTGCCGTAAACGTTATCAGCGATTTTATTTAAGAGATACATGTAAAAGCGCTAAAAGACGTGTAACGTTTTGGCGTTAAATATTGGACATAACAATTATCGGACACGTTTGGGGGTTATGAAATCGGACACGTTTGGGAAATATTGTACATTCTGGACACACTTAGGGAGAAAAGACACGTTTGGGAGAATCGGACACGTTTGGGGGGAAGGACACGTTTGGGAGTGTTACATGTATAATAATAAGCCATCTGTAAAAGTCTTATAAAATTTTAATTATTTTCTAATAGTTTTTGAGAACTTAAACTTGTCAATGATAAAGCTCTGAAAAGTTAAGAGAGAATATTTTCCCGCCAAAATTTCAATGGCTTATATCTTGAAAACAAGCACATTGACCTAATATATTTTTTTGCTCCTTTGATTCCTTTATTAATCTCCTATCAATATAAACTAGTGTTTTGAAAAGCTAATTATTTTGAAACTGAAAAGCGAACTCCCTTTAACTACTATATTATGCAAATAGGAATTTCGACAAGGATAAGGAAACCTGTAAATAAGTGGCAGATGAAAACTCTGATAATTTTTTACAAGTTTAATCGTTTTCCAAAGAAACAGACTATAAAAACGTTTCTTCATTGGATATAATACATAATCAATTGTTACGCATGAATGATTTTTACTAGGAAACAAACTATTCAAACTTTTCATTTTTAATTGTTTTTCAAAGGGACGCTTTTTGATTGTTTTTTTTAAGAATGTATTCGTTAATAAAGTAGAGGCGAAAGATACCTATGGGACATTCAAATTCATCAGTATAAAATAGAAAAAAAAAACTGACAACACTATGACAAAAAAAGAAAAGAAAAGGACCAAAAGACAAACAAAAGTATACAAAACACATTATAAAAACGACGAAAATACACAAGCCCTATAAACAAGGGGTGATATCAGGTTCTCCCGGAGGAAAATGTATTTTTCATAATTTTTTTTTCTTTCTTGTAGTCTATTTGTCATGAATATAATTCAGTTTCAAAAGTAAGATAGAGATACGTTTGTTTGGTATTATGTTTTTCTAATATAAATCATGCTAATGCGATAAAAAAATATTACTTTCTGTACTACTTCCAAATATTTTATTTTTCATAACGATCGTTTTTAGGTCAATTTAGTCTTCCTCACAAAAAGTTGTTACGCACGTCAATCCTATTAAATTATGAAAGTACGAGCGCATTTAAGCATCTTTTATATTTTCGTACAGATGACAGAATGATATACAATTTGTTCCTATGAAAACGTCCCATATTTTCTCTGAACACATTTCATGTTCTACGTTACTGATAAAATGGTATAAGTAGTTATCAAAGGTACAATGCTTATAATTTGATACGCCAGACGCGCATTTCGTCTACATAAGACTCGTCAGTGACGCTCAGATTAAAATTGTTATAAAGCCAAACAAGTACAAAATTGAAGAGCATTGAGGACCCAAAATTTCAAAAAGTTGTGCCAAATACGGCTAAGGTGATCTATGCATGGGATAAGAAAATCCTTAGTAAATCATATTTTTGTAAACAGGAAATTTATAAAAATGACCATATAATTGATATTCATGTCAACACCGAAGTGCTGATTACTGGGCTGGTGATCCCCTCGGGGACGAAACGTCCACCACATTGTTTAGAAAATTATATTCACCTCTTCAGATATTATAAAGTTAATCTCGAAAACAATGATGTAGTGAAAACATATCTTTTTATATTTAATTGACATACATTACTCAACTATAGCGTGTAAAATAACAGTAAAAGAAAGTAAGTCAAATTATTGAACAGTTAGTGAGTTAAATATTGTGAACTGTGTATTCATTATTATTCTCTGGATACCAATTGTCGTCGAATTCATGGGTACAGGGAAACCACGAATCTTAAAATTCAAAGAAATACATTTTTTTATATGAACATTTGCAAACTATGGTTAAATCACTGAATCAAAAATCCACAAATTGCAATTTTACCTCAAATCACTAAAATTGTTACTCACAGAAAGAAATGAATTCACAGTAACTTTGATCAAAATTTTGCAAGTGTATGTATATCAGCTGAATAATGACTTGAAAGATGCACAGAATCAAATGCATATATTTAGATCTATGAAACCTGCAATGTACAAATGCAGATATTTATCTTTCAAAATGTATCATCATCACAACATGCATCACCGTACAACGGATCAAACAACTCCTTCTGAAATGAAATTTTGTGAATAGAAAATCGATAATTGTTTTCTTATTGTAAGAACAAGCACTTGATCATTGTATTTTTTTAGAATCAGTGTAAGTATACAAATTGTGACACCGGAAGTCATTTTCACTATTAAGTGGCATTTAGAAGAAAACATTTGAACGTAACTTTCCGGAATTAGGAGGCGTCCAAGCAACATTTTCTGAGTAAAAACAGCACTATTAATGCAGTCCGTATTGTGTGAATATGAAATAGGTATAGGCTTCAAGGGATGTTACAAATGGAAAGTTAACACCTGATTGATGAATTGATTGTTGGTTTCGTAACGTAAAGTGGCAAATATTTCATGCATTATCAGGACGAAAACAAATTAGTAATAAATACAATAAGTAGGTTCTGTAATAGATGCCGTCCGGGATAAAGGTCGGGGACATTTTGAATGCAACTGAAAAATGAGGGTATATTAGATAAGGACAGCAATTGGTCCTTGCAACAGGACACCTACGGACATATGAAAGAGTTGTTGCAAGGGTTGTTTACGTGCTAAGAGCATGGAGCTCTCTTTTAACGGGGCATCAGATTTTTGTAACAAATCTGACCGGACGTGGCTGCGAAAATATACATCCCGCAAAGCCAAACGAACGCCCCACTTGAAAGAGGGTATTACTGTTAGTCGGGGGAAGACCAATGGTGACCATATTTCTATTCCCTAGTCACCCGAGTTGGGTTAGTCAACATATGAAACAGACATTCTTTGTTTTGGTAGTATACTTAATCTCAAATTGACTGGCATATGAGATGCAACCACTTACTGTTGCTCAGTCTTTTGTTTACTATATTGTGTTTTGTGTACTGTTATTTGTCTATTTGTCTTTTTAATTTTTTTTAGCCATGGCGTTGTCAGTTTATTTTCGACTTTTAATATTGAATGTTCATTTGGTATCTCTCGCCTATATTTCACTGAAGTGTTGGTATTGATTGACAGAATCATGATCAATTTATCTGAAATTGAAATTAAAGAACTTTGAAAGATACTTTTTGACTCTGTCTTTGAGAAGAACCTAACTGAATGCTGCTTCAAAGAAAACAGAAAAAGTTTACCAGTAATTCAACACAAAAATACCAATCGGTAATCCTACTATTTGTCGAAACATCAATCAATGGATAAGAAATATGATGGAATTCTGTTAACTGAAAAAATGCATTAATGTCAAAATAAATAAGAAGTGTGCAATGGAATATTTATGTTATCGAAGAATACACAGAAAACACTAAAATATCTTATTTAATGTACAATTCGATAGTATAATTGTGAACAAGTCCCCTTTTGTACGCACAAGTAAATATGATATTTTATCAAAACATATGTAGTTTGGCTTAACAGTCAGGTAATTATCATTTTGCAATTCGTTTAAAAAAAAATGTTTTCTTGTTTATACTGTAGGAAAAGATACCCACTGATGAAGCTTTATATATAGATAAACTTAGAAAAAACCACCGTGTTCGTATAAAGGTAAGGCAATTACATATACTAAATGATAAAATAGAGAAGGGAAATGAAGAATGTGTAAAATAGACAACAACCCAACCAAAGAGCAGAAAACAGCCCAGGCCATCCATGAGACTTCACCACAGCGAGAAAATCCAGCACCTGTAGGCGGGCTTCAGCTGGCCCCTAACCAAACAATTGTGTACTAGTTCAGTGAAAATGAACGTCACACTAAACTCCAAAATCATGTAAGAGGGACGAAAGATACCAAAGGGACAGTCAAACTCACAAATCTAAAACAAACTGACAACGCCAAGACAAACAGAAAAACAATAGTACACATGACACAACATAGAAAACTAAAGAATAAACAACACGAACCCCACCAAAAACTAAACTCCAAAAACATGTAAATGAGCTAAAAAACATATAAGACTAACAAAAGCCATGATGTTTATGTCTTAATGTACTTTATGAATTTGCTTGACACACATAATAAGGGAAACTTTTCTATGTATTTCTATGTATTAGATTCGTGATGACAATCTGAATATTCAAGTGAAGCCTGCTTTCCTACGAACATAGGTAATTTTTTGTATAAATTACGTAATTGAAAATGAAACGTAGTGATATCGCACCAATGAAATTGGTTTACATCATATGTTAGTTTTAATATTAAAAGGCCGGGTAGTCGATACACCACGTGATCTGAAAAAATACTACAGAGTAAACACTGATAGAAAGTTCATCAACGATTTTTTATTACAATATTATTCAAGATACGATCTCTCTTGTAATCAAATGGACAATCATAATGGGATTGTATAACAAACAATTGGGTTCCAGATATAATGTACCGATTTTGCACTTTATAATCACTCCACCTCAAAAACAATTAAAGATAGAAGCAAACAATTATGCGTCAATTATGAGCTTGTGGAGATCTACGTTTGTTGCTATGTAATTTGTTTGGTGACTTTTATAAGAAACAAGTGCCAATGAGTCGAATTTGCATATGCTTCTCTCAAATCACCAGAATACTGTAAGTTGTTGTGCCATGGACCCCATGGATCATTTGAGTAAAGAAATATGGTGATCATTGTCTTAGTCTTAGGTAGTAAATCCCAAAGTTGGACGTCCGTTTGGGTGCGCAAATACATATTAGAACACTCAGTCACCAAGGCCTTTAGCATCAACTAATGATTGATTTATAAATCTGTTATACTATTATGCAATGATATTTAAAACTGTGGATTCATTGTTATTCATGGAGCACACAATAGTCTCTGACCTATCTAGTTATAGGTGGGCTGTGTCATAGCCGGTCGACTGGAATTATTAGAGAGTAATTTGGAATACCACTGGAAAAAGTGGGTACATTGGATAGAGACAGAAATTTAGCCTTCCTACACCCACGGACCTCTGAAAGAGCTGTTGCAAGCGATCTTTACGTGAAGGGCGCGTCACATTCTTCCTTTGGATTTAATGTCTCCATTCTAACCGGTTGGGCTGCGAACGTGTATCATCCGCTTGCCTGTCAACACTGAGGTTGTGAGTTGAAATACCACATGTGGCATGTGCACTTGACGCTAATCTTAATTTGCTTAGGATGTCAGTTTTTCCGCTGAAGTCTGTGATTTTCTCCAGCGACCTTACCTTCCTCTACCAAAATTACTGCCACGAAATAGCCATTAGTGCTGAAATGGCGTTTAACAACAATGCATCAATCCTTTGATTTGATTTTTGTTTTGTTTTTCAGGTTGGAAGGATATGGATTTCCGATCTGGATGCTATTTCGAAAGGAGCTGATCTAATTGAGGATAACAAAGAACCAGGACAGGTCAAAGTTCGCGAGGATGGCAAGGTGAGAAAATTAAATATTTTGTTAGTGGAAAAAAGTTTTTAATTTACTGTTTTACTGTATTGCTTTATTGGACATGTTCTTTATCAACAGGATGTAGGACCGTATAAGTTCATAATTGTATAACAATACAATATTTAATTATATTTTAATTGATTCAAAACCAAATCAATGTTAGTATTCTTACATTGTCAAAGCTATAAGTACAGTATTCAATTGTTAATTTGTAAAATAAGTTATACAGTTTTTTAGACATTAGACGATCATTAATTAGATATACATTTTTCTAACACTCTAATTGATTCTTTATTGCACATATTGCTGTTTAACAATTAAACTTGGTGTACAACATTTCATCAATTTTCCCTGTTAAATTACCACTGAATACCATGGGATGATATTCAGTAAAATTAACTAATAAATTACATTGGTTTTATTCACACAATAAACTATTATTATAGTTGTTACAAATAGTATTTGCTACTTCACAAAAGGTATTTTCAGATATATTCATAAAAAATATCTACACAATAATTTTTTTACGGAAATTGATCATTCATCCGGAATGACTTTTGGGGTTCTTTTATTATCTAATCAGAAACGAATTGCGGTCAAGTGACCTTACACGACTTTTCTGTTCCTCGTGTTTGGACAATATTTTTTGAAGTGTTTCGAGAATTTGGATTATTAATTTCGATGTGGTTTTGAAAGCTTGGAATAATATTGCGAAAAGGTAAGTTGGAGTGTAAAAATATTTTCATAATGCACTTTCAATCTTTATTAAATTTGTTATTGATTTGACCCAGATAAGAATCGTGTCGTGACCTTTACCTGCCAAAGTTTGTAAACAATATACACAAATGTAGCGGACAAGTGTCGAAGTACTTATATATTGACACACACACACACACACACACACACACACACATCCACACACACATCCACACACACACACACACACACACACACACACACACACACACACACACACACACACACACACACACACACACACACACACACACACACACACACACACACACACACGCACACGCACGCGCACGCGCACGCGCACGCACACGCACACGCACACGCGCACACACACACACACACACACACACACACACACACACACACACACACACACACACACACACACACACACACACACACACACACACACACACACACACACTAATATATCTGAATTACCCACATTAACATTCATAGTAATTATAATTATTGTACAAACAAACTTCTGCACATACAGGCATACTTGTTCAGTGTCACATGATACATTTTACAAACAAATTTCTTTCCATAACTTTCACACATACTCATGCCTTAGGCATAGCACTTTCAGATAATTACTTGCATAGTACATTTATAATAACGGAAAAAAAGCACATACAATCACACATAATCTAGATCTATAGCATCTTATTTTTTTTTACTATACATGTAGCTTAAGTTAACTATACAATGACTTCATTATTATTCTTCAAAATATTCAACACCTTTGTTAATAAACTGCTGATCTCTATATTGGTCATACTTTATAGTTCTACAGTATTTTCTACCTCATATTCAAAAATTCTCAATGTGTCTAATGCGTTTTTTTTTATTAGAAACATAATGTGTTTTATAGACTGAAAAGGACATTAAGATAAGCAAATGATCAAGCGCATAGTATGCATCGTCATGAATTTTGTATCCTATAACCAACGAATGAAGACTTATTACATGTTCGCCTATGAAGACTTTTTTTAAGTAAAACTTTCATTGATTTCCAGAATATTTTATGATATGAACACGTAATGAAAAAATGATCATAATTATCTATTGCATTGCAATATGAACACAAATTGTTTTGTGAAATTTTCCACTGAAAAAGCAGCACCTCATTTGGCAAAATAAAGTGCATTAATTTCCACCTAAACATTTTTATTTTATTAGGTCTTTCCACTTTTCTGTGGAAAGACCTATTGTTTTTCTTCTGATTATTATTTTTTTTTCTTCCGCATAATTTTGTTCTTGCGATAAATATTTGTTTCGCAATATGTCGCTTAGATATTTGGTATATGATATCGAACAGTTATTTGAAATTTACCCTGCGTAACCGAATACTTTTCTTTGTAGGAGTTATCTCCCCAAACACTGTTTTCCTTGTGTCCACTACTCCGTCGCAACCGTAAAAGATTACGACAAATTTATTTGATAAAATTGCTCGTTATATCTTTCGCATGATTTGTCCAATTTTGACAGAAGCAATATGAACGCTCTATATGAGAGTTATTTCCCCTAATGCATTTGATATAAGTGATAGAGACCTAGGATCTTTTGATTTGAGGTCCTTGGTCCAAAAAAATGAAAATTAGGTCAAGGTCAAAGGTCAAGGTCATATTCTTATTTTATAATTTGGCTTCTTTTCAAAAACTGTATAAGATATCATAAAACTTTTTACTAAATTGTTAGTTGCGACATGTCGTAACACGTAAATTCGATTGCAAGGGTACGTTGAACGTAAAAGGGAGTTTTCTTCCCTCTGTTATTTAAAAATACGCGTATGGTTATATAAATCATTAACCAAATATAATTAACACCTATGGTCTTTTGATTTGAGGTCCTTGGTTTATGACATTGAAATTGATCTCAAGGTCATAGCTTACTTTGACGTTCTAAATTTTGACCTTTGCTTTTACCTCATATGTATACATGATAAAGCCATGAGACTTTCGGCAAACTGTATCAAACCATTTAACCTTGAAAAAACAACCGGAAATGACCTTGTGTAAACCGGAAGTAGCTATTTATTGTACTTTATTAATATAAAAGTATATAGAACCAGATATTTTTGGAATCAGTGTCAAGTAAATATTCAAATATTACCGGAAATAGCATTTTTCAAACCGGAAATAAGAAATTATCTCCCTTATTCAAAAAGTATTGTATAGAAACCATATATTTTTTGAATCAGCGTACAATAAGCTATCATTTGACGATTGAAATCACATTTTAAACTTTATTTCACAACTTTCATATTAAAATACATTGTTTTGGTGGAAAGACCTTCAATTGTTCTCTGAACAATTGGTTTTTAATTATCTTTAAGATATTCAAAATTAAATTTAATAGAGTCTTTAAATTCATTTATTAGTCTCCCTTTGCTTAAGACTCTTTCCCATTTCAAAAATCCTACTGGTATTTCTGTTTTTGACACACTTACTACTAATTTGTATATGTTTTAAGCATTAATAGTTAGAACATCATTACAATCTCTAAGTTTAGTTTTTGTTCGGCTAATGTGGACTTTTGTTTTGAATGATTCTTCTGATCTTAATTTGTCTGTCCATTGCTTTGGTATAGATTTTTTTAGTTTTGAGTATTCAGAAATCCAATTCCTTTTCTTTCTTAATTTTGAAGTGATAATTTCTTCTGATATATTTCCTCTTTTATCTATTATATCATTTATATATAGTATGTACCTATCAATCCAGTTTTCAAAGAACAAACATTTTCCTTGAAATTTTATGAATTTATTTCCCCATATAACTTGTTTTCTGATTTCTAAATAATTATTGATTTGATCATGATGATTGCTTTCACAATTATTTACATTTATCCATGTTTTTATCATCTCTTGATAGAAGGTTGGTGTAATGTTCCATATGTTTTATCTAGCAATTTTGTGTTATTTACATTCATCTTGAAAATAAGAAGGTTTTTTTTCCGAATTTATTCAGGTATAGTTTTGATAATACAGACCAATTTGCATTTTCTGATTATAATATTTTTATAATCCATTTTAAATGTATAGATTTTATATAGGATTCTATATCAATCATTTTTAACCCCCTTCTGCGAAGTGTTTTGTTATTATTGACCTTTTTATTTGATCTTTTCCTCCGTTCCAAATGAATTTTTATAAGATTTTATTTATATTTTGTGGATTTTCTTTAGTAATGATACTGTTAGTAGCAATGCAGGTTATATTTGGTAGCATGTGAGCTTTTACTACTAAGTAGTGTTAACTTTCTTTTTGCCCATCTTTCTACAAGTTTCGTTAATTTGTCCAACACTTTTTCAATATTTAATGTTTGACACTCTTTTTTGTCATACCCAAAATATATTCCAAGGCTTTTGATTGGTTTGTCGGTCCAATTTATATTTTCATATTTATCTTTTGAACTTTTTAGTCTTCCTAACCATACCCCTTCCGTTTTATTTCTGTTAAGCTTAAGTCCTGAAAAACTTCCAAATGTTTCAATAATACTGAGAGCTAAACTTATTTCTTTCCTTGACTGAAGAAAAAGTGTTGTATCGTCAGCTAATTGACAAATTTTTAAATGACAAGATTTTCCATCTAATGTAATTTTTATACCTTTAAAATCTTTATTACTTCTAAGTCTTATAGCCATTAATTCTACTGTAATAACAAAAAGTAACGCTGACATCGGACACCCTTGTCGTATTCCTCGATATATTTTGAACGGACCTGAGACCCACCCGTTATTTAAGATACATCCCTTAATGTCGTTATACATAGTTTCCACCCATCTGATAAAACTACTTTTAAATCCAATCCGTTTCAGTGTTTCCGTCATGAAAGTCCATTCTAGTGAGTCAAAAGCTTTACTAAAATCTAAGAAAAGGATTGCTCCTTCTATATTAAATTTCTCAGAATAATCTATTATATCTTGAATTTGTCTGATGTTAAAACTGATATATCTGTTTTTAACATATCCTGTTTGATCAAGACTTATAGTAGATGGTAGTACTTTTTTAAGTCTCTGAGCTAACACATAAGCTAATAGTTTAGTATCAATGTTCAATAAAGTTATGGGACGATAATTATCTAATGCAAGAGGATCATTCTTTTTAAAAATTAGTGAAATTGCACCTTTTTTTTGTTAGTTTGTAAGTTCTTTTTTTTTCATAATTATAATCAAATACTTTGACAACAATATGTTTTAGGCTCGTCCAAAATTGCCTATAAAATTCCACTGTCAGCCCATCAAGACCAGGGGATTTATTAAGCTTCATTTTAAAAATTGCATAAGTGCATTCAATTTCTGTTACTTCCCCTTCACATTGATTACTTTCTGAATCTTTAAGCGTTTTTGTTAATTTTGTTTCATTAAAATAGGTTTTTACTTCATTATCACAAGGATTAGTTGACTCATAAAGTTTTTTGTAATATTTCACTTGTAGATTTACAATTTTATCTTGATCAGTTGTTGCGAGCCCATTTTCATCATATAGTTCAGTTATAATCTTTTTTGTTTGACGAATTTTTTCTAGTCCCAAGAAGTATGCACTATTTTCCCCTTCTTCAAACCATTTTACCCTTGATCTTATTTGTTGTCCTTTAATTTTGTCTTTATATAAACTCTCTAGATCATTTTCCACATTCTCAATTTCTTTTTGTAATTTATGATTTACATCTGTACCATTATTTGCTTTATTATTGAGATCATCTAGCTGTTTTTCTAGAATATTTATTTTATCTTTTTTTAATTTGGCTTTTCTTTTACAATAGTCTAAACTTGCATCTCTTACCTCTATTTTCAAATTGTCCCATAGTATCCCTAAATCATCACAGTTAATTGATTCATTTTCATATTTGTTTATAAATTTGTTTATTTAATTTGCATAGTCACCATTATTTAAAACACTTGAGTTTAATTTCCAGTAGCCACGCCCCTTATTTCCTCTTTCAGTATTAATTTTTAAGGATACTGCATTATGGTCAGTTATTTTCTGTACTAAAGGTCTAATATCGCAGCTTTTACATTTTGTTTGTTCTTCTTTTGAAATCAGAAAGTAATCAATTCTGGTGGCTTCTGATCTATCTTTCCTACACCAAGTAATTTTTATTTCTACATCTCCAAATGTCTATTAATTTACACGATTTTATAAGCCCTTTTAAACCTGTAACTGGTTTATCAAATTTTTTGGAGAATTTAGTTTTATTTTTTGTATCAATTAATGACCAGATGTCGTTAAAATCTCCCCCAAGAATTGTTTGACCTATTCCATATTTATTTATATATGATTTAACTGTTTTGAAAAAACTATTTCTTTCTCTTGATCTATTTGGAGCATAGATATTTACTAGGGTGTAAATATTTTCATTTATTTCAATATTAATCAAAATAAATCTACCATCAGAATCTTTGTGCTCATCAATAATTTTAAAATTTATTATCTTTTATCCATATTGCTACTCCGCGTGAATTACTTGTACCATCACTTCTGAAAATGTTTTTACCAAGTTCTTAAGACAAAGTATCTTGCAAATCTTAATTAGATATTTTTGAAAAAGAATGATGAAATTCTATTTGTCTTATCTTATCTTAGGTTGATACACTAATTAAAGAAGTGCATGATGAAAAGAGAACAAATTGTCAAAAAGATGTTTTTCTGTGGATAGGCAATTAAAAAAAGATGAATTTTCATATGCATATTTATTTTTATCAAATAATTTTTGCAAAACTTTTATATGCTAATATGAGAGATGACAATATTAGACAAGTATGAAATTGTGTTTAGTAATAAAAATCAAAGAACAAGAGAGTAACTTTTTTCAACGAGTAAGCTAAAGTGTCATGATAATGGAAAGTAACAAAAAGCAACTTCGAAATTTATCAAGTTTTATTATATCAATTATAACGAAAACGTGCAATTAAAAAAAAAGAAACATGAGCGAAATATCAATATAAGCGTTCCAAGCTGTTTACCACACTAATATATCAATTACTTCAAAACATTGTAACATTATAAAGACGTCTTTAACAGTCAAAGAAAGGCCTGAATGTGTGCATAACCAACATACAAGTACCAACAGGATGTTGGACCGTAAGTATTCACAATTGTATAACAATACAATATTTAGTTATGTTGAAAAGAGAATGAAATGCTAATTCTTCTTATCTTACAGGGTGATACACCAGTTAAAGATGTTCCTGATGTAAGGAGAAGAAGTCGTAGGAAAGAGGATTTTTCAAATGTAAGTCAATTAAAAAAAGATAATGTACATGTTCACATTAAATGTTATCATACAACGCAAAGCTCTTAAAATCATTTATTCATTGTTAATTTTAAAGTAGAAATATGCCAACATTGAAATTAAATAATTGTACTCAAAACAAGTAATTAATCTAAAAAAAACGTAAGAGTCTCAGGCGTTTCCAAATATTTAGAATTGAAAAGTTCATAAACACCATAATGTCGAGCATGAACGTCTCTTATGATATTCGTAAATAATGAGAGGCTGACATAAGAGATGACACTATTAGACAATTAAGACGTTGGATTCCGTAATACAAATCAAACTCGACGGTAGCGTTTTTTTTCGATTGAGCTAAAGCGTCACAAAGTCGCTAAATATATACAAAAATAATGATTTTAGCATAAAGATGTCTTGAACAGTCGGGGAGATCTTTCCGTCTCTTGTTGAGGCTTCCGAACATTAATTGATGATATGTGGTACTAAAGATTTTGAAGTATCTCAAAATTACTTCAAATCAACCTTAAGCTAGGACGACCATTGAACATTTTAATGACACAACAACGATTTCTCAACGGTTTGAACAGTTGAACTAAAAAGTACATATAATATAGACTGAGTATGCAATAGACATGATAATTTGATGAATAATTATACGTCAAGGGCCTGTTGTTCAGTGGTCGTAAATTGTTGTTGTTCATAAGTGTTTCTCGTTTCTCGTTTTTTTCTAATAGATGAGACCCTTGGTTTTCCTATTTCAATTGATTTACACTAGTCATGTTAGACGCTTTAAGCTTGGTGTTTGGGGTGAGCCAATAATCTGTGTTGAAGGCCGTACTTTGACCTATATTGTTAACTTTTTATACATTGTGACTTAGATGGAGAGTTGTCTCATTAATACTCATACCACATCTTCTTATTTAGATGAGCCTGTAATAGTGTTACGATGTTTGACCAATTTTTATATTTGATTTCATGTTATGGTTAGAACATATTTTTATTTGCTATCTTTTTTCAAAATAATTCTTTTAAGACTGAATTGTTTTATTAATCTATATAAGTTACACATTTATTTCATGTTACAACTTTATTTTTCCGTAGTAATGCTGAGAAACAAGCAAATCTTAAGTCAGACGCTACTACACAATCTTTCTTTACTACAAAATAGCAATTCAAGTATGACATTTTACATTTTTAAATGTTTTCAGGACAAATTCAAAAGAGAGATAAAACTAGACGTTAAGAAACATCTAAAGATTGGGCTGGAGGTTGCAGTTGGGAAAATGAGGTTTTATGGACGAAAAGGCTACATATACAAGCATCATGGTATAGTCACAAACATTTGTGATATCACTGAAACTTTCGAAATAATTGAACTAACGGCTCCTGGTTCGTCGGTCAATTTTTTTCCAGCACTATCCCGCAGCTCTCTTCAGCCAAAAGTTGTAAAATCTAGCATAAAGTTCGCAACCAAAAACCTTTTCTACTATCAACACACCAATGTATGTGTTAATCACAAAATTATCAAGGAAAGAGCAGAATCAATGTTTCACCTTTTCGAAAGTTGTGGCGTTAAGTATCATCTTTATAAATTCAATTGTGAACATTTTGCAAGTTACTGCGCAACAGGAATGGCATACAGTAAACAGAGTTCGTATTCGAATATAGACGCGACAGCGACACTTGATAAAAGGTAAGTTTATCCCATTTCTCTATAGTTTATCTCTATCATAGATAACTTAAGTTTGCTTAATTGAAGATAACATTAAATATTTTGTAAGCACTATCCATTTTGGGCCAAAGGTGCTTATTTAATTTCGAATATGACTTAATTCGCAGTGAGTAATATGAGTTCAATACCAGTATTTGATGATGTCAATTTTCCTGAATCTATAGTAATCTAGTGTTGTTTTTGATCTTGTTGTTTGTCTTTTTGTATAATTTACAGTTTAAATTTATTGATCAACAGAATAAAGACATTTTGAACACACTACATAGATGATATATGTTAGGTGCAACTAATTTAATAATATTGAAAGAAATTAAAATAAGACGTAGTTTAAATGTTTATTAGAGATTTCCAATAAAATGACTTTACTCGACATAACCGACCTAACTCAACGTATTTCGTCCTACTGCATCGAAGCAGGACGGAGGGGAGCATACACTGCATGCATGTTTTGCTCTTTGAACACGCATTGTTTGCTGGAATATACCGTCAGTAAAAATCAACCCCAACCAATTGTTTTACTCTTTAAATATTTTGTCATTAAACTTTGAATGATTTTATTGACACAAATAATATAATGGAACAAGTAAATAAGCAACTTGTAATCAAACACACCCATCATTTCTTGTCATTTCACATGACCCTTATTTTAGTTCTTCTCAAATTATGAATTTTAAAAACTACCAAGACGAAATTTAGCATGCAAATATTAAAATAACGAATTCCGAAGCGAGAAGGTTGCCTTTTTATTGTTTTAAAAAGATTTAACGTTTCTAACACATACGAATGTAAAAGGTGTACTCGACTTTAAAAACAAAATAATATTTTTCTATAATTCAATTGAAGATAATTTGATGTGGGCAGAAATTCATATCAATGATATATTTTTCAAAAGTACTTTTTCGTCTTTACCTATACCAAATTATGGGGCGAGGTTTTTGTTTAAGGTTTATGTACCCTTCTGTAGCCATTTTTGTACGAACTTTTCAAACTTCAATTGTATCAAAACTACAGATATAATGAATAATTGAGATAGGCCATTTTGTACATATTCCAAGGGGAAACTTGATGCAAAGCATTATTTTTTACTGTTCCATTGCATTTAATAGAAAAAGAGGACTTTGTGGCAAATAAATCAAGATTTTTATAGAAAATCTACAGCCTTTATCCTTGTACTCTCATATTTGGCAATTTGATGACTGATAGATATAGGATTATTGCATGCAGTGCTAGCATTGATTTCCTTAAAAGAAGTTTATAAATGTAGTTATTGGTTAAGACAAGTATAAATATGGCCAAAATCAAGTACACCTTTTAGGGTGCGCTCGACTTTAGTGACTCAGCACGAGGTGTTTTGGAATTTACAGGTTACTTAGAACTTTTTGTAAAAAATAAACACTAGCACATCATAGAAAATCAAGTGAGTAATTTATGTTTCAAATTTTATAACAAAAATCTCTGTATTAAAGGCTGTGGATTTTCTATAAAAATCTTGATTTATTTGCCACAAAGTCCTCTTTTTCTATCAAATGCAATGAAACAGTAAAAAATAATGCTTTGCATCAAGTTTTCCCTTGGAACATGTACCAAATGGCCTATCTCTATTATTTATTATGTCTTTAGTTTTGATACAATTGAGGTTTGAAAAATTCGTACAAAAATGGCTACAGAAGGGTACATAAACCTTAAGTATACCTAAACTTGCATTTGAGGATACAGGGGTAGAGGGCGTACTCCCCCTTTTCGATCGCTAAATAAGTTTTAAAATCCATATCATTTTTAGCGTATAATTGTCCAAATTGTTTTTTGCATCGCTCCGCTCGTCATTATAAATTCAATTATAGAAAACTACACCCTCTTTCAAATATCTAGGATCCGGCCCTGATCACAAATTGTATTGCCCGAAAAAAAAAACTTAAATGATTGTCGTTTGACTTTGATAAATACTTTTTAAAAACAACAATGTCTGAACATTAGGCATCTCGCATGTGATTTAAAAGTTTAAGACTACATACTGAATTGGATTTTTTTCCCGTGATTTAGTAGCTCACTGAACACAGACATGTGATACTGACGTGTAATCTAATGGACACATGGGCAATACATACAATCTGCTAAACAGTTATGACCACTAATGGTCCTACAGAAACTCTGTACTTTTGACATGACAAAAGGTCTCGCTTTTCTAGACTGTCTATGAATGTTTTATTCTTAATTTGTGATGTACAAAAAACAAGATGTAGTATGATCGTCAATGAGACAACACTTCACAAGAGACCAAATGACACAGAAATTTTAACAATTATAGTCCAACGAAGGGCTTTCAACAATGAGAAAAGTCCATACAGCATAGTCAGCTATAAGAGGCCACAAAATGACAAATGTAAAACAACTAAAACTAACAGCCAAATTAATGTTAAAATAAATCAACGAAAACACAACAACAAACGATAAGCACTGAATTAAAGGTTCCTGACTTGGGACAGTCACATCCATACGAAGACAATGGTGCAACAGTACGACATAGTTGATCAATATTATAAACGGGATAATTATTCTTTATTTATTAGTTGTAGTTGTTTTTAAGATAGTGTTCAGCAGCTGTGGATACTATCATTTCGGTACATGGAGCTTATTTGGAAATACTAGAAATGGCTAGCTGTTTTTATGCTTCGTTTCAGTCTCACGAGTCAATCCCTTTCTATCTGTTTTAATTGTGACATGATCATTTGATAAACGATCTCCATTGGCTTTAACTTGGATATTTATAAAAACTATGTATCATAGAGATTATCATTAGATACGAATTAAGCCTCACGTTATACTTACGACGAAGAAGTATAACCAAGGCCAGTACATTGCACGTTCCTGACCTGGTTATTCATCTTGCTAGGTTGGGGGAACTAGCTGGTAGCTTTGATATGAATACATGTCAACGTAACACAGATTCAAAGTTCAATATATAATGTTTATTAATCAGCATTCAGTAAAGTTATCAATCACAATTAGATCACATCATAAGTTCATGAGACATATTAAAACAGCATGTCTAATATCAATTCAATACAACTGTCTAAATCCAAGTATAAAACACAAGTGTCCAATACGTGACTATAAGGCAAGTCTGCCAAACTGCATGGTCAACTAATATATATTGTATTTCATTGTTCAATTTACATAACATTAATACTCGTATATCTAATTTACATAATAAAGCTTATTTATCTATTTTCCCAAATATCAAGTCTTTGTGACATAACCTAAAATCTTAAAAAGTAAGAAATCCTTTTTGTCTATAAACTTCTCTAATCCTTAATTCTCTATTGTCATTTAGCCCTCAGGGGATTACATAATAATTTGCTTTACACTTATCTAAAATTGTGAAGATTGATATTAACTATTTATCAAGTAAATTATTTCTTAAGCTAAAGCTAAATATCTTAACTAATACTGAATTATAACAATTATTCAAATTCCACATTTTAACATTCTTGCATTTAAAATATACTGGTTATACCCTTCCCTTCGTCGCCAAGATTGCTCCTGCAATCTTCAATTAAAATACAAAATGCATCATAAAAATGATTAATATAATACACACATCATATACCAACAATTGAATTCCTGATTTCTGTCAATGAAATATTACAATATATATAAAAAAAAATTGTGAAAACATTAATAAATTTAGCATTAGCTTAAGAAATAATTTACTTGATAAATAGTTAATATAAATCTTCACAATTTTATATTAACTATTAATCAAGTAAATTATTTCTTAAGCTAATGCTAAATATCTTAACTAATACTGAATTATAACAATTATTCAAATTCCACATTTTAACATTCTTGCATCTAAAATATACTGGTTATAGAAGCCTACATGCAGCTATATATAATACATGTACTTACGACGAAGATTAAGCCTCAAGCTATAGTACTTATGATGATGATGATACTGATGTATGTCTTATATCCAGCGACAAATATTACATATATATTGAGGATGATGAAAATTAATTATAATGATAAATACATATACCTTTTTAAACATGCCCGACAATTAAGAGTCGCATTTTCATATGCTAGGTAACAAGAGAGTGTAACCACTATCAAGACACACTAGTCTTTTTACGAGTAAACCAATACCTGGTCTTGCTCGTGAATGCATCATGCTTGGTGGAGAAGCCGAAAAATACAGTCTTTAAGTCATTCGATCAGGGGGTCCAACAAAATAATTGAATTTGTATTCGAGGCTAGTCTGCTACCAGTCAATCCCATATACAAGTATATAATCATGAATATAAAATGTTTTTTTTTTCTCAGTCGTTTAACACCTTCACTGGTGATCCTGTCATTGGATCTGTCGCATAGTTGTCACTTTTATATATACCTCCAAAGCGAGACAAAAATTGAAACTTAAAATTTTCGCTAACTCAATCAATATATGCGATAGCTTTAGAATCTACTTCTAATCGGATGAATACGAGTAAAAAGAAAATTCCCGTAAAGACTGAAGTGGCATAATAGTTGTCTCAAAAAATGTAACAACTATGTAAATAGACATTCTCATTCACTTTTAATCAGAAATACTTGGGTACAGGATATTTTTAGCCAATTACTATGTACTATGATAAGTTGATAGTTTACTATCCACAGTGGTCAATGCAGATTATTAGTCATCACTTGCTAATCAAGTACACCTTCCAAATTACAATCTATATAACGAATTGGTGTACACATTTATTTACACACATTATTATCAACTACAATTTTCTTTTTTTTAATGTTCGTTGACTTTCATTTGAAAGAAAAGTATATGTCAACTATTAAAATTTAAAGAATACATGACCTGTATTAATGGTTTTTTTTTAAATATTCACTTCTTGTCGACGTACGTTTTTCCTGTTGAATTTTTTTTTAGAAGTTGTAAATTGAGGAGATTAAGTGCAGAAGAAGAGAACGTTTGCAATGATACTTAATAAAGTATGATGCAATCCCAGTTATCAACTTTAACAGAGACACGTTCTGATTAACATTTTGAGTTCATTTTTTTCTGAAATTACGACAAAATCTATCTAAATTAATACCCACGGAAATTAAATATTATAAAACATTAAAAATCGAAAAGAAGAATCTATCTGATAACGACAAACAAAATCAATACAAATATCAAATAATAAAAGGTTCATTAAATTTTGCAAATATAAGTATATCTGAAAATTAAAGTCATTGTCAAAACCATGTAAGACAACTCAAATGAATCGTATGATAGGTAAAGATACGTATATATACGTGGTCTTATGACAGTGAAGTTTAGGCGGGAATCTCAATAATCACGTGATATATAAAAATCATGATTTCTTTCGTTTTTCATCATCTTAGAAATATTTGATATTGATAAAATTTATTATGAATGGATTTCATAGTTTATGAATGCTTAGTTAAAACTTGAGTAACGCATTTAACAAAATTAATTGGTTAGCAATAACCGGTCCCGTTACGTGCGTACGTCGAGTTAGGTACGTATGTCATTTTATTGGAAATCTCTATTATAACCAATTGTACTTACATTTGCAGACTTAAATGGTTTATGGATCAAAAACAGTCTCGGTAAGTAGGACATAATTTAGAGGTAAACCGAAGGAGTAAGCTCAAAAAGTGTTATATTCGGCCCCAAATTCACTGTTTCAAGTTATATGTGTTTCAAGTTGATAAAAATACACGTAAGGCAGAAATTGAATTTTTTTTTCTAAAAGCTTTTCTTATAAGACGTTAATATTTATAACGAAATAGGCCAAAAGTAGAGAATTTGTGATAATTTAAGGAAATAATCCAGATTTCCAACAAAGGTAGGTCTGGAAAACAGAACACATACTTCATTTTCAAATATGTGAAACGTTATATCATACATTCTGTACAATGATTTTGTTGTCAATGCATGCGCTTTGCTTTATGTGGACTGTAAACAAAATTCAATGCAAAACGTAACCGTTTAAATATAATTCCCTAAAAAATCAAAATTTAAGATATTTGTGACGCCATTACAAGAACGTAGATTTTCAACTTAAAGAAACATATCTCTGTAAGCTTTGAACTTGTGGAAATTTTAGGTTGAAATAAAGCCTTATAGAACCTATTACTTTGACCAAAACTTATGTTACCAGATAAGGATTTGATCAAAATCTGGCAAGAATTATACACACGAGAGCTTACAAATTAATTTTCCATATAATCCTTATATCTTTGTCGATCAACACTGATTGTTTAAATTGTCCAAAATATTACTGATATAAATCTCTTTTATAAGTTTTCTAAAATTCTGGCAAGAATTGTATATTTTAGAGAGCATGCAATCAGTTTTCCATATCATTACTATACTGCTATGAATGAAAATATGTTTTGAGCATCAAACTATAAAGGAAAGGGTATATATGTACAACCTTGAGTGCTAGTGATTATACATCCTCTAGTTATCATTTAACCCTTTTTTTTTTAGAACATTGCAGAAAGCTATGCGTTTCTCAGGTATTAGCGTACTTAAAGTGTTTTAGAGTATGAGATGACTTTTAGTTGTATATAAAAATGTACTAGTTATATGTCTGGCACATGACTAGTTACATTATTTGAAAGTGTAAATCTATCATATTTTTGTTGAAAGGCAATCTTCCACAAAATAATGATTTAATAAAAATGTAATAAGTTATTTCAGCATTTAACGATGATGATGATGATGATGTCTTAGCTTTTCAATTATTTTTCTCTTTTAGCGATGAAAGCAACATGAATAACAAACCTGAGGCGGCAACGAAAAAACACTGATAAAATGTAGACGGCGTGATAACGATTTGGTGATGATTCTATTGTGCTTTGCATTGTCTTAACATTGTAGTCGAACCATTTTCATTTATTATATATAGACGTAGTTAGTATTGATTGTTATAGAAATATAAGGATGTTGTATATGTCTGAATTTATTTGATATATGTAATGAGTATTCATCAATAAATATAAGTAAGAACATGTGGTACGAGTGCAAATGAGAGAACTCATCCAAGTCACAAGGTATAAAAAGGTATCAGTTATAGGTAAAAATATAACCTTCAAAGCTGAGTCATGACTCACACCGAACAGCAAGCTATAAATGACCCAAATTGGCAAGTGTGAAAACAATCAAACAGGAAAACCAACGCCGAATGAACTAATCTATATAAAAAAAATCAACATTAATTTGAAGACTCATTTCAACTTTAGCATCAATGAGGGTGGTAAAGGGTTATATTCGTGCAACGTGATCGGCGCTTTTTATTTCACGTTCAACGTGTTTTTACTTTTCTATTTGACGTTCAGTCGTGCAAGACGGGTGCCTCGTTCAACGTGTTCTGCTTATTTAATTTTACGTGCATCGTGATTTTCAATCTTATTTTGCGTTCTCGGTATTTTTCAAAAAAATTTCAAACACTTGGCAGGGATCGTCAAGAAATACTTTTTTAAAAGCCGTAAACCAATTGTATCATAAATGTGTATACTAAATCGGGAATATCAAGTTAAACAAAGAGTTAATATATATAGTGGGAGATATTATGGACATAATTGTGCAAATCGTGATACAAGCATGAAATTTGGTATAAAGGTTAACTAAATGATACTTATAAAAAATCCGCTGCTGGCCAGAAAAAATAATCATTTTTTCAAGATGGCCACCACACATTTTGAAAATGGCATCATAACAAATTAGCCAATATTTGTTAATCCTTTGAAAGGTGTGTTATATGTAAAATCCATTGTTAGATTTGATAAAAAGAAAATGACAGTTCATGAATAACGACTAGACAATACATTAATGAAACTTAAGGTGACTTCCGGTTTCAAAATGTCGGCTAACGATCAAAAATTTCGATTTTTTTTACTTTCAAGCAATTTTACAAGGGATTTTAATCCTTGAAAGATGTTTTATGTATAAATCAATGTTAGATATGATAAAACAGCTCCTTAGTACGACAAAACAGCACATAACTGAAGAAAAATAGTGGTTTCCGCTTCAAAATTAGATGCAAATACGTAAAAAATATTTTTATAATTTTCATCAACTTGACAAGTAATAACACAAGCATGAAATACAAGCATGAAATTTGGTATACAGGTGGACTTAACGATAATTAGAAGAAATCAGGTGCTGGCCATCAAAAATTTCCATTTTTTCAAGATTGCCACCGATCATTTTGCAAATTGCGTCATATCCAGTTGTAAATCTCTGAAAGTTGTGTTATAGGTATAATCCAATGTAAGGTTTTATTAAGCGTAAAGTACGGAAAAACAACACAAAAATGACAAAAAAGAGTGATTTCCGGTTTCAAAATGGTGGCAAAATTTTTGAAAATGTATTTCTTAATAATTTTCATCAACTTAACAAATGATATTATGTCCTTGTATGTGTCTTTATACTTCAGCAAAGAAATAAGTACGTCCTTTACATATTGAAATACTTCCTATGTCATCCAAACTGACCTATTCCCTTAGTGTCACATGCACTGAATGTATGAATGAAAGGAAGAGTAGCATTTGATATATCACGTACAGGAAGCCATCAAAAGTCTTCATTCCTGCCAAAACCTATTTACAGTTTGTTCCACCAAATTTTTGGAGTGCTGCAATTCTTAATACTACTACATCTGTGTCGGTGCTACCTTAAATTACCGTCCCACAACAATTTTCATAATCAGGCCGAACATGGACAAACATTCGTATATCTGCTTCTCCATGCTTACAAGGGGTAGCTGGAAAGTATCCTTATTAGTCTCTATAGAAGCATTTCTGTCGGCAAGACACTTGAAAAATTTCGTTTCGTTGTCATCTTTATAGAGAAAACTACTCCAGAACCCAACTTTTGTCTTCTCACACCTAGCCTTTCAATGATTTATTTAGTAAATCTAACACAATATCTACTCTTGAATACTTATCGATGCAAGATTTTATTTAAGGCCGTATAACACAATTGCAAAATCATCCAATATTAATTCCCTACAAAGTGGCCTGGAATTAATCATTGCTGCTCTATCAACGATAAATGCATCAGAATTTGCATCTGCAAATTACAAAATGTTTCAAGTTTATCCATTTGCACCGATTTAATACCACTGTTTAAAATGACATCCCAAGACAAAAACGGAGGAGCAGTTTGTCTTTATGGATTAAGAAATATTCCAAATCAATGTGTCCACTGCGACAAAAAATAAAAGTCTAGAAACGATATCTAAGAGCTCTAGCTTTGTTTTTTACAAAAACGTTTACAGTTTTATTTTACCGACATACTAGGAGTTGTTCTTTTTAATTTGGTTATAAGAAACCGGTTCTCCTTCATTTTGTATTTGCTTCAAACGATCTTCAAATTATTTGCCTTGGATCTTTTTAAAGAAACCCTTGTGTGTTCATTAAGTCGTTCATCTATTATAGAATGCCTCAAACCACTAGATCTTGCAAATTTATCGGATAGTCTACTGACTTCTGGTCTAGCAACCATCAATACGTCTAAATGAGGTCTTCGGTTAAACCTATGACAACACATCGCCCTTTACAATTGCATTATTCTGTTTTTGTCTGATCAATTTTGTTATAAGAAAAATATTTTCTGGTTTTACGTACAGTAAAATTATCATTTTCAAAATCAATTGCCACCTGTGGGTGATTTAAGAGAAGGGAAGCCATATCTCGGAGAAGGTCTGTCGCGATCGAGAATATGTTACACGATCAAGACCTAAATGAATACAGTATCATGCTTTATATGGACTGTTTGTACAAAATCTGACTCATAAAATAAGCATACTACCAAATTCACAAGAAGTTCTTATTTTATAATTGAACGCCAGGAATTGAACTGTGGTAGAGATGACTATATTTTCTTACGCCAGTCTATCAAATCATTGAACGTCACAGAGTCATGACATGATTATAATTTCTGTGTTTAGCTTTCTTAAGCCGATATATACCTTTCAAGCTAAAACACATAAGAGTTATCTGATGCGCGTGTCTAGTCCTAGGTACATTTGAACATACATACAAGAATATGCCGTTCTAGGTGTTACAATAATGGTTTTAGTGAGGACACATGACACATGTGTCCATCTACCTTCACGTAATATATCACCCAGAATTTTATAACAAGTCATTTCAATGTGAAATCCACCTTACATGACGATAAACTTATCTTCTCTGTACAAATCAGGCAATTCCCACTGAATATTAATTACCAAAAGTGGCTGATCTGCCTTTACTATTGATGTTTTTTCTCGTTTTAACCACATTTTCTGTCTTATCCATCAAATACCTGTTCATTGCAACTGAATTGGCTTGTTTTTAAACAGTGGCATCATAGATTTTACACTTACTTGCTTTTTAGAGTAATGAGATGAACTACGATTTATACCAGTTTGCCCTGGTAGTGCATACAAATCACTCATCATGTCTATAAATAGTTTGCGCATGCGCAAAATTGTTAAATCATGTGTGTCATAACCTAGAAAAATGTTATCAAACCAAATCATAATATCATTGAAAATCCCAAATCACTTATTTTATAGTAAATAGTTAAAATATTTTTTAATGAATTTTGTTACATTTTCGCGCATGCGCAAACCCTGTATGTGTCAAATACTCATGTCTAGTGAATTATTCACATGTAAACAAGGTAGCTACCAAACCTGACAGCTGTTTTTCACCAAAAGAAGGTAAACGAAAAGCTTTCCAGAAAAAATCAGTATTTTCAAACTGAAAAAACAGCCATTTTAGAAAACGGCGGTGGCCATCTTGAAAAAATGATTTTTTTTAATGGCCAGTAGTTGTTTCTTTAAAAGTATATAATAATGATGCTTTGTGGTAATTTTCATGCTTGTATCATCATTTGCACAATTCCCTCGATTTTGCCTGCTAATATCTTCCACTAGTAGTGCATACAAATCACTCATCATGTCTATTAATAGTTTGCGCATGCGCAAAATTGTTAAATCATGTGTGTCATAACCTAGAAAAATGTTATCAAACCAAATCATAATATCATTGAAAATCCCAAATCACTTATTTTATAGTAAATAGTTAAAATATTTTTTAATGAATTTTGTTACATTTTCGCGCATGCGCAAACCCTGTATGTGTCAAATACTCATGTCTAGTGAATTATTCACATGTAAACAAGGTAGCTACCAAACCTGACAGCTGTTTTTCACCAAAAGAAGGTAAACGAAAAGCTTTCCAGAAAAAAATCAGTATTTTCAAACTGAAAAAACAGCCATTTTAGAAAACGGCGGTGGCCATCTTGAAAAAATGATTTTTTTTAATGGCCAGCAGTTGTTTCTTTAAAAGTATATAATAATGATGCTTTGTGGTAATTTTCATGCTTGTATCATCATTTGCACAATTCCCTCGATTTTGCCTGCTAATATCTTCCACTAATACAAGAAGACAGTGACTCAGTCACAAAAGGTTCACCTAAAAATATTTATTTTTCGTGCAATGTTCATTACAGAAATTATTTCACGTTCAACGTGAAATTATGTCTTATTTCACGTTTTTTTTCGTGCAAGCACCCACCCCCCTTTACCACCCTCATCAATACAGCAAATCTGTTCGAATATAGTGATTTGTTTGTCACCTTACAAACTGTGATTCTAGTTCACTTTTGAGTGGTACTTTTGGGTCCTCAATGCTCTTCAACTTTGTACTTGTTTGGCTTTGCAACTGTTTTTTTTTATCTGAGCGTCACTGATGAGTCTTATGTAGACGAAACGCGCGTCTTGCGTATAAAATTATAATCCTGGTACCTTTGATAACTATTTTGACTTCACACTACCCACAATTAAATCATAATGTATATCAAATATGATTAGGCAGTCCTATAAAAAAATACTTAAGCAACACGACAGTTGAGACATGTGCAAAACAACCCTGTTACATTTATTACATTTGCAAATGCCTGTACCAAGTCCGGAATATTACAGTTGAATTCTGTATTTTTGTGATTTTACCGGATTTTTGGGGTTTGTTTTTCTAAGATTGTCTATATTTTGTTTCGTATTCTGCCGGTTTTTTTTTTAGGTCAAGTCGCTTTCCGTTTTTGGTAATGGCATTTTCAAATTGTTGCTAATTGAATATTCATCATTTTAATACCTACCTACTATCTTTTATGATAATACATGTGCAGCGATCAGTTTATTATATTATTCGAAATATAAATTAAACAAAAAGTGTTTATTGATGAAGATGATAATGGTGATGGTCTTAGTTAGTATTAATAACACTGCATGAAGGTAACAAAATCTGTTAAACATCCCTATCAGTAACAGTAACAATCTGGTTGACTTTTAAATGAAATCCTGTGGAGAAGAATAAATGATGCAATAGTAAGGAAAGGTCTAACAAACGGAATAATGATATATTGACCACATCAATAAGGATAGTTGGTACAGCGCGAAATATATGAAGCATGTTTTTATTCATATAATTAAACAGCTGTAACTCTCACTTCATTTTTGTCTTTAAAAAAAAAATGAAGATTGGCAGCCAATGCAACCTCAGAATATTGAGTTTCAGTTTTAGTTAACATTGGAAGACCCGTTACAATTGTAGCGAATTGCAAGTTTCCTATATTATAAGAATACCATATCTCGCAATTGTCCCAAACGGCCATGTCTATTTAAAAAATGGGTCAAGGTAAATTTTTCTCATTTAGTTTGGACAGTTGGTATTTTTCCATCTGCTATGTTCAACAAGTAGGGACGGTCTACAACAAAATCAAATATTTTATGGCCATGATAGTTTGTAAGTGTATAAATAATGAAGCACAATATTAATCTGAACTCTTTTCGAGATAACATTCCCAAAAAAACATATCGTTGATTTAAAATTAACTATGGTAAAAGATCTTAACTGGTTTAAGTGCGTTTTGTATTGCTCAGTCATAAGTTTTCTATGTTGTGTTTTCTATACTGTTTTCGTTTTTCGCCATTGCGTTGTCAGTTTAGTGTCGACTTAGGCGTTTGGATGTCCCTTTGGTATATTGCGACTATCTTTAATCTGTTCTATAGCTTTGTTGGTAAACTCTCTGCCTTTAAACGAGAAAAAAATAATAGAGTACAAATGTAACGGGCCAGGCCATGTGAAAAAGTGGGACGAAATATACCAAAGGGACAGTCAAACTCATAAATCGAAAATAAACTGACAACGCCATGGCTAAAAATGAAAAAAAGACAAACAGACAAACAATAGTACAAATGACACAACATAGAAAACTGAAGAATAATAAACACGAACCCCACCAAAAACTAGGGGTGATCTCAGATGCTCCGGAAGGGTGAAAATGTTAACAAATCAATGGCTTGCCTTTATTATTTCGATTCTAATTGAAAAAATAATATAATTTGAAAAATAGAAATAGCTGTTCTTTAGCACCCCTGTTACATATGTAAGATAAAACATGCAAACTTTAAATTAAATTTAGACTTGCATGAATTACTACTTAAAAATATGTTCAATCCTTATAATTCTTCACCCAAACATTTGTATCCGTTGGGTACTATATACTGTCAAATCAACAGTTGACATAACGTAACTATAAGGAGTGAGCTGTAATATTGACTTAAATCCCAGTATGTTCGAATGATAGAAAATGAAACAACACCGACTTCAAAACGCCATTAAAAATCGAAATTATCTGAATTTAAGTGTACACGTAACGGGATAATCTTCAGCCTGACAGTTGCATTAGTACGACTTTACGTTTTGACATGACGTAATTGCTCCAAGATAAATCATAAAATTTTGCGGAACTTTATTTTGATTTGATATATTTTGTAATATCTTATGCATTAATCCCTTTTGTTATGCATCATAGTAGAGTACTATTGTGTGCAGTGTTTACGCGTTTTTAGCATATGTATTTGTTTATATATTATTAATTTTTAATTTCTTTGGCTTATATGTATATGCAGAATGCAAAAGGGCGGATAATTCTTTGCCTAATGGTGTTACAGTCTTTAAATAAGGAATTAATATATTTTTCAATTACGTTTACGCAGATCAAATATGCACTTATGAATATTTTACAATATGATTGTTCAATTGCGTCAGGTGTTAATGGTTTGTTTTTAAATTGATGTTCATTTTCATTTAAGGAAACATTGAGATCTACTATTTCAATATTTGAGAAAATCTTAATTTCGAATTTTTCTGGACAAAATGACATTAGCTATTTCGTAGATCAGTCATCCGGGTCGTTCATGTCGTATCTGATATTTTGGCCTCCGTCATATACACAATGCCTGAGCGAAGTTTGATAAGTGATGGTTTACAGGGTAATGTAAGGTTATTAGCAATATTTATATCAAATTGATCAGGTCCCAGTGGATAAATTCCATAAGGATAAATTATTCAATACTATTTTTTTTCCATCAATTAGATAATCATCAAACCAATGTTTTAACCTTTCTGTTTGCAAATGAGACCTTTATGTCAAAAGTTTTTTAAATACTTTAAAAAAAAGTCACAAGATACACACCATTCATTTTTCGAATAAGATTCAGATGCACTTGATTTTTTTCTTAAGTTGGTGAACAGAAGTTTGTAAGGATGTTGTGCGGATTGATATTCACAAATCAAATTTATTCACGATAATTTAATTGTAGAAGTGCTAAAACACAAATAGTTACTTTTTCAACACTAATGAGAGATATAGTGCGTAATTAGAAGGTCAGGATGAATCCCCTTTTGGTATTTCATTTGGTGTTTTCTAGCTAGTAGGATAAATTTTATATCGAAGAGATTTATCAAATAAAACGGAATGGAGCTACTGTAGTTTCTGCACATAACCGATTACTTTATGACTGGTAACATCAGGGGCAGACGCTTTGTCTGGATTTTAATCTGTAACATGAGAATTATAATACTTTGCTGTAGAAACTGCTAATAAAATAATTAATATATCAATGTATGTTTTTCATTCCTTCAAGAGGATAACCACTATGATCCGATGTAGATTGCACGTAGACAAAAAATCACTGTTTGAGAATATGCATGCATTTAATTTATTTTATGTAGGCATAATAACTGTTCGGGATAAATGCGTTGGTAAAATAACACTTCGGGAATATTTCCATTCATTTGCATATCAAAATAACAGCTAGCTTGTGACATAATGTCCGTTACTTACGTCCTGAAAATATGGCGGCTTCCTAAAGATTTGTGTCAAGATTTATTAACAATTATATTTTTTTTGTTTACTGTTCAGTTAAATAATAATAGTTGAAATGAACAAAAGCAGCGGATGTAAACAATCAAAAGCAACCATACGGCCTTCGTCAATGAGAAAAACCCATAACGTATTGTCAGCTCTAAAGCCCCCTCGACATAAAAAACTAACGGTCTTATTTATTTAAAAAAAACTTGTATCACAAATCTTAAGCAAAGACAAACACTGACCTACATGCTCTTGACAGGTACATAAAGAATGTGTGTGTTTAAAGGAAAGGGGGGGGGGGCTTAGTGTGTAACATGTTTATGAGCGCCCAAACATCCATTCATATGGGACATATTGTAACATCACAGCATAAGAAAACACCTAAATTGAGTGAAAAGTGAAACTCATCAGATCGATACAAAGCAGAAAAAAAATAACAAACACGGACCGGTCGTGATAGGATATATCTATATCCATTACAACAACAAAAACACAAAGTATAAATCTAAAAGTATTCTCGCTAATACTGACAGCCAGCTACTGCATCAAAACAGAAAAGTTTGAAAGAATCTCAAAAGTAACAATAAAAATATGATAATTCCTATATCATTGAATGAAATTAAGTTGTCAATATTCATTAAAATTTCTTGTATTTTTCTAAAATTCTTGTGTTTAGCACCTGACCGTAGATATTATACCACCTTATAGATAAACATGTTTTGTTATTCATAAATTATTTTATTTTAGTTACAATAATTTGTCAAAGACT
Source organism: Mytilus galloprovincialis (assembly GCA_037788925.1). Classification (NCBI taxonomy): domain Eukaryota; kingdom Metazoa; phylum Mollusca; class Bivalvia; order Mytilida; family Mytilidae; genus Mytilus; species Mytilus galloprovincialis. The sequence goes on along the minus strand of JAWDJN010000024.1, from coordinate 1,970,315 downwards.
AAGATATTTATCAGATAGATGATTGATTTTTAGTCGGAAGTATGGTATCTGTGATGAGTTTATTTACAACCACTGGGTCGATGCCACTGCTGGTGGAGTTTTAATTCCTCGAGATTAATACCAGACCAGTAGTCAGCACTTATGCGCTGACATGAATTATCAATGATATGGTCATATTTATGAACAAGCTGTTTACAAAACTTTTGAATTTTTTAAATACTAAGGCTTTTCTACCTCAGGAATAAATAACCTTAGCTATATTTAGCAAAACTTTAAGGAATTTGGTCCTCAATGCTCTTCAACTTCGTACTTTAATTGGCCTTTTTAACTGTTTTGGATTCGAGCGTCACTGGTAAGTCTTTTGTTGAAAAAACGCGCGTGTAGCGTAAATCCATAATTTAATGCTGGTATCTGTGATTAGTGTATTTGCATGTATATTCTGGACGAGATCAAAAATAATAATACATACATTAAGTATGTCCATGTAAAAGGCGTCGACCGTGATGACGGGTGGGAAATTTTGAATGTCACTAGAGATGTTGGTAAATTGAATAAGAACGGAAATATTGCCTTGCAAAAGGCCACCAACGGATCCCTCAAGGAGTTGTTGCATGAAGAGTTAGATTTGAAATGTACAAGAGTCATCAGATTTGACTCGACGTGACTTCGAACTCAATTCACTCCCACAGTCAAACTGACATTTCACATTGGTAAGGGTCTTACTACCGTTCGCAGTAAACCAAGGGTGACCATATTTCTATTCCTCAGTCAACAATTTGTTCCTCTAATTTCAAACAAACAGAAAAAGATTTAAAATAAAATCTATTCATTGCATATATTAGTATAAAATTTACATTTCACCTTGTATTTCATTTGGAAAATTGAGCTTACCTTGGTGCATTGAATTTGCGCCAATCTTTATAAAATTTAAATATAAGGTAATATTTCATTTACGTCAAAAAATAAAAATTTCATTTGCGCCATAAAACATATAACGGAGAAGTTTAAGATATTCACTGCGTCATCGTGAAGAAGTCATTTTTAAAATCCCCCCCCTGGATAACCAAGAAATTTCATACTCATTTCTAATATAAAACTCTGAGTCACTTAGGTTTAAAAATATATAGTGTTCACATGTTTGAAATTTCAATATGGACATTGTCAATTGCGAGACAAACAACTGTTAGTTTTCTTAGTTGGATGTTTTTATATCTTCCATATCAAGGCAGTTTAAAGCTGACTTTACGGTATGGGTTTGTCTCATTTTCGAAGGTCGTATAGTTTTCTATCATTGCTTTCATGCATGAAATACTGCCTTATCTGTCTATCGTATAGTGCTGACACATATTTTATGCAATGATTGATTGAACCTACATGCTAACAAAATCACAGTGCTATTTTTGAAAAATAAGTAATGAAGATAAACTTAAACTTTTAGACTTCTTACCTCAATCATTATTCTTGATATTTATGATTAAAATAAAGACAATACTGTGGTTTTGGTTTTCATTTGGTTGTATAATTGTTTTAGAAAAAAACAACCGCCTAAATAGTAGCACAACATATTTACAAGGAACTCATTCAAATAGCCTAATCAGTTTCAACACCATCATTGAAAACTTTAACATATTATACACACTTAACACTTGTTTTAGATATAGACAAAGTCAATGAAGCTATTTTAAATCGAAAAAAAAATTCAATAGATCGAAAAAAATGTTGTTTGTCATGAATGCAAGTTTCTAAGGAACTAACAATAATAAAATTGAGAATGGAAATGGGGTATGTTTCAAAGATACAACAACCCGGCCATAGAACAGATAACAGCAGAAGGTCACCAACATGTCTTCAATGCAGCGAGAAATTCCCGCACCCGGATGCGTCCTTCAGCTGGCCTCATAACAAATATATATACTAGTTCAGTGATAATGAACGCCATACTAAATTCCAAATTGTACACAAGAAACTAAAATAAAAAAATATACAAGACTAACAAAGACCAGAGGCTCATAACTTGGGACAGGTGCAAAAATGTGGCAGGTTTAAACATGTTTATTCAACACTCCCCTTATACCTCTAGCCAATGTAGAAAAGTAAACACATCACAATACGCACATTAAAATTCAGTTCAAGTCCGAGTCTGATGTCTGATGTCTGATGTAACCAAAGAAAATAAACAAAATGACATTAATACACAAATAACAACAGACTACTAGCAGTTATCTGAAATGCCAGCTCCAGACCTCAATTAAACTGACTGAAAGATTATGTCTTCATCATATGAATATCAGACACAATCCTTCCCGTTAGGGGTTTAGTATCATACTATCATAACATATATGAGAAGAACATAACTCGTGTCATGCTAACAACTGTTTTTTAAATAAATGTGTTTAGTTTAGTGTTAAATAAGATTGGTTGATCGATTGTTGGTTGCTGAACATCATGTCGCAAATCGTTCATGAATGTTCTTGTAAAACATTAAGGAAGTACCCAACACCTTGCCTAAAATTAATTTTGCTCGTTTAATATTCATAAAAATTTTGACAAAATATATACTTTGATCCTTTCAAAAAAATATAAAAATTTCTAAAAATAACCAATTACCTTCTCGGAAAAAAATGGTTGGATATATAGCAGTTTGACAAACACTAATTTTGATAATTGAAAAGCTTAATATTTCCTTAACAATACAACGAATGTGAATGAAAGAGCATGGTCGCAAGAAAAGTTTGAGAGGAAGATTCGAAAGAAAATTTTAGATTTTATTCGTCGTCACCACACCACAACTCATTCCTTTAGTGCAAAAACATTTACACATTGTATATACACAAAACTCATCCAATAATTATTCCTGAAAACATGTTAAACTATGGTGTTCTTCACATAACATGTTTCACATTGACCATCAACCATTCCGCCATCTTTGCTTGCTGAAAAAAAACTCAACAAATATTCCTTCAACTCCAATTTACAATCATATTTGTGAATCAACAACAACTGTACATCAACTATTATATACCTATCTAGATATATTATATTATAATATATAAACTATTCTTGCCAATCTCGCTATCCGACGAATTACGGAGATTCATTCATCATCATTCATCATTTTTACCTTTTAACATTTGCATATTAACTTTAAGCTGTCGTATATATTTTATGTTTAGCCGTGTGCTTAAACCGTAACTAATTTTTAGTGATATATATATAACATTTTATCAACATATAACTTTTAACATCCAGCAGAAATCAATGTCCGAGAGAAAATTAGAAAAATATCTGAAACAGAAATTACCTGAGATAACTGAAAAATCAAGTACTCCAATCCTTATCTCTGATAGCAAAGGAAATTATTTAAAAACTCATATTGAAACAGAAATTGACCACGAAATCAGATGGTATTCTGAACGGGGTAGATCCACTATGGCAGGATATTCTTGGCTTGAATCTAATATTCAACGTCTTACTGATCGTCTGGAGTTAGCGTACATGTATATGTCTGGCTAGGCACCTGTATCCTTACATCCTACAAGCGTCCTTTCATCTCATTAGCTTTACCAACTGATAATATACTGCAAACTATTTTTAACACTTATGATAAATTCATCACGCTCCTCGCCAAATACCCGAACTCACATTTAACTTTTCTGGAAATTCCAATATATTCAATTGTAGAATGGAATAAATATCAAAAGCATCAGCAACCATCTTCATTTACTCCTCAAGACGAGCTACTTATATCTCAACTAGAAAAGCTAAATTGCTACATTAAAGAACTTAATACTCAACTTGCTACAAATCCTTCGCCTATGTTCTCAGTAGATATTTCTCATAATCAGTCTAAAAATTCAAAATCCTTATAGCATCTTACAAGGCATAACTACAACTTTACTCTGTACAAAGACGGCATCCATCCCTGCACTAATTTGGCAAAAGTCTGGCTAAGAAAAATTTCAAATTTGATTATCAAAGACTGTTGGCAACCTTAAAATACAAATTGATAGTGGGATCATACAAGACAGGCTAATTTACTCCGTCATCAAAAACACCAGTTATAAACTAACAATCATATACTTGATTGGCTTATTTCTGCATCTTTAAATATGGATATGATTTCAACATTATCAAAATCAAAATCTACTGGCTCGCTAAAAGAATCACATCACTTAAGCAACTCCAAAGATTCAACTTTAGACAAGATATCTACTAGAAGTAAAAAAATACTCCCTCAATCGCTCAAAAGCCTTGGACAAAAAACTGGAAAGATGTCAAAAACAACATATTCAATATGAAATGAAACCTGGCAAAAACTTCGTAATTGAATTTTCCACAGCAGCTTTTGAGGCAACAAAAAACTTTTTATTATCTCATTTCACTTCTGAAAACTTTAACAACAATTTGGCAGTGAAAGAACAGAAAAATCTTGATTCAACCCACATTACTGTATATCACTCTTACAGAATTTACAACCGTAAATATAACGGACAAATTGGCTCACAACTGAAATATGTAGTTAGTGTATACAATACAACTAGCCTGATCAACGTCAATGGCAGTAGAGTTGAATTATTTGTAAATGGCATTTTCAAAGATCTTTGTGCTTACCTATCCACACATTTTGATTCTTTCGACATTTTAAATAATGAAATAGCCAATTTCCTGGAGGACATAAGTGCTAATTATAAAGATAAAGATCAAAATTTGGGAAATTCTGCTTCATCCATTCTGAAAGGGAAGTCAAGGCAACCAACAGTGGGAACATCCACGACGTGCTGCCTTGCACTGTCCCCTTCATCATCTCCACAAGTCTTGGACATTTCTTCCGGCTATTCAAAATCTACTCCGTTTGACTCATCCATATCTAAGCCTTCAACCGAAATTTGCCCTATGTGTTCAGGGTTTGTTGTTGAGGAGGGTATAGCGTGTGACAAATGTAACTTCTGGCTCCATTTTCGAATGCACATGCATAAACAAAGATAAAACAAACCTAAATAGCATCCAGGGGGAGGATTTCATCTGCATGCTCTGTAACAATAATCTGTTATATGAAGACCAAAACACAAATGAGACTCTCTGTCAAATGATTCAAGATAATGAGGATATACATTCAGATTCTATATTAACAAATGTAAACGTAATCGACCTGTCTTCCAAAACTCCAAAAACAAGAAACAGTTGATTTCAAACTCTCCAGCAATAAACTCGTCTTCGAATGACGCTAAAGGGGAGTTGGGTCAGCCAACAGTGTGATCATCCACGACGAGCTGTCTTGATTTCCCCTTGGCAACAGCATCTGACACTGTTGTTTCACAGAATGAAAACCAGGTGAACATTCCAATTCATGCAGAGGTAAAAAAACCTAAAACAACAAAAAGAGCTTATAAAACAAAAGATGAAAAAGAACATATCATTATTAGTCAAAAGACAAGAATTCTCAATTTAGAAAACGAAATAAATCAGCTCAAAAATGTAGTGAATAGTCTGGCTTTAAACTCCTCAAATCTCAACGTTCATGGTCAAAACGAAAGTCAACACAACCAAAATTCGTGTTGCCAACAAAAGATTAGAGATGAACTAATGGATCAAAAAATCAGAATGCTCGAAACTCAAATGGTTCAAAATATGTGTATCAATACAGCTCTAACAACACAGCTCGCAATGCAATCAAGACCAACCTACCCAATGTCGGCACATCCTCCAATATGCATTGTTGTGCACAACCATTTAACCATTTCCAACATCCAGTTTCAACATTTAGCCATTTTCCTCCTAGCCACATACCGTTGCACCCTATCCCATCTTTTCAAGCCTACAATCATCATCAATTTGTTCATCAATTTCAACCACCAGCTTATAACTATTCAAATGGATCTCATCCAAGCAACGTTCATATGGCTCATCCATCAACTAACCATATTGGCACTAGTGGTCTGCATGATCCGGTACAACACCTTCAACAGCACAACTATCCACAACACGGGCCACCTATTAGACAATTTCCGGTCTCACACTCTGAAACTCAAACAAGACAACCTAGAGCTCATGTGAATAATTCCCAACAATAATCTCATTCACAATCTTCACAAAAAAAGCCTTCTCATCTGCCAACCAATTCTCACATAATGGACTCTCATTCTCAACACAAAAGGACTGATCATCAAACTAACCAAGTTCGCCATAATTCTCATCAAAAGTCTGAAAAACTATGTACAACTAAACAATTTCCTCCAAGAGACAGGTTAGGGAAGTCAGGACAACCAACAGTGGGATTATCCACGACGTGTCGTCCTGCACTCCTCCCTACACCAAGTACAGGAGACAGAACATATTTACAACTGCTCCCAGATTCCATAGACTTAGACACAAATGCAAATCATGATGAAACAGTATGTCACTCCTCTATAAACATTATCTCTCAGGATTCGTCAGTCTCACCAAGTTTAGATGTCAACAACTCAAATGAGCCCTCTCTTGACTCATATGCTCAAACAAATTCAAATGGCAATACTAAAGAGATTTTTGCTCATCCTTTTCGTCAAACCTGCCTTCTCAAACATCCTCCAGATCAAATGGTAATACTGAGGGCTTCCAGACTATAAGTATTCTTTCTTTTAATATTGAAGGCATCAAGTCAAATCATCAATACTTACATACACTGGATCTACAAAATACAATTGTGTGCCTCCAAGAACACTTTCTCTGGGAATTTCAAATTCAAACCATGTCAAAGTTTATACCATTTCTGGAAAATTTTACTAGATGCCATGATATCAGTGAACCTATTTCAAACTTTAAAGCACCAAGAGGACAAGCTGGTGTCTCAATCTTGTGGCCCAAGCAATGGTCAAGCAGAATTAAGAAACTGGAGGTAGGAAATGAACGAATCATTGCTATAACTATAGCAACGGAACCTATGCCCTGTATCATCAATGCATATATGCCTACAATAAATACTAACTCTGAATGCCTGGATATAATTTTCGACATCATTGAAAAACATCAATCCAATTATGTTATAATTCTGGCTGGCGATCTTAATGGATCCCTTCTTCAGACTAGAACAAACAAACATGATAAACTACCTTCTTTCATCATGCTCACCATGGATCATCACAGATTGATTATATTCTTTCCAACAGGAATAATTTATCTAAAAAGTACTCTATTCTAGACAAATCCTATGCCAACACTTCGGCACATTGTGCAGTCATTTTACAAACAAATTTTAGCATTCCTCTTCTTATCCGCAATACAAATCAAAAGAAAATCACTAAAACGAAAGTCTTATGGGAGCGAAGGGATGAAGAGAAATACAGGGAAACAATCCTAAATGAGTTGCTTCAAAAGGATCTTCCAACACTGGGAATTGATCAGCAAATAGATATTATCTCAAATTTACTTCTTAACGCCCAACAACAATCTATTCCGTCCAAAATTACACAGCTGAAAGGTCCTAAATGGAAAGATACACCTGAAGTTACAGTCTTACTCAGGATGTGTAAAGTTCTTTACAACAAATGGGCAGATTTAGGGAAACCAATTGGACATCCGTTATCTCTTGAATTAAAAACCCATAAAAAAAAGCTTCGACAACGTCAGCAAATGGAACAAGCCATCGACAGAAATACCATCCATAGTCAAATTATGAACACCTCTAGCTCACAAATGTTCCACAGCCTCATCAGAAAAAATTTGGGTGACAACTCCCAATCTGCAATAAATTGTATAAAAACTGATGAAAATGAATATCTTTTTCTGGCTAAAGACCAAAGGAAAGCTTTCGCAAGCTATTATGAAGATTTGAGTGCCCCAAAACCTGAACAATACGATGATTTATATGTAAATTTATGCAAAATTTGTCAAAAAGAAATGATGAAAACATTCGAAGACCAGGAAATACCGTCTAACTATTTTACATCAGCTGATATAATCAAAGCTATTGAAGAATTAAATATGAATAAAAGTGCTGACGAATTTGGATTATGTGCTGAACATCTCAAATTCTCCAAAAATGAAATAGCTCCTTACCTAACAAAACTTTTCAACAATATAATAGAAACTCTAAAGACTCCAGGCACATTCAAGACTGGCATTATCTTTCCTGTATTAAAAAAGGACAAGGTTCCTTCTGATGTCAACAGTTACCAGGGTATCACAGTAACCCCAGTCCTAGGAAAAGTTTTCGAATACTGCATTTTACCTAAACTCAATCTGCAAAACATTAGGGACTTACAATTTGGCTTCACTAAAGGCCTAAATCCTCTTATCTCTAGCTTCATTATATCTGAATCAAAATATGATCAAACAAGGAAAAACAGTGAATTTTATATGGGTTTCTTGGATGTCAAATCAGCCTTTGACGTGGTACAGCATGACATTATACTAGATAAATTACTAGATTCAAATATTCCTTCTTTCTTATGGCTGGTGATTAAAGATCTATATTCTAATCTGACAACAAAAATGCAATGGCAAGGCGATCTTAGTGAAAAATTTTCGGTCCACCAAGGTGTACGACAAGGTGGACTTTTGTCTACTCATCTCTACAAAATATTTGTACAAGATCTACTCTTAGAACTAGAAAGAAACTCTCTAGGTTTAAATACTGGAAATATTTTTGTCTGTACTCCTACTTGCGCTGATGATTTGGCTTTTATTGAAACAAATAGAGACAATCTTCAAATTATGCTCAACGTTTCGGAAAGATATTCTAATCAACATCACTACAAAATTCATCCTACAAAAACAAAAATTGTCTCATGTGGAAAGGTTACAAACGCTGATTGAACTCTATACGATACTCCGGTTACAGTATCAAAAGAAACAACTCATTTAGGTATAACTAGAAGCTGGAAAAAGGAAGGAGAAATAAATGTGGCAAAAAGTATAAAGCTCGCAAGACGAACTTTGTACGCATTAATGGGCACTGGGGTGCATGGAACAAATGGCTTAGATCCAGTAACATCTTATAAAATCTACAACACATATGTTCTACCAAGACTCCTTTATGGTTTGGAAGCCATTCCTCTAAATAAGACCAATATAACGCAGCTGGAATCTTTTCATAGAAAGAATTTAAGACATTTTCAATCTCTTCCTCAACGCACGGCTATAGCTGCAATATATCTCTTAATTGGTGGACTGCCAATAGAAGCTGAACTTCACAAAAAGTAACTGTCTTTTCTTCATAATTTACTTTCTTCAAATGTTCAAAGAGTCATTCAGTGTGAACTATATTTGACAAGACAAAAGCTGAAGTTCGGAAAGCTATTATTAAAGCTAGAATAGTTTTAGGAACGTTTATACTGAATTATGATCGAGCGAAATTTAATCAATCACCTTCTTCAGTCTGCCAATTATGTAATCTTTCTGAGGAAATATCTCTCATTTTCTCCAAGAGTGTCCACTTTTAACAAATACTAGAATTACTTACTTTGAACCAATCAGGGCCTATGTTACTCAACATACAACAGCTGAAGTCTGGCACAGTGTCTTTCAATCCAAATCAAGTATTATCAGGCTAATTATAGACTACAGGCATTTCTCACAAACACTAAGAGACGGCAAAATAATGAACACGATAGAAACCAAAACTAGGGAGATGTGCTATAAGCTTTATATTAAGCGCTTAATGGATGGTTGACGGTCTGAAACAAACATATAAGTTGTGTTTTGACGTTTATAAATGACACTCGGATTTTATGTGTAAATAGAAGAGTTTTACTGTGTATTTTAACCGTTGGATAATAACTTTTAAAATATATACACCATATATTTTAATATGTAAATAGTACTTTCACTTTGAGATATTCATTGGTGTTCCTTATAAAGGAAGCTTATACGGAGAGAAGAAGATTAAGATTAAAACGTTTAGTTGATTTTACAGAGTTATCTCCCTGTAGTGTAAGGTAGCACCTTAAATAGAGGGCGTACATCGGAGACATTTGGAGTGCTACTGAAACTGAGAAATGTTTCATTGAATCTTCAAAATACTCTATGCTATTTACATGCAATACAACTATTTGTATCTGACACCGGGACCTTCACTAAGATAATTATGTCAGTGGAGTAATTGTTATCAACGTGTGCAATACTGTTGTTGAATAAAAAAAACCCAATTATTTCTTTATACACTGTTCATTTAACAAAGTGAACTGTGCTATGGGCTGTTTCAACTATAATTTCGCAAATAGTTGACTTATAAGAAATCTTTTCAAATATCCTTATTTTTCTAGGACATATCTAAAAAATAAAATTTGTTCGAAGAATTGTTATACATGTTATACATCATCGTGAAACCTGACTAAATTAGCGCTTCCATCTAGACCTCACTTGTAAACATGGTCACCTCTATTCAGCAATCGACTACCTATCAAGGTGACTTGCCCCCTAAATGTTTCTACGATATCATTCAACTCTTTACAGCGGGCACTTAACTAATGCCGTAATATGTCATCACATTCTAACAAACTAGTCTTTTTAGCTTTAAGCAACGGTCACTTTATTTGTTTTATCTACCAGGGAAAATAAATGTGTTCGGTACCCAAAGGTAAAATCAGAAACCGACATACCTCATGAGTGACCTCTTAAAACAAGGTTTGGCTGTATCTTGATAAAACATGATGAAGTAGTTATTTTGATTAGAAATATAAACATTAAATCTAACAGTGTTTATTTAGTATTAGGTTTTATGCTTACAACTTTTTTCGTCCGTTAACTGGATTTGAACTCACACCATTTTTAAACAATAGCTTATATGCTTACCCTCATGTCAGGCGCTTTAGACCACTCGACCATATCCGCTGAATACAAATATAACTTAAATAGTCGTAGTGTTGCATTGTAAGGTAAAGTGAATCTAGAGATAGACATAGTCATGTGTTCAAGCGTGTTAGTATATGTAGATATGTAAAGATATGTGTTAGCTTAGGCATCAAACGCAAATTCCTTACTTATTTCATAAAAATCTCCATTTATCGATTAGGTAATGTTAGAAACTTTTTTCCAACGGACATTAGTTATAGATATTAAAATGTCTGAGCCCGAATTCAAGTGTCGGTCTCAACATTACCCACTCAAAGTGTGAATATTGCTTTATTTGATACCTGTTCTACCATATACTTAATCCCGATAAATTGTTTGAAAATAGATAATATACGTAAGACTTCAATTTATTTACATGAAAACAACACAACCTAACCTTTTTTTGTATCTTTATTTCCAGACAGAAGACCAAAAAAATCAAGAAACGGTTATTTCAATACATTTAGCTAAGTTACCCCTTACAAAGAATATAAACTTCCTTGTTGGCAACAACCTTTTAGGTGGTTGATCTATTTTAATTGATTATCAATAGTACATGTTAACATGATTTTCCAAGATGTGGTAAAATTTGACATATGTTACTTAAACATTTTATTTACACATTGTTTTGCTAGATTTATTGAACCGTTTTCCTTTAGAATAAAACTGATCATCATGATCATTGTTTACTTCTTCCTCCTGTTTCCGTACGCGAGGAGGACCGTTGTGTATCGCAATTTAAAAGTACACAAAACACGTCATCTTTAGAGTATATGTTTGGCAAAGAAGTTCAACAATCTTTACTGTGTGAAATCTCGTTCGAGTAAAGTATCGAGACTTTTACCACATATCAGCTACTCTAGGAACCGTTTTAAACGTAAGTTATGATACGACTTGTATTATGATTACCTTTCTGTGTTCATATCATCTAATACATGCGATAGATGTAGGTTGAAACATGCAATACATGTAACTTGAAACATGCAATACATATAACTTGAAATATGCGATAAATGTAAATTGAAACATGCGATAGAGGTAGAGCGAAACATGTGATACATGTAGAGGGAAACATGCGATACATGGAGAGTGAGATTTGCGATACATGTAGATTGAAACATGCGATACAGTTATAGTGAAACGTGTGATACATGTAGATATAAACATGCGATACGCGTAGATTGAAACATGCGATATATATAGATTGAAACATGCGATACATGTATATTGAAACATGCGATACATGTAGATTGAAACAAGCAATACATGTAGATTGAAACATGCGATACAGTAAGAGTGAAACATGTGATACATGTAGATTGAAACATGCAATACATGTGGTCCGAGTACACAGTTATCGTCCTTTGATTTTCGTTGTCCACGAATATAGTCCTTAGTGTGGACAGTGTGTTACTTGCCAATTTTTGTTATACCCCTTCCAAATTTATTTCTCCATGTTTTATTGCTCATATAGCAAGTAGGGGGGTGAAATGACACTGTAAAAAAATTTGGGTCATAAATATTAATGTGAAGTAGGGGTTAGGTCCAGCTGAAAAAGGTAAAAAATTAGCACTTCGGATGCTGTCAAAAGATTTCAAGACCCCCTTAACATAAAATTGTCCATATTTTGAGTTAGAGCTGATGAAGTTTTCTATAATTTTGATATAATTTGTCCCAAAAGTAGTACAACACACTGTAAAAATATTATTGAGAAAGCACAGGTGGGATTTTTTTTATTTTCATTTATTGTCTAAAAGAAATGCACTACGAAATAACTGTGTACTCGGACCTAAGAGGTGAAATCAGGAAATATAGAATCTGTACTTTGGCAACTTCCCTGAATGATTTGATGATGTCAATTTGTCAAATAGCATAAAACTAAAGGATTTAAACTTTTATTTGATAGAATTTCTGCAAAAATTACCAATTTTGGCATTATATGGTCAAAATAAGCATTTCATAGCTTTTTCAATTTTGATGCATAAGTGGCATTCTGACTTTCTATCTGACATTTTTTCATGTGTCAATTTTTGTGTTTCTATGCTTTAATCCAGTTGTATTACTCATTTGTGAACTCTTAATCTACAGAAAAGAAGATTATCTCAGACAATATGAGCAAAATGTGTTGTATAAATGACCCTCGTCTAACGCCCTGTTTGGATCCAGTTAAATGTGAGGAGCATGGCACATAAAATTTGAAGTCCATAATAAAGACCTCACTAAATTTGTATAAAAAGCACTTAACAATGTCTTTTGTACCTGTTTCATTTCACATAATATCTTTCTTTACTTCTGTAGGATAGCATGTGGTTCAAATATAAGCCTGTTGAGACTAAAATTGCATGCAAGTTTTTCACTAAAAAGTGAAAAATCTTTGTATCAGACCATACTGTCTGCTAAAAAAGTTGAATGTAAGAGCCTTTTTGTGCTCAGATTTATTGTATCATGTCACCTGAGTATAGAAATGATAGAAAAGACACACATTTTTATTTCCTATAGCTTCAATATGCATTTTTAAATGTAAATATGTGCTACGGCCTAAATTGACCCTAAATTATTTTCAGTCTTACTTGGCCTAAGACCCTTTTTAACTAATATGATATGTTATTTGTAAGTTTTCTTTCCATTTAAAGTACATTAAATACATATGTAAGGATTATTTATAATAAAAAAAACCTTCACAAATTTAAAATTGCTGGAAAATATTACATCTTCATGTAAGGCCCCCTTCATTAGAAAACCTCCATTTTTAGGCACAGGCTCAAATAAATTTAACTTTTGAATAATTATGCTAAGTCTGATATATCAAATGAGTACTCTTTTGCTTTAAATACATGATATATTATATATTAAGGCACTTTAAAAGTATTTTTTTGCAACATTTTAATTTTAAAAGCCCCAAATGTTGATAGTTGAAATTTCTCAATTTTAACGTCTAAATTTATCACGCAAAGTTGAATATAGAATTAATCATATTGTCTATAGTATACATCCTTTGCTATGAAACTTTGTAAGCAGTCTTATAATATATTAAGCTTTAGTCATACCAAGTTTTATTAAGATTGGTCAACTTTTTCTATCCTATTAGGTCCGAGTACACAGTTATCGTCCTTTGATTTTCGTTGTCCACGAATATAGTCCTTAGTGTGGACAGTGTGTTACTTGCCAATTTTTGTTATACCCCTTCCAAATTTATTTCTCCATGTTTTATTGCTCATATAGCAAGTAGGGGGTGAAATGACACTGTAAAAAAATTTGGGTCATAAAAATTAATGTAAAGTAGTGGTTAGGTCCAACTGAAAAAGGTAAAAAATTAGCACTTCGGATGCTGTCAAAAGATTTCAAGACCCCCTTAACATAAAATTATCCATATTTTGAGTTAGAGCTGATGAAGTTTTCTATAATTTTGATATAATTTGTCCCAAAAGTAGTACAACACACTGTAAAAATATTATTGAGAAAGCGCAGGTGGGATTTTTTCTATTTTCATTTATTGTCTAAAAGAAATGCACTACGAAATAACTGTGTACTCGGACCATGTAGATTGAAACATGCGATACATGTAGATTGAAACATGCGATACATGTAGATTGAAACAAATAATACATGTAGATTGGAACATGCGATACAGTTAGAGTGAAACATACGATACATGTAGAGTGAGATTTGCGATACATGTAGATTGAAACATGCGATACAGTTAGAGTGAAACGTGTGATACATATAGATTGAAACATGCGATACCTGTAGATTGAAACATGCGATAAATGTAGATTGAAACAAGCAATACATGTAGAGTGAAACATGCAATACATAACCTCAATGATCGTTCTTGATACTTTTAATAATGATATAGAAACAATAATGTTGTTTTGGTTTACATTGGATTTTTAAACAAACATATAAAAAAAAAATAACTGTTTCCAATCAGAGTCAATGCATGTTTGTGTATGGCCTATTCACATAATACAATGTAAAATACACGAACCCCTACGAAAACCGGAAGGGTATACAAATCCTGGTCTATATGTGGGTTACTCACAATAAAATAGTAGCAGCAAAAATGGTGTTATGCTCTAACGCGATCCCTATATAACTTTAAAAAGCTTTGTTTGAAGTCATATGTAGTTTATTGCTCTTATGTTCCAATTCAGAAATTCAGAAGAAGATAAATTATTTACCAAATTAGCTCTCAACACCTTTGTTGTGGATCACCTTACCGGACAGTGTGCAGCAAAGATTTAATTTTATTAAAGATAAATTCAAAATAAAACGTCATCATCACTGTCTGTCTTAGGCCGCTGCAGGTAACAAACATAACAATCCAATCTACAAGAAAAGAAACAATTGTTATTTTGTACGTTGATATAAATTCTGAATCAATTTATAAATTCAATTTATAGAAAAATTATTGATCACATGAAAAAGGTATAACATAAAACATTAACTTATTGTTAGACTGTACTAAACCAATGTCGAACATAGAAATACAATACCATAAAAGCATATTACCGCCTAAATAGTAGCACACCATATTTATAAGGAACTCAAATTCAAAAATTCAAATAGTCTAATCAGTTCCAACACCATCATTGAAAACCTTAACATAGTATATACACTTAACACTTGTTTTAATTATCGACAAAGTTAATGTAGCTATTTTAAATCGAGAAAAAAAATCAATAGATCGGAAAAAATGTTGTTGAATGCAAGTTTCTAAGGAGCTAACAATAATAAAATTGAGAATGGAAATGGGGAATGTGACAAAGAGACAACAACCCGACCATAGAACAGACAACAGCAGAAGGTCACCAACATGTCTTCAATGCAGCGAGAAATTCCCGCACCCAGAGGCTTTTTTTTAACTGGCCCCATAACAAATATATATACTAGTTCAGTGATAATGAACGCCATACTAAACTTCAATTTGTACACAAGAAACTAAAATTAAAAATAATACAAGACTAACAAAGACCAGAGGCTCCTAACTTGGGACAGGCGCAAAAATGTGGCAGGTTTAAACATGTTTATGTTATCTCACAACTCCCCTTATACTTCTAGCCAATGTAGAAAAGTAAACGCATAACAATACGCACATTAAAATTCAGTTCAAGTCCTAGTCTGATGTCAGAAGATGTAACCAAAAAAATAAACAAAATGACAATAATACATAAATAACAACTGACTACTAGCAGTTATCTGACATGCCAGCTCTAGACCTCAATTAAACTGATTGAAAGAATATGTCTTCATCATATAAATATCAGGCACAATCCTTCCCGTTAGGGGTTAAGTATCATACTATCATAACATATATGAGAAGAACATAACCCGTGTCATGCCAACAACTGGTTTTAAATAAATGTGTTAAGTTTAGTGTTAAATAAGATTGGTTGATCGATTGTTGGTTGCTGAACATAATGTCGCAAATCGTTCATGAATGTTCTTGTAAAACATTAAGGTGGTACCCAACACCTTGCCTAAACTTAATTTTGCTCGTTTAATTTTCATAAACATGTTGACAAAATATATTCTTTGACCCTTTGAAAAAAATATAAAAATTTCTAAAAAGAACCAATTACCTTTCTCGGAAAAAAAATGTTTGGATATATAGCAGTTTGACAAACACTAATTTTGATATTTGAAAAGCTTGATATGTCCTTAACAATAGAACGTGATTAAAACGTTTAGTTGATTTTACAGAGTTTTCTCCCTGTAGTGTAAGGTAGCACCTTAAATAGAGGGCGTCCATCGGAGACAGTGCTACTGAAACTGAGAAATGTTCCCTTGCATCTTCAAAATACTCTATGTTATTAACATGCAATACAACTATTTGTATCTGAAACCGGGACCTTCACTAAGAAAGTTATGTCAGTGGAGTAATTGTTAACAACGTGTGCAATACTGTTGTTGAATAAAAAAAAAACAATTAGTTTTTTATACACTGTTCATTTGGCAAAGTGAACTGTGCTATGGGCTGTTTCAACTATAATTTCGCGGATAGTTGACTCATTAGCAATCCTTTCAAATATCCTTATTTTTCTAGGACATAAAATCTAAAAATAAACTTTGTTCGGAGAATTGTTATGTATCACCGTGAAACCTGACTAAATTAGCGCTTCCATTTAGACCTCACTTGCAATAATGGTCACCTCTATTCAGCAACCGACTACCTATCACGGTGACTTACCGACCCTCCTAAACGTTCCCGTGATATCATTCAACTTCCCGCGATATTATTCAACTCTTTTCATCGGACACTCAACTAATGCCGTAAAAGAGGGACGAAAGATACCAAAGGGACAGTCAAACTCATAAATCGAAAATAAACTGACAACGCCATGGCTAAAAATGAAAAGGACAAACAAACAAATAATAATACACACGACACAACATAGAAAACTTAAGAATAAACAACACGAACCCCACCAAAAACTAGGGGTGATCTCAGGTGCTCCGGAAGGATAAGCAGATCCTGCTCCACATGTGGGACCCGTCGTGTTGCTTATGAGATAGCAAATCCGGTAAATAGTCTAATTTGGTATAGTAATATTTCACGATATTCTAAGAAACTAGTCTTTTTAGCTGGAAGCAACGGTAATTTAATTTGTTTTATCTACCAAGGAAAAGAAATGTGTTGAGTACCGAAGGTAAAATGAGAATTGACACACCCCATAATTGACCTCTTAAAACAAGGTTTGGCTGTATCTTTATAAAACTTGATGAATTAAAAAGTTATTTCAATAAGATATATGCAAATTAAATCCAACAGTGTTTATTAAGGACCATATTTTCATGCTTACATTTTTTTGTCCGTAAACTGGATTTGAACTCACACCATTTTTTACACTAAAGCGCATTCGCTGAGCCTAGTGGCAAGTGCTTTAGACTACTCGACCACATCCGCTGTATAGAAATATAACTTTAATAGTCGTAATGTTGCATTGTAACGTAAAGTAAATCTGGAGACAGACATAAGACATGTGTTTAAGCCTGTGTGAATATAAATATGTAAATATGTATATTAGCTAAGGCTTCAAACACAAATATAGCAACATTAATCGATTAAGTAATGTTAAAAACATTTTTCAAAACGGACATTAATCATAGCCATTTAAATGTCTTAGCCTGAATTTATTTGTCGGTTCCAACAATTCCCACACCAACCGTGTTAGGGTTGTATAGCCAGTCAAGTTCGTTAAAACTTCCATTTTTGTCCAAAAAGTCTCAAAGTGTGCTAGTTATTTTTAATTGTTCTACCAAAGAGATCTTAATCTCTATGAACTGTTTGCAAATAGATAATATACGTATGACTTCAATGTATTTACATGAAAACAACACACCCTAAATTTTGGTACCATTGTGTCCAGACAATAGTCGAAAATAAAAAAAACCCGGTTATTTCAGTACACTAAACCAACTTTTCCCTATCGAAAAATAGTAACTTCCTTGTTGGCAACAACCTTTTAGGTGGTTAAACTATCAATAGTACATGTATACGTGATCGTCCAAGCTGTGGTACAATTTGACGTATGTTGCATAAACATTTCTATTTATACATTGATTTGCTAGATTTATTGATTTTAATGACGAGAAAATCCCTGTGTAAGCAATTTAAAAGTATACCAGAACACGTCATCATTGAGGTATATGTTTGGCCAAAGCGAATCAACAATCTTTACTTTGTGAAGTCTCGCTTGAGTGTTGTATCGAGTCATTTGCCTGAGTGTATATCAGGTACTCTAGGAATAATTTTAAACGTAAGTAAAGAAACGACTTGCATTATGATTACTATTTTGTATTCACAGCGTCTAACATTTTCTTTTAACAACGTCGGTTTACCAATTAAAATGGATAATGTTTAGCTTCAAACAATGTGTTAAAAAATTCATGTTTTATGAAATAACCTTTTATGTATAAAATGCAACACAAATATTTTAATTTTACAAATGTGTGCTTAGTTTCTTGTCCGTTAACTGGATTTGATCTCACATCTTTTTACACTACAGCGCATTCCCTAAGCCTTATGTCAAATGCTCTAGACCACTCGACCACATCCGCTGTATAGATATATGACTCTTATAGTCGTAATGTTGCATTGTAAATTTTATAGCTGACTATGTGGTTTGGGCTTCACTCATTGTTGAAGGCCATACGGTGACCTATAGTTTATTTCTGTGTCATTTTGACCACTTGTGGAGAGTTGTCTCATTGGCAATAATATCATCTTTTCTTTTTATATTTACGTGTCATCATGAACGAAAATATCTTTTTTTTGAAAAAGTCGATAAAATCCAAATGGTAACACTTCTGCTGGTGATTTATACAGTGTATGTGTCTTACTATTAATCGATAATTCGCCGTTTCAGAATCTAATGCGTTATTGGTAATAGTTTCAAAAGTATACACCATAACGTTATGATTGGTTAGAAATGTCATAGTCAATGGAAATTCATCCAATGACGTGACGTCATTTTTAGTTTTGGTTACAAACAATGAAATAACCCCTGATCCTCTAGATTCGATTTGAAAAGGTGTATTGCATTAATCGTATTTTATGATAATGGAATCGGAAAATTTTAACACCTTTCTTAGAAATAAAGATGTATATTAGTTTAATCACATTCAATATAAATTATTTCTTAAATACATTTATAACAAGACTCATTGGCTGCATCCATATCTATAAATTACACCCGCTTTGCTTCATAACTAGTGAGTAAACAAACTCATCATAGATACCAGGATTGAAATTTTATACTTACGCCAGACGCAAGTTTCGTCTACAAAAGACTCATCAGTTACGCTCAAATAAAACAATGCTAAAAGGCCAAATAAAGTAAGAAGTTGAAGAGCATTGAGGACCAAAAATTCCTAAAAGTTTTGCAAAATGTAGCTAAGTAGTCTATTCCTGAGGTAGAAAAGCCTTAGTATTTCAAAAATTCAAAATTGTGTTTACAGTTAATTTTTGATTATAAACATTTCAATGATATCTTAAGTCAACACAGAAGTGCTGACTACTGTAATTATACAGTATGTGTGTGTTAGACATATGATGCCTTCGTAATGGGCTTTTGGAATTGGCCGTGTCAGAATCTCAAGCATCATGGGTAATTTCATTGTTCGTACCCCAAAATGAAAATAACGTCACGTCATTGGTTAAATTTCCATTGTTTATGACATTTCTTTCCAATCAGGACGTTTTTGTGTACACTTTTTTAAATATTACCATGCATTATATTCTGAAACGGCGAATTGATTACTCTTACAAACCGATCTTTCAATAATTATTTAAATCGGAAAGTATCTACACTAACAAACCTGTTTTTTTTTTTATTTAAATAGGAAAATATCTGCTCTCACAAACCTGTTTTTACTGATTTAAATATGATATATCCACTCTAACAAACCTGTTTTTTTATTGATTTAAATAGGAACATATCCACTCTAACACAACCTGTTTTTTATTGATTTAAATAGAAACATTTCCACTCTAACAAACCTATTTTTGTTGGTTTAAATAGGAACATATCCGCTCTAACAAAACTTGTTTTTTTCTTCATTAAAATAGGGACGTATCCACTCTAACGAACCTGTTTTTTATTGATTTAAATAGGAACATATCCACTCTAACAAAACTGTTTTTTAATGATTTAAATAGGATCATATCCACTTTAACAAACCTTTTTTTATTGATTTAAATGGGAACATATCCACTCTAACAAACCTGTTTTTATTGATTTAAATAGGAACATATCCACTCTAACAAACCTGTTTTTAATTGATTTAAATAGGAACATATCCACTCTAACACACCTGTTTTTATTGATTCAATAGGAGCATTTCAACTCTAACAAACCTGTTTTTTTGTTGATTGAAATGAGAACACATCCACTCTAACAAACCTGTTTTTATTGATTTAAATAGGAACATATCCACTCTAACAAACCTGTTTTTATTGACTTAAATAGGAACATATCCACTCTAACACACCTGTTTTTATTGATTCAATAGGAGCATTTCCACTCTAACAAACCTGTTTTTTGTTGTTGATCGAAATGGGAACATATCCACTCTAACAAACCTGTTTTTTATTGATTTAAATGGGAAGATATCCACTCTAACAAACCTGTTTTCATTGATTTAAATAGGAACATGTCCACTCTTACAAACCTGTTTTTTATTGATTGAAATAGGAACATATTCATTCTGACAAACCTGTTTTTTATTGATTTAAATAGGAACGTATCCACTCTAACAAACCTGTTTTTTTTTGTTAATTTAAATAGAAATACATCCCTTAAAACAAACCTGTTTTTGATTGATTTAAATAGGAACATATCCACTCTAACAAACCTGTTTTTTATTGATTCAAATGGGAACATATCCACTCTAACACACATGTTTTTATTGATTTAAATAGGAACATATCCACTCTTACAAATCTGTTTTTTATTGATTTAAATAGGAAAATATCCACTCTGACAAACCTGTTTTTATTGATTTAAAGAGGAACATATCCACACAAACAAACCTGTTTTTTATTGATTTAAATAGGAACATCTCCAATCTAACACACCTGTTTTTCATTGATTTAAATAGAAACATATCCACTTTAACCAACCTGTTTTTATTGATTTAAATAGGAACGTATCCACTCTAACAAACCTGTTTTTATTGATTTGAATAGGAATAACTCCCCTATAACAAAACTGTTTGTTATTGATTTAAATAGGAACATATCCACTCTAACAAACTTGTTTTTTATTGATTTAAATAGGAACGTATCCACATTAACAAACATGTTTTGCATTGCTTTAAATAGGAATATATGCTCTATAACAAACAAGTTTTTCATTGATTTAATAGGAACATATCCACTCTAACACACCTTTTTTTGATTGATTTAAATAGGAACATTTCCACTCTAACAAACCTGTTTTTTTATTGATTTAAATAGGAACGTATCCACTCTAACAAACCTGTTTTTTTTTTGTTAATTTAAACAGGAATGCATCCCCTATAACAAACATGTTTTTGATTGATTTAAATAGGAACATATCCACTTTAACAAAGCTGTTTTTTATTGATTTAAATAGGAACATATCTTCTCTAACAAACCTGTTTTTTTATTGATTTGAATGGGAACATCTACATTCTAACAAACCTGCTGTTTGTTATTGATTTAAATAGGAACATATCCACTCTAACAAACTTGTTTTTTATTGATTTAAATAGGAACGTATCCACATTAACAAACATGTTTTGCATTGCTTTAAATAGGAATATATGCTCTATAACAAACAAGTTTTTTATTGATTTAATAGGAACATATCCACTCTAACACACCTTTTTTTGATTGATTTAAATAGGAACATTTCCACTCTAACAAACCTGTTTTTTTATTGATTTAAATAGGAACGTATCCACTCTAACAAACCTGTTTTTTTTTTGTTAATTTAAACAGGAATGCATCCCCTATAACAAACATGTTTTTGATTGATTTAAATAGGAACATATCCACTTTAACAAAGCTGTTTTTTATTGATTTAAATAGGAACATATCCTCTCTAACAAACCTGTTTTTTTATTGATTTGAATGGGAACATATACATTCTAACAAACCTGCTGTTTTATTGATTTAAATAGGAACATATCCACTCTAACAAACCTGTTTTTAATGATATAAATAGGAACATATCCACTCTAACAAACCTGTTTTTAATGATATAAATAGGAACATATCCACTCTAACAACGCTGGCCTTTTGGAAATAATTGAAGAATATTTCAAACCTAGCAAAAAATGTTTAAGTATTGTCATATATTTGTTCAAGAAATAATTCAGGGAATCCCCAGGCCGCATAACATTTATAACGTACTGTTTTCATATTTTTCAAGGACAAGCATAGAAAAGTTTGTACTATGGCGAACATATGGATACTTATTGCAATGGTCAGTTTTTTACCAGAAACAATTGCTCAAATATGTACTGTACCAGAACTGTCGCTATGTATATGTAATAGTGGATTGGTAATCTGCCAATCAGTCGGTTTAACAGAAATACCGAGAAATATTCCTAACAAAACAGAAAGGTTGTAAGTAATGCTGTAACGCAATAATAAGACAGGTACCAATTTTTGTCTTCACCAGATGCGCATTTCGACAATCAATGTCTCCTCGTGATGTTCGAGGCCAAAATATTTTGAAAATCAAAAGCTTATTAAAAATACGAAGACCTATAAAAATCACATCACCAAAACATATAGCAAAGGCTGGGCAAGGAATCAGAGCTTTCCATCCACAATTTTACGTGATTTGGTTAGTTATCAAAATAACACGTCATCTGTTTCGCCAGACTTTCGTTTCGTCTACATACGACACATCTTTGACGCTCAGATCTTAATATGTAGAAAGCCACACACGTATGAAGTTGAAGAGCATTGAAGACCAAAAACTACTCGTTCATTAAAACTACAATGCATATATATGTCATTATGGAGAAAATAAGGGTACCTTAGTTTGCATTTACAATTAAGCATTACATTTTTAGACCAATGCTGTCTTGATGATCTGTATATATTGATAATAATGCACTTCGATTTGCAGATTACTTGAAAGAAATGAGATTACATCAATAGATTCAGCTTCATTGTTCGGATTGACATCCGTCACACATGTGTAAGTAACTGTACAAGTACATATTTCGACTAATTATTTATTAAACATATTACCAAATATTATTCAATATTTGTTGATATACCTTTTGGAGATTCGATGACCAATTGTTTATAACATTTATCTTGCACCATAATTTTATATGAATTTAAATATGCAGGTCTGTCATAATTTGAATTACCGTAAAAATCTAATAATTTTATTCTACTACCATGTAGTTATATTACCATTTCATCAAACATCGTAGATACATAAAGAGTGAACAATAGCTGTTGTCTCCTTGGCAACCATATCACATATCTTTGGTTCATATGTTAACTACCAGCAAACAACTTGGGGATTTCATGTGCTCCAGAAGGATAATAAATGTCTACTATTATCTGCGGTGTCATTTTGTCACTTGTAAAGAGTTGTCTCGTTGGCAATCACACAGCATCTTATTGTCTTATATGTGAGCAACATGATCAACAACCCGTAAACAAAGTGAGGATTTCATGTGCTCCAGACGGATAATAAATGTTTACTATTATTGTTCCATCTGATGTGTTGCTTTCATCTCACGTGTTTCCCGCGGTATTGATTTGTAACGCGGATGTTTTATGGCTATTGAAACGCGTCATTCTACTGTTGCCTTTAATCATAAGATTTTATCTTACGAAATATCATACTTAGATTTTGAGAATTTGGATGATTTAATGTCCCTTTCGTATTGTAAGTTGTATATAAGGCACATCTATGGAGCAATAATTCAAAAGTTTCTAAAAAATAACATTTAGGTAGTACGACATAAATCCAAAAAAATATATGAATATGTGTACCTCAGATGAACTTAATCTAACATATTTTTCAGATATTTAGATAGTAACAATATTTCCAGTATAGAAACGGGTGCGTTCGATTGGCTTTGGTCATTGACTTACTTGTAAGTTTTTCCTTTTAAAGCACATGAGCGAAATGACGTTCATAAGAAAGCTACCATCAGTATACATTATACAAGTGTATATCAATTTGGTATATCTTTTATTTTTTCTGCATATTCTGAAGGAATCTACATGGAATTTTCTATTTTGTATTTGAACCAGAAAAAGTACGTTGACCCTATATTTTCTTTTGATATTCTCAAGGCCTTGTATAAAAGCTGTCTTTTTGTAATTTATTTCACAATTCTATCATTTAGTTAAGTCTCCAATAACAAAATTGTGTATTTTCCGGTATAATCCATACAAAATGTGTCATTTTATCACAACCTGTAGCTTGAGAAAATGCACGGCGACCTATCATTTTATCATATTTTTGAACAAATATCAATATATATATTTGGAGTCACGATATCTCAGTAGCATGGGTTCGAATCCCGTCGAGGGAATTACAAAAAATTTGCGAAAGCAAATTTACAGATCTAACATTGTTGGGTTGATGTTTAGACGAGTTATATATATATATATATATATATATATATATCTAAAAATGAGGGTACTTTTTCTAAATATGAGGGTACTTTTTATATGACCTTCCAAATACCGTTTCGATCACTAACATCACTGAAGAGACATTTATTGTCGAAATCCGGATCTGGTGTACTAAAAAAATATTGACACCGTATGTTTGTGGCATAACATCGTGGCCACAAGTTAATTTTTTTTTCTGTCTAGTATTAAATTTATATTAAGATCTATTTTGTTACATCTTGTGATCAATTTTATTTGGCAATCGCCAATGGCAGTCAGCAGGGTTAAAGAACATCAGTTGTTCGACCTGTTAGTCAAATGTGTTTTGTTTAAATATACTTTTTCACTTTTTTGGTCTTTTGGAAAATGTTGTTTGTGCTGTTTTTAGACCCTTCTACAACGAAATTTGTTTTACATGCACACGTATAAAAATTGCGGTTTTTATCCAACGCAATCATAGGTTTGAACGTAGTTTTCAATTTAGACTCGTATATATATATCATATTTTTGAACAAATATCAATATATATATTTGGTGTCACGATGTATATATATACAACTCGTCTAAACATCAACACAACAATGTTAGATCTGTAAATTTGCTTTCGCATTTTTTTTGTTCTTACAAAATATTGAAATTGATTTGAAAAATAGTTCTACCAAAAGTGAAAAAAAAACCTTATACTCCGTGTTGACAGCCGTATTTTTACCTATTATTGTTTACTTTTACACAATATAACTTGAATGGAGAGTTGTCTTATTGGCACTCATACGACATCTTCTTAACTAAATATATATCAATTAGTCAATGAAACTATCAAAAGATAATCTTAATTCAGCGTTCTAAATGTAAATATATATATATATAAATAAAATATAATTCATTTTTCTTTTCATAACCTGGATTTTTCAGAAATAAATTTGATATACGTGATAATGTTCATTAATTAGTATTCGTTGGAAACCAATTTTCGTGGAATTCGTGGTTATCAAGGAACCTCGAAATCGAATGTCCAACGAAATACAATTTTTGTTACAAAAAATGTAAGGAATGAATGCAGACTTCAGCAAAACAGCGAAATCAAATATCCACGAAATTGCAAGTTTTCCTCACTCAACGAACATTGATACCCACGAAAAAAAATGCGTCAAACACACATCCGGGTTTGTGTGAACTTATCAAAGGGATCATAATATTTTTTGTGTATTTCAAAATAATTGCATAATGTTCCTTATTTGATTCTTCTATCTTTTTTAGACAACTAAACGGAAATATTCATATTCATGGTATTCTTCCAGAAATGTGGACTGCAATTAAAAAATTGCCAAATCTTGCAAACTTGTGAGCATGACAATATTTCGTACTGTTTAATTAACATTAATATTGAAGCTCATATTTTTCAAACCAACATATTTTGAAACATTTTATATCCCTAGTCATCATCATTTTGTACGAAGACTTTTATAACTACTTCGACTTATAGCAAATAGGTAATAAAACACTAGAAAAAATAAGAAAAATACCACGGAAAAAATAAATCGACAAAAATACACTTCATAACAGTGTAAACGAAAGACTGAGCAACACTTAGTCCATCTAAAATCAGGAAATTGCTCCATGAGTAAAAGAGGGACGAATGATACAAGAAGGACTGTCAAACTAATAAATCGAAAAAAAAAAATCCCAACGCCATGGCTAAAAATTAAAAAAGACAAACAGACAAACAATAGTACACATGACATAACATATAAATTAAAGAATAATCATCACGAACCCCACCAAAAACTAGGGTTGATCTCAGGTGAAAAGGATAAACAGATCCTGCACCATAATGTGGCACCCGTAATTTGCGTTTTACAAAGACATTACATGTACATTACAATTAAATCGTGTATTTTCCGGCAAAAAAGTTTATCATAAGATTATAAGTATTTCTATGAACACTAATTGCATCTTTTTTTTAGACGTGTTAACTTGCACTAGGATGTGACGTGTGACACATTCCAACTGTCTTTCGCATCACGGTATACCCTACCAACTTTGTAGTACAACACGAAAATTGTAAAACATATTGCTCATTATTGAAGGCAGTACGGTGTCCACGGCTGTTAATTTCACTGTCATTTGGTCTTTTGTTGTGCGTTGTCTGTTTGGTAATCATACCACATTTTCATTTTTATATATGATGTGAAAGAAACAAGCTTGCTCTATTGCTTATATGAAATATAGGATACACAAATTAAAGCTAAAAGGCTGCTTATGGATGTCATCTAAATGTTCTATGTTTAGTAACACGTATACTTAGTCTGTAGTTCATACATTCGTTTAACACGGTTTTGTCACGTTCAAACTGGAAACCAGAATCTCTACAATGAGTTATACTTTGATAACAGTTAATGCACATACTATCAAAGTTATTATATTTGCAACAGTGTGTTGAATTATATACAAATTAAGTTGCTTAGTCACTCTACATGTATCTCATGTTTTACTTTTCATGTATCGCATGTTATACTCTACATGTATCGCATGTCATACTCTACATGTATCGCATGTTATACTCTACATGTATGCATATTTCACTTTTCATGTATCGCATGTTAAACTGTACGTGTATCATATGTTTCACTTTACATATATCACATGTTTCACTCTACATGTATCACATATTTAACTCTACATGTATCACGTTTCACTCTACATGTATCGCATGTTTCACTATTCATGTATCGCATGTTATACTGTACCTGTATCACATGTTTTACTCGACATCTATCGCATGTGTCACTATTCATTTATCGCATGTTTTACTCTACATGTATCACATTATTCACTCTTCATGTATCACATGGTCTCTCTACATGTATCACATGTTTCACTGTACATGTTTCACATGTTTCACTATTCATTTTTTGCGTGTTTCACTCTTCGTGTATTACATATTGCACTGTTCATGTAATGCATGTTATACTGTACCTGTATCGCATTTCTCATTCTGCATGTATAATATGTTTAATTTTAACTGTATCACGGGTTTCAATCTACATGTATTGCATGTTTCAATATACATGTATCGCATATATCACTCTACATGTATGGCATGATCAAATTCCTCATAAATCACATGTTTCACTCTACATGTATTGCATGTGTCATTATTCATGTATCGCATGTTTCACTTTTCATGTATCACATGTTATACTGTACCTGTATCACATGTTTCACTCTTCATGTATCGCATGTTTCATTCTACACATATCGCATGTTTCATTCTTTATGTATGACATATTCCACTCTTCATGTATTGCATGTTATACTGTACCTGTATCGCATTTCACACTCTGCATGTATAACAGGTTTAACTTTAACTGTATCACATATTTCAATCTACATGTATTGCATGTTTTAATATACATTGATCGCATATTTCACTCTACATTTATCGCATGTTTCACTCCTCATGTATCACACGTTAACTGTATCTGTATGGCAAAATCACTCTTTATGCATTGCATGTTTCCGTCTACATGTATAGCATATTTCAATCTACATGTATCACATGTTTCACTCTTCATGTATCGCATGTTTCACTATTCATGTATAGCATTTTATACTGTTCCTGTATCGCATGTTTTACTCTACATGTATCACATGTTTCACTCTACATGTATTACATTTTTCACTCTACATGTATTGCATGTTTCACTGTACATGAATTACATGTTTCACTGTACATGTATCGCATGTTTCACTCTTCGTGTATCACATGTTTTACTATTCATGTATCGCATGTTATACTCTACATGTATCACATGTTTCACTCTACATGTATTACGTGTTTCACTCTACATGTATGACATGTTTCACTCTACATGTATTACATGTTTCACTGTCCATGTATCGAATGTTTCATTTTTCATGTATCACATGTTTTACTATTCATGTATCGAATGTTATACTCTACATGTATTGCACGTTTCATTATCTAGGTATTGCATGGTAAACTGTACCTGTATCATATGTTTCATTCTACATGCATCACATGTTTTACTATTCATGTATCGTATGTTTTACTATTCATGTATCGCTTGTTATACTCTACATGTATTGCATGTTTCACTATTCATTTATTACATGTTATTCTCTACATGTATCACATGTTTCACTCTACATGTATTGCATGTTTCACTATTCATGTATCGCATGTTGCACTCTACATGTATCACATGTTTCACTATTCATGTATCACATATTATACTCTACATGTATCGCATGTTGCACTCTACATGTATAATTCTTTTCACTCTTCATGTATGGCATGTTTCACTCTACATGTATCACATGTTTCACTTTTCATGTATTGTATGTTATACTCTACATCTATTGCATGTTTAACTATTCATGTATTGCATGTTTAACTGTTCCTGTATCACATGCTTCACTGTTCCTGTTTTACATGTTTCACTCTACATGTATCGCATATTTCACTATTCAGGTATTGCATGTTTCACTCTTCATGTATCACATGTTTCATTCTACATGGTTCTCATGTTTCACTATTCATGTATTGCATGTTATATTGTACCTGTATCACATGTTCAACTCTACATGTATCGCATGTTCCACTATTCATGTATCGCATGTTTCACTTTACATGTATCTCATGTTTTACTTTTCATGTATCGCATGTTATACTTTACATGTATCGCATGTTATACTCTACATGTATCGCACGTTATACTCTACATGTATGCATATTTCACTTTTCATGTATCGCATGTTAAACTGTACGTGTATCATATGTTTCACTCTACATATATCACATGTTTCACTCTACATGTATCACATGTTTTACTCTACATGTATCACGTTTCATTCTACATATATCTCATGTTTTACTATTCATGTATCGCATGTTATACTGTACCTGTATCACATGTTTCACTCGACATCTATCGCATGTGTCACTATTCATTGATCGCATGTTTTACTCTACATGTATCACATTATTCACTCTTCCTGTATCACATGATCTCTCTACATATATCACATGTTTCACTGTACATGTATCACATGCTTCACTATTCATTTTTTGCATGTTTCACTCTTCGTGTATCACATGTTTTACTCTACATGCATTAAATGTTTCATTCTACAAGTATCGCATGTTAAACTAGACCTGTATCATACGTTTCACTCTACATGTATCACATGTTTCACTCTACCTGTATCACGTTTCATTCTACATGTATCGCATGTTTCACTCTTCATGTATCACATGTTTCACTGTTCATGTATATCGTGTTTCACTATTCATGTATCGCATGTTATACTGTACCTGTATCACATGTTTCACTCTACATGTATCGCATGTGTCAGTGTTCATGTATCGCATGTTTCACTCTACATGTATCACATTTTTCACTCTACATGTATCAAATGGTCACTCTACATGTATCACATGTTTCACTCTACATGTATTGCATGTTTCACTAATCGTGTATTGCATGTTATACTATTCATGTATTGCATGTTTCACTATTCATGTATCGCATGTTAAACTGTAACTGTATCACATGTTAAACTATACCTGTATCACATGTTTAACTCTACATGTATCGCATGTTTTGCTATTCATGTATCGCATGTTTCACTCTACATGTATCACATGTTTTACTCTACATGTATCGCATATTTCACTATTCATGTATCGCATGTTTCACTATTCATGTATCGCATGTTATACTGAACCTGTATCAAATTTTTCACTTGACATGTATCACATGCTTAATTTCAACTGTAAATATGATGTGTGTTGATGTTCTTTTAAATTGCTATACACAAGGGTCCTCCTCGCATAAAAAAAGAAGGAAGAAGGAAACAGTGAATATGATGATCAGTTTTATTGTATAGGAAAACGATTCAATAAATGTAGCAAGACAATGTCTAAATAAAAATGTTTAAGCAACACATGTCAATTTAACACATGTTGGAATATAATGTAGTCGTGTACTATTGATAATCAATTCAATAGATCAACCACCTAAAAGGTAATTGCCATCAAGGAAGTTACAAATCTGTTTAATCATCATTGTCAAGGAGATATTGGTGAATGCATTAAAATAACTGTTTTTTTTTATTTTCGACAGAAAGATACCCAAAAAGGTTAGGTTGGGTTGTTTTCATATGAATAAATTGAAGTCTTACGTATATTATATATTTTCAAACAGTTCATCGGGATTAACTTATCTATGGTAAAACAGGTATCAATTCAAATTCAAGTTGGTTCAATATTCAACATTTAAGTCATTTTTTTTAGTACATTCATTTTCAACATTCAACATTCGATATCAACATTCAACATTTAAATTTTCTTTTTTTCTCTTTTATTTATTTTCAACATTCAACATTCGTTTTCAACATTACATTTTCAACTTTCAACATTCGTTTTCAACATTCAACATTCAACATTCAATTTTTTTTTCTTGCATTCATTTTCAACATTCAACATCCGATTTCAATATTCAACATTGAACATTCGTTTTTTTTTCGTTTGTTTTTCTTGCATTTATTTGAACATTGAAAATACGACTTTAACATTCAATATTTTTTTCTCTTCTTCCAATCATTTTCAACATTCAACATTCGTTTTTAACATGCGATTTTCAACTTTCAACATTCGTTTTTAACATTCAAATTCGATTTAAACATTCAACATTTGATTTCAACATTCGATTTTCATTTTTCAACATTCGTTTTCAACATTCAACATTCAACATTCGTTTTCGACATTAAACTTTCGTTTTCAACATTCGATTTTCAACTTTCAACATTCGTTTTAAACATTAAACACTCGTTTTCAACATTTAACTTTCGTTTTCAACTTTTAATTGTCAACTGTGAACATTCGTTTTTAACATTCAACATTCGATGTTCAGTTTTCAACATTCGTTTTCAACATTAAACATTCGATTTCAATATTCAACTTTCTTTTTCAACTTTAAATTTTCAACTTTCAACATTTGTTTTCAACATTCAACATTCGTCTTCAACTCTAAATTTTCGTTTTTAATATTCTATTTTAAACTTTCGACATTTGCCTTTAGCATTAAACATTTGTTTTTAGTATCAAACATTCGTTTTCAACGTTTAATTTTCAACAGTTTTGTTTTCAACATTCAACATTCGTTTTCAAAATTCAACGTTCGTTTGCAACATTAGATTTTAATCTTTCAACATTCGTTTTCAACATTCAACATTCGTTTTTAACATTCAACATTCGTTTTTAACATTCAACATTCGTTTTCAACATTCGTTTTCAACTTTCAACATTCGTTTTCAACTTTCAACATTCGATTTCAACAGTCAACAATCGTTGACAACATTCGATTTTCAACTTTCAACATTTGTTTTTAAAATTCAGCATTCGTTTTCAACATTCGACTTTCAACTTTCAGCATTCGTTTTCAACTTTCAACATTCGTTTTCAACATTCAACCATCGTTGATAACATTCGATTTCAATTTTCAACATTCATTTTCAACTTTCAACATTCGTTTTCAACTTTCAACATTCGTTTTTAACTTTTAACATTCGATTTCAACAGTCAACAATCGTTTGCAACATTCGATTTTCAACATTCAACATTCGTTTGCAACATTCGATTTTCAACTTTCAACATTCGTTTTTAACATTCATCATTCGTTTTTAACATTCAATATTCGTTTTCAGCATTGACATAATTCCTTTTTAACCTTCGATTTTTAACTTTAAACATTCGTTTTCAACATTCGATTTTCAACATTAAATATTCGTTTTTAACATTCAATTTTGAACTTTCAATATTCGTTTCGTTTTCAACTTTCATTTTTCAACTGTTAACATTCGTTTTAAACATTCAACATTCGATTTTCAGTTTCGACTTTCGACATTCAACATTCGTTTTCAACATTCATTTTCAACATTCGTTTTCAACATCCGTTTTCAACATTCAACAATCGTTGACAACATTCGATTTTCAACTTCAACATTCGTTTTTAACTTAAAATTATCGTTTTTAACATTCAATTTTCGTTTGCAACATTCGATTTTCAACTTTCAACATTCGTTTTTAACATTCAACATGCGTTTGCAACATTCGTTTTCAGGTAATACGACTGACTTGAATGATCGTAGAATTTAAACCTGGATTACTAAATATTATTCATTGTAAATACACGCTTTTTTTCACAGAGTTTGATTATATATTTTCAAAATTCATGGATATTTTCCACTTGTATCCCTTGTTTTGGAATGTAATTTCAGAAAGATATTTCAACGAGACTGAAACGTCAGACGAACTCACCCTTAAACTTAAGATTTAGGATGCAAACCTCATTTGTTAGGTCCGTTGTTTCTAGTTATAGAGTTTAAAAATATATATCGTTGTTTTTACTTTTCTCTTTCCTTTAAATTTTGATGCGTGTTTCTCCTTTCGTACATCAGTTGGCTTCTTACTACAAAAACATATTTGAACATAATTGATTCTTTTTTTTTAGTATGGAATATAGCATTTAAATCTGTGAAACTTGTTCAGTACATCCATGCTGAGTTTTCTTACTAATTACAATACCAAAATGATGAAGATGTTTCTGAGAAATACATTTATTAAGAATTATCTGTTTTATGTTAAAATGTATTTTCACCAGTACCAATGAATTCATGGTGATTATGACAAGGGTAATCAAGCCATTTAAAGCCATCGTGTCCTCCAAGAGCTAAATAATTTTCGGCATGTTGGCCATCCGGTTCATTATTGCCCCAGTCAGAAAAGTCAAACACTTCTTTGCTCTCGTTCCATTCTCATGTTCCCTCGTTTGCAACGTCAGCGCCTCTACAAAATAAGCACGTGACTTAGCTTAAAATAAATTAACAGATTATGTATTCGTTTTTGTAAAGGTACTTGGATTATATTTTAGTACGCCAGACGCGCGTTTCGTCTACATAAGACTCATTAGTGACTCTCAGATCAAAATAGTTATACAGCCAAACAATTACAAAGTTGAAGAGCATTAAGTGTAAACAAATTCAACGACACATTGAAAACATAAAACCATGCATGACCTTGACTTTGAGATGGAGAAGAGCAAGTTATTTGCTTTTTGTTTGTTTGTTGTGCATTTACTGAGTTTGTGCCATGGATGGATACCCAATATCTCTTGTTTTTCTATTATGAACTCAAGTTCTGTTTTCATGAAAAAATCAAAAGATGGTCAATTATTTCAAATATTAGTCATATATTAACCTTAACTTGCATGTAAACCTGACCACAATTACAACATGTTTTAGCAACTTTAAGATGAAAGAATGTAACGTGTAAGCATGTGTACTTGTTTAAGGGTATGGACGTTTTGTCTTTTTAAGATAATGATTTGTTTTTTATTTAAATATAATATAGCATGTTAGTAACATCAAGTAAAGGTTAACGTAACGCAATTTCAACTTAAATATAGGACACAGAGCAAGAATAATAAGCTAACATTCCAACCGCGCCAAGTGACACCAAATGATATTTTACAAATGTGTATGTGTTTTCTTATATTTTAGTGTGAATTCACATTACTATAAGACGTGTCACGGTACTTTTCTATCCCAAATTCATGTATTTGGTTTTGATGTTATATTTGTTATTCTCATCGGAATTTGTCTAATGCTTAGTCCGTTTCTGTGTGTGTTACATTTTAATGTTGTGTCGTTGTTCTCCTCTTATATTTAATGCGTTTCCCTCAGTTTTGGTTTGTTATCCCGATTTTGTTTTATTTTGTCCATTGATTTACGAGCTTTGAACAGCGGTATACTACTGTTGCCTTTATTTGTATCAGAGTCTAGTATTTCCAACAGTCTTCCATGGAAAGCCCTGCATCGAAACTACAAATTTTATAATACGGAGTTGAAAGCTTGTTCAATACATGTAACTTGCAAATTGTACCCCTTGTTTTGGCATTTGTCTGTCTAATTGTTCGCACATTGTTGTCAAAATAATAAAATTATAAACGACTGTCACACAAGTGCGAAGTTTAGCAAGCTATAAAACAATGCCTATCCACCATTTGTTTACACAAAAAAATGCCTGTCCCAAATCAGACACATGACAGTTAATAACATTTCTTTTGATGTGATTTAGCTTTTGATTTATGCATTCACTCAAAGGCGTGTGGTTTGGAATTTTCTATGGAGTTCGTTTTTGTTTTGTTTTCTTGTTTTGCAACAAAAGCAGAATATACGTTTCAAATGAAGATAATATTGCTTCTTAGGAAGGACTTTGTTATATCTATAATATATGTAAACAAAAATTCATTATTTTTAATTTATATTATAATTTGTACGCTGTTTTTGCTTTTTTCGTATCCAGCTACGAACTGGTTCATTGAAACGTTTTCATCAAATTGAAGAAATAACCTCTCGTTATATATCATGTTTATGAAAGCGATGGCCGACCTCGTGTGAATTTGTTATACGAGTAACTAATAGTTTGCAGATCGAACTAAGTATTTGCTGCACCGAATAGTCAAACAAGGTAGAAAACACGCTATTGTTTTGGTTAAAAAGGGTCCAAATAGTACAACATATATATATATATATATATATATATATATATATATATATATATATATATATATATATATATATATATATATATATATATATATATATATATATATATATATATATATATATATATATATATATATATATATATATATATATATATATATATATATATATATATATATATATATATATAATCATACCAATACATTAGAAGTTGTCGTCCAGAGTCAGTTGAAAGTTAATATTTAGCGTGCATTTAGAGAGTAACGACATATAGCTTCTGTCTTATTCTAACATGTCCAATACCCAATACAAATTTTCATACACCAGCAGAAGTGTTCACTTTAAATGCAAAAACCATTACATTCAAAAGAAAAGAAAAGAAAAGATAGAACCTCAGCCTGTATCCAATCTTCCTTTATGTCAGAGAACATAAAACAAGTATTCCTCCATACCGTCCATCCAGCATGACATTTTTTTACAAGTAAGCAAATCAACTCGTTATATAATAAACCTACAGACTATAAACAGACGTGATTTGTTCATCTGGTATCCCTGTATAATATTGCTGCAAAGCAATTAACATATTCCGATATTGACTGACAAAATGTGGCTATAACTCAAAAACTGTGAATAGACTCACATGTTTATTCTTTCTAAGGCTTTTACAAATAGAATTAATATTCCGAGACAAATTATTGTTTTACTTTTTTTCTTTAATTTATTTCAGAACTTTAAATTTTACAGTTTGTATATAAGAACAAATACCATTTCAATTTTCATCGAATTTCACAATTTATGTCGACCACGTTTATAGCAATATCAATACGACAGGTCAAACACGACCTTTATGGAATTCATAATTGTCTATCATAAAATGAAATCTGTCATCTTCCGAATACATAATTGTCATAGGTTTTATAAAAAAAAAACATCACATTAAATTTGAATAAATACCTTGAACGCCATCAATAATGATCAGAAGAACAAGACAATACAAAGTAGAACAATACACCATTAAGATAATAAACTTTATACAAAGATAAGATTAAATTGCTAAAGGTAACTTCCTCACCTAAATTACTTAATACAAACGTACTTCAACGGGTTGTCCGATGTGTCTAAAAATCTCAGGGCAGATAGATCTTGACCTAATACATTATTTTACCAATATCAGATTTGCTCTAAATGCTTTGGTTTTAGAGTTATAAGCCAAAATCTACATTTTACCCCTATGTTCTATTTTTAGCCATGGTGGCCATTTTGCTTGGTTAGCCGGGTCACCGGACATATTTTTCAAACTAGATACCCCAATAATGATTGTGGCTAAGTTTGGTTTAATTTGGCCCAGTAGTTTCAGAGGAGAAGATTTTTGTAAAAGTTAACGACGACAGATGACGGAAGACGGACGCAAAGTGATGGGAAAAGCTCACTTGACCCTTCGGGACAGGTGAGCTTAAATGACTATAAAGGGCAATAACTCCTTCAGGGGTAAACTGACAATTTTGGTCATGTTGACTTATTTGTAGATCTTACTTTGCTGAACATTATTGCTGTTTACAATTTATCTCTATCTATTATAATATTCAAGATAATAAGCAAAAACTGCAAAATTTCCTTAAGATTACTTATTCAGAGGCAGCAACCCAGGAACGGGTTGTCCGATTTGTCTGAAAATCTCAGGGCAGATAGATCTTGACATAATATATTATTTTACCCATGTCAGATTTGCTCTAAATGCTTTGGTTTTAGATTTATAAGCCAAAATCTACATTTTACCCCTATGTTCTATTTTTAGCCATGGCGGCCATCTTGGTTGGTTGGCAGGGTCACACCACACAGTTTTTGAACTAGATACCCCAATGATGATTGTGGGGAAGTTTGGATTAATTTGGCCCAGTAGTTTTAGAGAAGAAGATTTTTGTAAAAGATTACTAAGATTTACGAAAAAATGGTTAAAAATTGACTATAAAGGGCAATAACTCCTAAAGGGGTAAACTGATCATTTCGGTCATGTTGACTTTTCCGTAAATCTTACTTTGCTGAACATTATTCCTGTTTACAGTTTATCTCTATCTATTATAATATTCAAGATAAGCAAAAACTGCAAAATGTCCTTAAAATTACTAATTCAGGGGCAGCAACCCAGGAACGGGTTGTCCGATTTGTCTGAAAATCTCAGGGCAGATAGATCTTGACCTAAAACATTATTTTACCCATGTCAGATTTGCTCTAAATGCTTTGGATTAAGAGTTATAAGCCAAAATCTACATTTTACCCCTATGTTCTATTTTTAGCCATGGCG
Source organism: Mytilus galloprovincialis (assembly GCA_037788925.1). NCBI lineage: Eukaryota > Metazoa > Mollusca > Bivalvia > Mytilida > Mytilidae > Mytilus > Mytilus galloprovincialis. The sequence goes on along the minus strand of JAWDJN010000024.1, from coordinate 1,932,486 downwards.
GCCATTTTGTTTGGTTGGCCGGGTCACCGGACACATTTTGCAAACTAGATACCCCAATAATGATTGTGGCTAAGTTTGGTTTAATTTGGCCCAGTAGTTTCAGAGGAGAAGATTTTTGTAAAAGTTAACGTCGACAGATGGCGGAAGACGGGCGACGGACACAAAGTGATGGGAAAAGTCACTTGACCCTTCGGGACAGGTGAGCTTAAATGACTATAAAGGGCAATAACTCCTTAAGGGGTAAACTGACAATTTTGGTCATGTTGACTTATTTGTAGATCTTACTTTGCTGAACATTATTGCTGTTTACAGTTTATCTCTATCTATCATATTATTCAAGATAATAAGCAAAAACTGCAAAATTTCCTTAAAATTACTAATTCAGAGGCAGCCACCCAGGAACGGGTTGTCCGATTTGTCTGAAAATCTCAGGGCAGATAGATCTTGACCTAATACATTATTTTACCCATGTCAGATTTGCTCTAAATGCTTTGGTTTTAGATTTATAAGCCAAAATCTACATTTTACCCCTATGTTCTATTTTTAGCCATGGCGGCCATCTTGGTTGGTTGGCAGGGTCACGCCACACAGTTTTTGAACTAGATACCCCAATGATAATTGTGGGGAAGTTTGGATTAATTTGGCCCAGTAGTTTTAGAGAAGAAGATTTTTGTAAAAGATTACTAAGATTTACGAAAAAATGGTTAAAAATTGCCTATAAAGGACAATAACTCCTAAAGGGGTAAACTGATCATTTCGGTCATGTTGACTTTTCTGTAAATCTTACTTTGCTGAACATTATTCCTGTTAACAGTTTATCTCTATCTATAATACTATTCAAGATAATAACCAAAAACAGTAAAATTTCCTTAAAATTACCAATTTAGAGACAGCAACCCAACAACGAGTTATCCGATTCATCTGAAAATTTCAAGCAGATATATCTTGACCTGATTACCAATTTTATCTCAGTCAGATTTACTCTAAATGCTTCAGCTTTTAAGTTATAAGCAAGAAACTGCATTTTACCCCTATGTTCTATTTTTAGCCATGACGACCATCTTGGTTGGTTGGCCGGGTCACCGGACACATTTTTCAAACTAGATACCCCAATGGTGATTGTGACAAAGTTTAGTTTAATTTGGCGAAGTAGTTTCAGAGTATAAGATTTTTGTAAAAGTTAACGACGACAGATGACGGACGACGGACGCAAAGTGATGGGAAAAGCTCACTTGGCCCTTCGGGTCAGGTGATCTAAAAAGGTCGTGTGTTTCTGGACGTGATGTTGTTCTATGAATCATTATCTCACCATTGGGTACAATGATAGTAATTTACAGGGTCGATGCATATGCTGGTGGAGATTTATTTCCCCGAGGGTATCACCTACCCAGTAGTCCCCAATTCGGTGTTGACTTGATTTATCATTGATATGTTATAATATAATATAATTATAAACTTACCGTTTAATTTGTTTTAGAATTTTTGAAATACTAAGGCTTTTTTACCTCAAGAATAGATTGCTTTAGCTGAATAAGGCAATCTTTTAGGAATTTTTAGTTCTCAATGCTCTTCAACTTCGTACTGTATTTGACCATTTAACATTTTTTAACTCGAGCGTCACTGATGAGTCTTTTATAGACGAAACGCGTCTGGCGTAAATATACAGTTTTAACCCTGGTATCACTCACAGTCTATTAACAGAGTAAAGTCCCCTAAAATGGGCATTACTAGTGAATTTCTACCAGATTATATCTTGAACTATGAACAATACAAACATGTAATGTAATTTTATTTTCCTAGGACATAAATCTATCAAATATCGGTTTCTATATTCTTGAATTTTGTCTTACAAATTTTCATTGAAGATGTACATGGGTGAAGTTTATGAGATTGTGTAAAATGTTTGGACTCTTTTTTTCAGTATAGTGCATGTTGACTCGGAATGCCCAATTTTTCCTTTTTGTTTCAGATTCATCGATGGAAAATGTGTAACTATACATTAATGAAAGGAATACTAGTAGGTCTGCATCTGCTCTTGGCAATAAAGTAAGCATTCTCATTAGGATCTATAAGTGTTCATATTCTATGCAATGTTTTTGTTTCAAATAAAGAAATACTTTGCATGAGTCAAGTTTTATATTGTACAGTACCATACAAAATTCCGCATAAAATGTCCTTGCATATATAAAAAACAACAACTATCATAGTTAACCAATCCAATATTCAGGTATGTTTTACCTGTATACAAGCTTTAGTAACCATATAACTTCAAGTTTTCAAAATATTCTATAGAAACTCCAATCATAATGGTGGTTTAAAACACCCAATATATGTATTTCGATCCAGAATTTGTTTACTGCAATGAAATGTAGGATTATTTTCCTACAACTGTCAAATTTAATGGATTGTGTATGTTCTACCCTTTTTTGTATGCCATCGGATGTGATGTGCTATGATTTTATGGTACTCCTCCATAAGTGGGGGGGGGGGGGGAACTGATAATGGCATGGACAAAAACAGAAAAAAACCAACAAAAAGTCAAACCCCAGCACATACGATACAACATAGAACTTATAACTGAGCAATATGTGTTATTCTGTTTTTGTTCGATACCTCATAACTACGACACATCGTATATTAACATTAAAATAGGAATAAGAAGGTACCAATATTGTGATAATATTTGACAATTGTTTTATTGTGATAACTTATTTGGTGAATAAGAACAACTGAAGTGATAAAGTCGATTTGGCTTTACTCATAATGTGATCATCAAATACCATTGACGTGAATTATTTATAACAAGTAAACAACCACACTTTCGCTTAAACACACATTCACATCACACACTCTTTACGACAATCTTCATTATTTAATAAATAATTTATATCAAATGTGTATTGACCAAACAACATCTACACGAGCACTTTTTTTAATCGAATCCATTATTCATATATAACAAGTAGCAATTGAGTTCAAAAGGATAAAGCTGCATATATACACACCGAATAAAACGGAAACCTCATCTACTTATGAGTTCAAGAGCAGTTGAGAATAGGTAAATAGCTTTTGTATATTATATTATTCTTATAACTTTCACATACATCTCTTTCAAGCCTTATCCCCTGAGTAACTTTGGTCGTTTTTTACTGATAAAAAATGTAAATATGCCAATTGTGTCATAACTTAAAATCCTAATGAAATGAACCATTAAGGTCTTTATGAAAGACAAATGTCCTATGTTATATGCCTTGATACGATTGACATTGGACGGAATATTGGTCATGACTGCGTTCAAAATATGGATCATTGATAAGCATTGTTATGTTATCATATATAACTCATTAAGTTGTACATCATGTGACAGGTAAGTTCGTGGTTTAAAGTTTAGACATAGAAACTTTACTGGTCAGCATCACTAGGGCTTAAAGTATGACGTGGCTGAAAAACTTAATTGCAAAAAAGGAATATCAATTAATTTCCTCTCCAAAAAATCAACGATTGTTACAACTGATCATGTAAAATATTTACGCCAACGTTATTTAAGAAATGACTGTAATATTTTTTCTGTCTATGAAGAATTAACATAAAAAAAGTTGTGCACACTGAATAACGCGCGTAGCGGGTTATTTAACAGTGTGCACCACATTTTTTATGTTATTTAGAATAGACAGAGAATATATTACAGTCATATCTTATAATTTAATTCTAAATTCCATTTTAAACCGTAGAAAACCATCAAAACGTTGATGACGTCACGATCACATGACTAAATTATGTCGATTGTCTGATAACAAAATAACGTCAGCCAATCAGAAGACGCGTTACAACCCAAATTAAATTATGATAGTATATAATTTTACCCCAAAAAAATCTATTATATTACTGTAATTATTATCTATGCCGAATACGAATATCTGCAGATGACAATTTTAGTTATCATTGTGTGATCATACCACACTTCAACAATCATGAACACAATATCCCTCATACAAACATTTACATCTTACACTTTACAAACAATCTTTATTATCAAATAGAAAACTTTATACTAAATGTGAATAACTCATCATAGATACTAGGTGCGAGTTTCGTCTTCAAAAGACTCATCAGTGACGGACGAATCCAAAAAATATTAGAAGGCAAAATAAAATATGAAGTTGAAGAGAATTAAGGACCAAAATTTTTAACGTTTTGCTTAAGTTATCTATTTCTGTGGTAGAAAAGCCTTAGTATTTCAGAAATACAAAAGTTTTTTAAAGAGTAATTTTTCTATATGACCATGTAAATGTTAATTCATGTCCGCACAGGAGTGCTGACCTCTGGGCTGGTGGTTCCCTCGGAGAATTAAAACTTCACCAGGAGTGGCATGGACCTAGAGATTGTGAATTAACTCATCATAGATACCAGGATTACATTTTGTATTTACGCTAGAAGCGCGTTTCGTCTACAAAAGCTCATCAGTGACGCTCGAGTCCAAAAAAAAATGTTTTTGATCTAACAAAATGCATATACCAATTAGAATTTTCAATGTTTTCTCATGAATTACGTTGAGCTTACTGAAATGCTTTAATGATTTCGATATAACAGTTAAAAAAGCATTGTATTTCACAACTCAATCCTTACTGGACATGTATACACCCAATAAACTGAAAAATACATTTACATATGAGTTTCACAGCTTTTAATTATCATACGACTTGCGTCGTATATCAGACTTAGAACTTAAACATAACATAGGCCATAATATATTGATTTTGATCTCCGTTCAAAAATAAGAATCATTGATAAGGTATTGGTATAGCATGCTATCTTATTCAGTGTGTGGCATATCCTATGACAGGTAAGATCTTTGTTCAAAATTTATGCTCCGTAGATGACCTTTAAATACCTCTACGATAATAAGATTTGAAGTGGTAGAAAATAATGTTTGGCATAACAGGAAAATAATTTTCCTCTTAAGAAAGTAAATTGTATAATGAGCATAATTTGTAATTAAAGAATGTATATCGTTGACCCTCCATATCTATATTGACTTATCGTCTTTCTGTTTGGTCATTTTACGGTGTGATCGTGTAAGGCTTAATCATTTATCATTTTCGGCGTTTTCTACCCACATCATGTGTGGTTGTAACTTCAAAGAGTTTTTTTTTCGATTATAAAGGAATATAGTTTATTATTCCCCAATAAGCGGCGTTTGCGCTGAGGTTAGGGTTAATCAAAGGTAATGGATAAATACATCGGCGGGATCAAACTTTAGAAAGTGTTTATGTTTTATTCAGGCTAATTTTTTTCACTGATACATTTCTTATAAGCAACGGTCATGCGGTTCTCGGACTGTTCGTGGCGTCTTTCCACTAGATTCGTTGGGTGTGTACTAATTGATATTCCCGTCTTGGAGATCATGATGTATGTGTAGCCCTCACATGCTACCCAACCCCCACATTTAATCCTTGTTACAACTGATCATGTGAAACATTTCAATAGGGTAAACCAACGATGTGATAGTATATGATTTACTAAAATCAATTATATTCAAATGTGATTATTGTCTAATACGAGAAAAAATACTGAAGATAGCAATTTGATTCATCAGTATGTGATCATGCACATTTTATCAACAACATGATTAATGTACAACACTCATTAAAACAGCCACCTTTTCCTCACACAACCATTCACATCATGCACTATTCACGACAATCTTCGTTGTAAAATATAACACTTTACATTCAATGTGTTTTGACCTACATGTAGCATTGATACATAAATATGCACTTTACCAATTATAATTTTCAACATGCTCTCTAAATTGCTTACCGAATATCTAAAATTATTTAGATATCACAGTTGAAATTATGATTACATTTCACGTCCCCATGCAAACGGGACATAGCTTCATATATATACACCCAATAAAACAAAAAACTTCATTTACTTCCCAGTCCATTAGCCTTTTAGAATCATATTTGAATCACTAACGTATCGTATACCAGGCTTTTCATTTTGACATTTTTTTTTAATTCCCCCTTAGTGTCTTCATTAATATTATTATTCATTAAAAGAAGAAATTGTTCACTAAAATTTATTAATAAATAAAGACAAAAGTAGTATACCGCTGTTCAAAACTCATAAATCGATAGAGAAAAAACTAATCCGGGTTACAAACTAAAACTGAGGGAAACGTATCAAATATAAGAGAACTACGACACAGCAGAAACACAACACCGAAACGTAAAACACACAGAAACGAACTATAATGTAACATTGGCCATATTCCTGACTTGGTACAGGAAAGACATGTGTCCTGGGTTTTATCATCTGAGACTATTGACATTGGACGGAATATTGGTCATTACCTAAGTTCAAAATATAGATCATTGATAAGGTATTGGTATATCATGCTATCTTAGTTAGTGTCTGCAATCTATATATCCTATGACAGGTAAGATCTTGATGATTTTAATATTCCAAACATCTAGGACCTTCAAGTATGAGGCGGTTATAAAACATTTATTCAAAAAAAGGGAAAATAATTAATTTACTCTCGAAAAATAAATTTTATTTAGTGAACATATTTTCTCACAAAAGTATTATTTCCCTGAATGACAATTCGTACCAACCATTGAAGTTAAACTATTGCAACTGGCTTTTCAGTTTGTTCAAACGTTGTGTCAAATCATCATGTTCTGTCGGAGCATCTGGTCGGTCATTCCGGTTTATCGTTCGTTATATCGTAAGACATAACGCTGTTAACTTTCTTGTTAGACACGGTTCACGTTTCCATGCAAGTGCTTTTTGTAGACAACTATCAGGTTTGGGTTTTCCAGACTGTCGACGACCGTTAAGTGTCCTATACACTTGCGTACGATCGTTGTATTTGAAAGGAGTAGGTTCAGTAAGACCCCTTTTTGGCCCCAAAATAGAGCAGTTTTACAAAATTGTGAAAATGTAATATCTTAGCTATTAACTGGAAAGTAGAATGCTTCAGCTACCTAATTATGGGCTGTTTTTGACAATACAAAGCACATATATCGAGAACTTGCATCGTTAAGTCATGCTAAATTACTGAAATCTTCACAATTTTAGCATTTTAGTTAAATGAAAGTGGCCGCATTCGTGTTCATTCATAATATTGAAATGCAAGTTGTATTTGATGATAACACTGACTAAATCTTTCACATAAACTAATTGAATCAAATGAAATAGACACCTAAGTGTTTAAAAAGTGTCCAGAATCTTTCGTTAGATGAACCTATAATTTACGGCCAAAATCGGCCCTTACCGGACCTACTCCTTTGTATTTATTTTTTTGGCTACAATAATGCTTCTTATTTATAAGTAATGTCCCATGCAACAACTGCAAAAAGACTGGAAGGTATGTGCAGTTGTCTTATTGATAATCTCTTCTATTTTGTAGCATTACAGTACGGCATGTATATAGATATCAACACATAAACAAATAGGACAAATTAAATTGATTATGTATGACTAATCATTCAGTTAAATTTTGACGCTAGATTTATACGAAAAAAATAACTGTTAGTCCATCGATACTTCGATAAAATATTTAAGACAATGGTTCACTGAATGAATTGGTACTGTAACAAAATAAAATACAATAGTTTTTAATCATTAATATGAGTAACAAAATATATATTGAGTGAATCGAAAATTGTTCTCCATTTAGGGTATTTAAAAGTATGCTGTATAAATTAGGAATTTACTAATTTTAGAAAAAATAAGATGATGATTCGCTGGTTTTGTGTTCTGTCTGTCATACTTGGTGTACTTGATGCAACTCCTATGGTTCAAGTGATAGATAAAGGCAACGGAGTATTCAAGGGTCACTTTATATTCAACCTAACTGAAGATTTAGTCGGATGGAAAATGCAGATAGACTTTTCCAAAGCAGTCACAGGACTCACGGTAAGTTAACATCTACATGTATCTTGGTGTTCCTAAGTTGTTGTATCATGGACGCTTTTGTTTGTCTTACACTGGGAAATGAGATTAATGTTAAGGTCTGAAAAGTATGTCAATAAATTCAGTTATGTTGATTTTTTCAGTTAATTTTCAACTAGGCTATTTTTGTAATTTTGATACTGTTCTCTCGCAGTTCTGTTCAGTAGTAATTTTAGACCATTCAGTATTTATAATTAAACAAAGACTTATTAAATTTGTTGTACTTTGTCTATTTTAGTCTCCAGTCGGACTGGAATTTGTAAAAGATTCGAACAATAAAACAGTTCATTATATTGTCAACAAAGATCACACTGGCATTCAGACGACTAAACACCAGTTTGATATTATGGTAGAAGGAAAAACAAAGGACGGAAGTGTTCCATCTGCGCAAGCGATTTTGCAAAACATGGGGCACGACACTTACAATGTACCAACACCACCAAATAGTACGTTATTATCAAAGATGAATGATACCATATTGTGAATATTAAGAAAAATTTCAGGGTTTCAAAAATCTGTTGATTTTTGATAAGCATAATGTATGGATGTGAACAAGTAACATAGCGAATAGATTAAGTTTGAATTTTCGTCAAATGTCAACAGAGTTTCCAGTTTCTCAATAATATGGAACTTTGTGTGTTAAATCATTGACACAAATAAGCCTATAATATACTACGACGAACATATCTAAACTATTAGCAAGTTATAGAACTTTTATGTTAAGCAATTTCAGATGACGTTATGATCCTTTAAGTTGTCTATCCTATAGCCGATCTTAATTCCTCCTTAATAGATCATACTTTAGATTATGGATTTATTTGCTTATTTGCATAGCAGAAATTGTATTTTGATGTCAGATATATCAATACACATAAACACTTCTAAACGAATAAAATGCAACTTTCAAATTCATCATTTTTATAAAAACAAAATGTTCGCATATATCTGAATTCTTAACCGCAATTGTCCTGAATATGAAGATGTTCCAATGTCTGTGGGTTTGTATAATATATATTTTTGCAACGTTTAAGGTAGTTCTCCTGCACAAAGAAAGAAAACCTCTATCATTATTTACTTTTTAATTGTATTTGCAGATGATGGAACAAAATACAATTACGATGAAGTTTTAATGAAATCTATTATGTTCTATCGCGCTCAACGGTCGGGCAAACTTCCTGCTAATAATAACATACCGTGGAGGAAAGACTCGGCACTCAATGACAGAGGACAAAATGGAGAGGATTTAACAGGCGGATGGTATGATGGTAGGTTCATTACCGGAATCATTATTATTGAACTATTTGTGAAAATAAATGATTAAGACAAAATAGGGTTAGTACATGGATTTATTATTGTCTGTTTTACTCCTATGTGTGAGTCTTCTTAGTTTGTAATTTGGTACGCAAGACGCGTTTTCGTCTTCTTTGTTTTAACGCTCGAAACAAACCGTTGAACAATTCAGTAGCAAAGTGTAGCGAGAGACAAATGAATCAAACACTTATCTGGTAATGATATTTATAACTATATATGTCTGTTTTAAAACAGATACTTTCTATCAAAGCAATATCGTTATTTTTTAGGTGTAACACATAGTTTTTTTCGTCACTAGATAAGCTCAGTTCGTTTTTGTTATACAAAACTACAATAAAATGGAAAATATCCATATTTCCTTTGGTTCATGTTTTACATTTTTAAAAAGGCTTGGATAATTTGTAAATTAAATATCATTTTTTAGAACCAGAGTAGGCCCAGTAAGACCCGTTTTTGGCCCCAAAATGTTGCAGTTGTATAAAATCGTCAAAATGTAAATTTTTAGCTATTTTTTGGAAAGTAGAAAATTTCTGTTATATATATATATATATATATATGGATCTTTTTTGACAGTACAATGCACATTTATCGCGTACTAGCACTCTAAAGTCATACTAGATTACTGAATAATTTTTAGACAATTTCCGTCTGAAATCGAAGTGGCCGCATTTGTGTTCATTCTTAATGTGTAAATGTTAATTGTATGTGATATTATACATATCATATATAAAAATTTAGAATGTAAACGGATACGGCCACATTAAATTTTGGCAAAACCCACCTGAAGAGTGCCATATTTGATAGATTTTACATATCCAAGCTTGAATTGGGGCGTCTTTTATGACTAAATCAGTTCAAACCTTTGACATACACTATATGATTAGACTGAAGTAGACACTATAGTGTTTAAAAAGTGTGCAAATTTTTTCATCAGAGGAACCTTAACTTTGAGGCCATTATCAGACCTACTCTTTTCGACTAAAATGCGACTAAGTCAACGAGAGTTGGTACCACGAAAATAAACGAATCCACATTATTTTGTTTTTAGATGTACAATAATTGTCTTTTAATGGTTGTTAGAATCTATTTAGGTATATCATTTTGTTTCTGGACAATGTGACCTCATGCATTATCAACTGCGCGAGGGCTTTATAGCCTGTCAAGATCATCAGAAAAACAACTTATAAGACATGAACTAGTACTTTCAACTACAGAAAAACAGAAACGTATTTCATGAAAGATGAACTATATTTTAGTTGGATCGTTATCATTAATGTGATATGTTTTCTTGTCTTTCTAGCTGGTGATCATGTAAAATTTGGATTTCCACAAGCCAGTGCTGTTACTTTACTAACATGGAGTCTCCTACAATACAAAGACGCATACAAAGCCAGCGGACAATTGGATGACATGTATGATAGTGGGAGATATTATGGACATAATTGTGCAAATCGTGATACAAGCATGAAATTTGGTATAAAGGTTAACTAAATGATACTTATAAAAAATCCGCTGCTGGCCAGAAAAAATAATCATTTTTTCAAGATGGCCACCACACATTTTGAAAATGGCATCATAACAAATTAGCCAATATTTGTTAATCCTTTGAAAGGTGTGTTATATGTAAAATCCATTGTTAGATTTGATAAAAAGAAAATGACAGTTCATGAATAACGACTAGACAATACATTAATGAAACTTAAGGTGACTTCCGGTTTCAAAATGTCGGCTAACGATCAAAAATTTCGATTTTTTTTACTTTCAAGCAATTTTACAAGGGATTTTAATCCTTGAAAGATGTTTTATGTATAAATCAATGTTAGATATGATAAAACAGCTCCTTAGTACGACAAAACAGCACATAACTGAAGAAAAATAGTGGTTTCCGCTTCAAAATTAGATGCAAATACGTAAAAAATATTTTTATAATTTTCATCAACTTGACAAGTAATAACACAAGCATGAAATACAAGCATGAAATTTGGTATACAGGTGGACTTAACGATAATTAGAAGAAATCAGGTGCTGGCCATCAAAAATTTCCATTTTTTCAAGATTGCCACCGATCATTTTGCAAATTGCGTCATATCCAGTTGTAAATCTCTGAAAGTTGTGTTATAGGTATAATCCAATGTAAGGTTTTATTAAGCGTAAAGTACGGAAAAACAACACAAAAATGACAAAAAAGAGTGATTTCCGGTTTCAAAATGGTGGCAAAATTTTTGAAAATGTATTTCTTAATAATTTTCATCAACTTAACAAATGATATTATGTCCTTGTATGTGTCTTTATACTTCAGCAAAGAAATAAGTACGTCCTTTACATATTGAAATACTTCCTATGTCATCCAAACTGACCTATTCCCTTAGTGTCACATGCACTGAATGTATGAATGAAAGGAAGAGTAGCATTTGATATATCACGTACAGGAAGCCATCAAAAGTCTTCATTCCTGCCAAAACCTATTTACAGTTTGTTCCACCAAATTTTTGGAGTGCTGCAATTCTTAATACTACTACATCTGTGTCGGTGCTACCTTAAATTACCGTCCCACAACAATTTTCATAATCAGGCCGAACATGGACAAACATTCGTATATCTGCTTCTCCATGCTTACAAGGGGTAGCTGGAAAGTATCCTTATTAGTCTCTATAGAAGCATTTCTGTCGGCAAGACACTTGAAAAATTTCGTTTCGTTGTCATCTTTATAGAGAAAACTACTCCAGAACCCAACTTTTGTCTTCTCACACCTAGCCTTTCAATGATTTATTTAGTAAATCTAACACAATATCTACTCTTGAATACTTATCGATGCAAGATTTTATTTAAGGCCGTATAACACAATTGCAAAATCATCCAATATTAATTCCCTACAAAGTGGCCTGGAATTAATCATTGCTGCTCTATCAACGATAAATGCATCAGAATTTGCATCTGCAAATTACAAAATGTTTCAAGTTTATCCATTTGCACCGATTTAATACCACTGTTTAAAATGACATCCCAAGACAAAAACGGAGGAGCAGTTTGTCTTTATGGATTAAGAAATATTCCAAATCAATGTGTCCACTGCGACAAAAAATAAAAGTCTAGAAACGATATCTAAGAGCTCTAGCTTTGTTTTTTACAAAAACGTTTACAGTTTTATTTTACCGACATACTAGGAGTTGTTCTTTTTAATTTGGTTATAAGAAACCGGTTCTCCTTCATTTTGTATTTGCTTCAAACGATCTTCAAATTATTTGCCTTGGATCTTTTTAAAGAAACCCTTGTGTGTTCATTAAGTCGTTCATCTATTATAGAATGCCTCAAACCACTAGATCTTGCAAATTTATCGGATAGTCTACTGACTTCTGGTCTAGCAACCATCAATACGTCTAAATGAGGTCTTCGGTTAAACCTATGACAACACATCGCCCTTTACAATTGCATTATTCTGTTTTTGTCTGATCAATTTTGTTATAAGAAAAATATTTTCTGGTTTTACGTACAGTAAAATTATCATTTTCAAAATCAATTGCCACCTGTGGGTGATTTAAGAGAAGGGAAGCCATATCTCGGAGAAGGTCTGTCGCGATCGAGAATATGTTACACGATCAAGACCTAAATGAATACAGTATCATGCTTTATATGGACTGTTTGTACAAAATCTGACTCATAAAATAAGCATACTACCAAATTCACAAGAAGTTCTTATTTTATAATTGAACGCCAGGAATTGAACTGTGGTAGAGATGACTATATTTTCTTACGCCAGTCTATCAAATCATTGAACGTCACAGAGTCATGACATGATTATAATTTCTGTGTTTAGCTTTCTTAAGCCGATATATACCTTTCAAGCTAAAACACATAAGAGTTATCTGATGCGCGTGTCTAGTCCTAGGTACATTTGAACATACATACAAGAATATGCCGTTCTAGGTGTTACAATAATGGTTTTAGTGAGGACACATGACACATGTGTCCATCTACCTTCACGTAATATATCACCCAGAATTTTATAACAAGTCATTTCAATGTGAAATCCACCTTACATGACGATAAACTTATCTTCTCTGTACAAATCAGGCAATTCCCACTGAATATTAATTACCAAAAGTGGCTGATCTGCCTTTACTATTGATGTTTTTTCTCGTTTTAACCACATTTTCTGTCTTATCCATCAAATACCTGTTCATTGCAACTGAATTGGCTTGTTTTTAAACAGTGGCATCATAGATTTTACACTTACTTGCTTTTTAGAGTAATGAGATGAACTACGATTTATACCAGTTTGCCCTGGTAGTGCATACAAATCACTCATCATGTCTATAAATAGTTTGCGCATGCGCAAAATTGTTAAATCATGTGTGTCATAACCTAGAAAAATGTTATCAAACCAAATCATAATATCATTGAAAATCCCAAATCACTTATTTTATAGTAAATAGTTAAAATATTTTTTAATGAATTTTGTTACATTTTCGCGCATGCGCAAACCCTGTATGTGTCAAATACTCATGTCTAGTGAATTATTCACATGTAAACAAGGTAGCTACCAAACCTGACAGCTGTTTTTCACCAAAAGAAGGTAAACGAAAAGCTTTCCAGAAAAAATCAGTATTTTCAAACTGAAAAAACAGCCATTTTAGAAAACGGCGGTGGCCATCTTGAAAAAATGATTTTTTTTAATGGCCAGTAGTTGTTTCTTTAAAAGTATATAATAATGATGCTTTGTGGTAATTTTCATGCTTGTATCATCATTTGCACAATTCCCTCGATTTTGCCTGCTAATATCTTCCACTAGTAGTGCATACAAATCACTCATCATGTCTATTAATAGTTTGCGCATGCGCAAAATTGTTAAATCATGTGTGTCATAACCTAGAAAAATGTTATCAAACCAAATCATAATATCATTGAAAATCCCAAATCACTTATTTTATAGTAAATAGTTAAAATATTTTTTAATGAATTTTGTTACATTTTCGCGCATGCGCAAACCCTGTATGTGTCAAATACTCATGTCTAGTGAATTATTCACATGTAAACAAGGTAGCTACCAAACCTGACAGCTGTTTTTCACCAAAAGAAGGTAAACGAAAAGCTTTCCAGAAAAAAATCAGTATTTTCAAACTGAAAAAACAGCCATTTTAGAAAACGGCGGTGGCCATCTTGAAAAAATGATTTTTTTTAATGGCCAGCAGTTGTTTCTTTAAAAGTATATAATAATGATGCTTTGTGGTAATTTTCATGCTTGTATCATCATTTGCACAATTCCCTCGATTTTGCCTGCTAATATCTTCCACTATGACTGTATTCGTTGGCCTCTAGAATGGTTACTCAAATGTCATACAGGACAAAATGAACTTTATTTTCAGGTACAGCTTTATTTTGTTTTTGATTTTTTAAATAAATGAAGAAACTGTTATAAGTGATCAATTTTTATCTTAAATAAAAGAAGAAATAACAAATCCTTGTTTGTAAAAAACACATGCTTGAAGATTGGAAAAATAAACTTGTCTTTCTCATGAAGGGAGAGAAGCAAATGAACATGATGTACGGATTTGAATCAATCAATGTTTAATATACTGTTTAAACACAATTCAATTACCATTTACTTTCAACATGGTTCTGTTTATGATATGTTATGTCTGATAGAGTAAAAAAAATGTCTAAGCTCATTTAATAATATAAATTATTTTATATTGCGGTTTGACTTCAGTCCCGCATTTTAAATTAAAATTGTTTCAAAGAAATAAAGAATGAGTTGATCTAATTCACGGTCTTGTGATAATAAATATCATTCTATATAAAGGTAGGTGATGGAAATCTAGATCACAATTTCTGGGGAAGACCAGAAGACATGACGATGGCGAGACCATCATTTAAAGTGACATCTGATAAACCAGGAAGTGACGTAGCTGGGGAATACGCAGCCGCAATGGCTGTTGCATCAATGGTGTTTAAAGATAAAGGTTGTTTATACTAAAGATTATATATGTTAACCCTGTTGAAATTCAGTGACATGGTAACAATGTTTTACAAAATAAATCCTATAAAAACTTTTAACATTTAACAAGAGCTAAGCTATTGTTACTCTAGGGGCTACGACAATGAGATTGTCAGCGGATATTCAAAACAGATCTTTATAAATAGCTTACATATGTATAGTTGAGCCTAGTTATATTAAAATGCATTGATTACAATCGTTATTTTTATTAACATGTTATTACATTGAAGACTTTGAAATTTATACATGTATGAATAGCAGTGTGACAAAGGAAAAATCAAAAGTAAACAAAGCTGTTTCATGAGTATGATACAATTTTAAATGAACCTATCTCCCCCTTAAAAGTTTTGTATTCATCTGTATTCATTTTTCTATTCAAAAGGATATTTGTTGAACAATTAACTTTACTCATTATACCATAAAAAATAGAAACTTGTTGTCTACCAAAAGAAACCATACTAGTGAAAAAGTAAAAGGTTTTACATATATATCAAATTGTAATATGGCATACAAATTAGACATGAATAAATTATATGTTCATGTTTTTAGATCCTGCATTTTCTGCCAAGCTTTTGAATCATTCAAAGCAGATCTATACATTTGGAAAGACTTATCCAGGAATATACAGCCAAAGTGTTAAAGAAGCCGGTCCCTTCTACGGGTATAATACTTAAATAAATTAATATATCTTAAGAATATTTATTCAATTGACTTGAGTCTTGTAGGTTTGTTTCAGATCTTTCGTATGTGTTTTTGTTCTCAAATTTGTGAGATGCAGAAAATTATAACAAACGTATCAATATATTCTTATTCCAATGAGTTTTTTTTCTATTTATTAAGCTCTACTTCTGTTTGCATTTGGTTTCCTCAAAATATGAATCTCAAATCCTATAATTAACCATAAAGTGTCACCCAAAGTTCCCTGACCTCATCCACATATCCCTCTTCAAATTTCTACATATAAACTAAAATGATTGCTTACTTTTTTGTTTATATTTGAGTCCGAGCAGCAGCAATGCGTTCTTTGTAGACGAAACACAAGTCTGGCAATCATTGCAATACATTTTCAAGTCTGATGAAGGTTTAGTTTCTAAATAGTTCTTCCTCGGATACATATGTTCTCATGATTTTATTGGTGAAAATTCTTTGGGTTTTCGCCACTGGAGTCAATTTGAATGATAATGTACGCTATGTTATATCAACACAAAATGAAAAACAAGATGTTCTACTTGCAATTGAATCTGCGTCTGTAGTGTAAGCTGAAAATTGGAATGTGAACTGAAACGGTGATGTCGTAATATATTATACAACGAAACGAGTCCTAATGAGTACATAGACGCCATATTGTGACGGCGTTTGCGCATATTAAACAAAAATGCAAGGAGCTACATATTCTCTGTTGAATTATGTGAATTGGTGGTGTCGTATCATATTATACGATGACAACATGTCCCCGTGAGTACATTGACACCGATTCGTGACGGCGTTTACGTATATTGACAACCAATCAAAATTGAATAGACATAATCATTGTTTGTAAAATATGTGATTGTAAAATTTAATGTGGTTTACAGATCAGATGAATATCAAGATGAAATGGCAGTTGGAGCAGCTATGTTATACTTAGCAACAAATAACACCCAGTACTTGACAGATGCTGAATCTTATCATCAACACGGAAATCAGTGGGGACAATCGTGGGGAAGCAAGTTTACTGCATCTATGGTAGGTATATATTATTAGAAAAAGGATTATCTTATCTCAGGATTATATATTAAAGTTGTATTTGGCACAACTTTTTGGAATTTTGGGTCCTCAATGCTCTTCAACTTTTACCTTTTTTGGCTTTATACCAATTTTGATCTGAGCGTCACTTGAAGTTGTTGATTAATCAAGCTTTTCGATGATTTAAACTGGTAATTTCAAACATCTGTATGTATAATGAGATGTGTCCTGCTGTTGTGTGTGATTTTCAAGTTGATCTTGCAGGTAATGACAAGATGTCTAGATTTTCCTAATTATTTGCTATTCGTCACATCTCTACCATTGAAATTTTTCTGAAATTTTGTGGTTCAAATTCCTTGAAATTAATTATTTGTTGTTAACAGGTAAAACTAAAGAGAAGTCTGTTAAAATTTGTCTTCATAAAGTTAACATACCATTACAATTTTAATTTTACAGGTTTTGCTTTACCAGATAACAAAGAAAGATGTTTACAAACAAGACATCGAAACTACATTCACTAATTGGTTACCTGGGGCGACAGGTCCGAATGCAGTTCCCTATACACCAAAAGGCCTGGCATTCCGAACTAAATGGGGTTCTCTCAGACATGCTGGTAATGTTAAATAAGATTATTTCGTTTTCGCTAAAATATATCTTAAATGTTTATTCATAGGCTTATACGAACTCATCATAGATACCAGGACTAAATTTTGTATATACGCCAGACGCGCGTTTCGTCTTCAAAAGACTCATCAGTGATACTCGAATAAAAAAAAAATAAGAAGGGCCAAATAATGTACGAAGTTGAAGAGCATTGAGGACCAAATTCCCAAAAGTTATACCAAATAAAGCTTAGGTAATATATGCCTGCGGTAGAAAAGCCTTAATATAGACATTATTAATGCATTCACACATATAACTTAAAGTAAGTATACATTCCTTGTTTTTTACTTCTCGAACATATTTTGGTTTCGTATTTTTGGCGTTAAGGGTTTTTGATAAAAGAAAACAAAAAAAGACGTTTGAAAACAGTTGATTAAAAACGTGTGTTCTTTATCAAATGTGGAATGGCGTAAGTATTACCAAATTAAAATGAAGAGTTATGTATATACTCCAGGTGACATACTCAGAAAAAAATGTTTTACCTAAGTACATTTTGTTTGTTTTTAAATTTAAAAAGCCGAATATTTTTATTCTAAAAATAATAAACTATTTCTATTTTTTTTCTTAGCAAATAATGCTTTTATGGCACTTCTTGCTGCTGAAGCTGGAATAAATCCTACAAAATATCGAAACTGGGCTAAAGGTCAAATAGGTTATATCCTAGGTGATACTGGAAGAAGCTATGTTGTAGGATTTGGTGTAAATCCTCCATCACATGAACATCATAGGGCAGCGTGAGTTTATATTGGATTATTTCTGATTCACTGTTTGAACTTATAAGTCAGGTCGTTTTACGTGTTAATTTAGTAAAATTGATACGATATCAGACGGACATTCAAACTTACAAGTTAACTAAACAAAAATGACAACGTTTTGGCTAAAAATGAGAAATCTATTAGCCAGTTTATTTTCTATTTGGCACATTTAGTGGAAGATATTAGCAAGCAAAATCAAGGGAATTGTGCACAATGATGATACATGCATGAAAATTAGCACGAAGCATCATTATTATATACCCTTTAAGAAAAAACTGCTGGCCATACAAAAAAAATCGTTTTTACACTATGGCACCACCTTATCTAAAATGGCTGGGTTTTTTTCAGATTGAAATACTTTTTTTTCTGGAAAACGTTTTATTTTACCTTCTTTGAGTAAAAAATATTATCAGATTTGGTGGATAGCTTCTGTTCATGTGACGTATATACTAGAAATAAATATTTGACAAGTTCTGGGCTTTTCAATTCCCTTATTCAATTGTGAATTTTTCACAGACAAATACTTACACTCAAAACACAAAATAGAGAACTGAGACTGATCAACACGACCCTCCCCCCCAAAAAAAACCAAACTAATCTACATGTGGCAACCTTTTAGAGCAAGATTGAGAGATTGAAAGCTTTGAAAGGTACCATAATAATTGAAAAGTTTTTTGGTGGTATTTAACACCTTGACTTAAATTGTTTTGCTCGTTTAGTTTTCCCAAATAATGACAAAATGTTGAGTTTAACCTTAAGATATAAATTAAGAAAAAGAGCAGTGTACACTTCCGTTTCAATAAAAATGCTTACATGTATCAAGCACAACAAACATGTGTAAAACCGCACGTTAAAAATGAATATCCTAGAAAATATGCGTGTAACTAATAAGTTACGCAATTTGTTTACACTAATATCATGAAGTACTAATTTTGTAACAGCTTATAACGAATTTAATGTTTTTTAGCTCATGTCCGCTAATTCCAGCCTCATGTTCACATGATTTTTATGAAATGAAGTATCCGAATCCACACGTTTTGTACGGGGCAATAGTTGGAGGTCCGGGACCAAATGACGAATACGATGACGTACGTTCGGATTATGTCCGAAACGAAGTGGCTGTGGATTATAATGCTGGATTTCAAGGCGCCGTTGCAGGTAATCACAATGATCCTTAAATAATATAACAGAAAATATTCTCTAGTTTTATCTCTGCAAGACTGAGACGGATTTCTTATTTTGAACAATCTAATATTATTCTTTGTTTTATAAAGCTATCATTGTTCAAAGTATTCGTAATGTATGTTAATTTATAGAACATATTACCTGAAAGGTGTACAGGTTTCTGGAAAATCAGTCTCCTTATTAACCAAAACATCCTAATAAAAACAAACCGAGAGCGTACAGAAAAAACAAATGATTACAAATGTTTTTATTTTTATAGAGTTAGAATGGCACATGGAATCTAAATACATTAAAGGGTTATGTAATAATTACCTAAATATCGAACTTGGCGTTACTTTCTAAAAAACAGAGATTATAATCATCTCTTCAAAGGGGGGATGCAACTGCATAAAATTTTGCCCATTTAAGAAGAACTGAAACTTTATTCAAATTTACAAACGTTCCAATTCGTCTAAAATATTCAACAATATGCTAAATATAAATATATACGTTAATTTGATTATTGTATATTCTAACGACGTCTTTCAAACGCTTCAAAACATTATTTGGTTTGATTGATATCCCGTTCATATCTGTTCTTGTTGTAAATAGTATGCTTGCAATTTCGAATTGTTTAGGTCCCTTCCAACTAACATTCATATTGTTGAAATAAATGTGAGTATTGTAGGAGATTTAAGTCTATGTGTTTAGGAAAGATCAAAACAGTCGTTTTATAATATCTCGTTTCAGAGTATAATGCATGACGGGTAATATTTTCAAAAGTGTGCACAAAAGTGTCGTGATTGGTCTAAAACGTCATTTACAATCACCGTTAGTTTCATTGTGGGTACGAACAATACAACTACCCATAGTACATTGGACTGTGCAACGGCTCATTGTGCTCTTTAAACACGGTTATTTCTACTGAATCACAATAAGTTTTTGACCGAGTTTCTGCGAACCAAAATTACGTTTAGTAGATTGTGATAAAACTAACCTATAAAAATTGAGACAAAAACAAGTTGAGTAAAAATAAAGATCAACGAAGGAAGTTAAGAGAAACAAAAACCCAGAAAAACTAGACATCAACAATTAACCGTTCTTTAAACAATTGTTTTTGTGTAGCAATAGCGAATACACACACATAGAAAATTATCATTTACCTCATAAGTATATTACTAAGTACTATTAGAAATTGAAATAACTTGAGTATCGACTTGACCTTTAGTATACATCATTTGACTGTCGTTATGGTTTAGACAAACACATATTTTAGATATGATTTTTAAAGTCGATAAACCCATATTCTGCATTACAACATTTTGCAGAGAGTATGAACTTTGATTTCTTCTAATAATATGTATCATGTTACTTATTTGTTCAAATACCTTAGATTTCTTTTTCAGACAAATTTCAATAATTTCAAAATTTATTATCTGAATAGAAAACGATAATAAGTAAATCTAACTGAAAGACATAGTACACACACACACATATAATTTATATAATGACTTGTTGATAATTAAAACTTATTAGGAGGAGTTTTGTTTTAAATATTTTGCATTAACAATATGTTAGACTAACTTATTCTTTTACAGGTTTGAAGTCACTACACCTTAGAAACATTCTGGATTGAAAATTGTGTTCTCTTGAAAATAAAGAAAAAAATGTCATATATTTGACTTATTTTTTAACCTTACCGAATTAATCTGATAGCAAACACACAAGCCTGATCTAAATTGATCTTGATCTGGTCTCAGAATTTGCCTTATGTCTTAAACTAAATAATTAAAAAGGTAAAGGAGTGTCTTATAATCACACTCGATGGAATGAAACAAGAAACTACGAAAATTATATAACCGCTGAACATTTTATTAATTTTTTTTACTGGACTCCAAGGAAATTTCAAAACGAAAACAAACCAAATCAAATGGCAACTTCAAATGATAAAACACAGCAAACAAAAGGACAACAACTGTCATATTCCTGATTTAGTACTTGAATTTTTAAATGTAGAACATGGTGGATTAAACCTAGTTTTATAGTGCTAAACCTCTGACTTGTGTGAATTGGAATACCTAATAGTGAAAACGAAGCTACTGTTTACTTCCACCCTCTTACACAAAAGAGCAAATGATTGTTTTCCCCCTGAAAACATGTATTCATGGTCAAACGATCAACGCTGATTTTTGAATCGTTTCTGGTTATAAACTATTGATTTTAAGACAGAAACTGTAATAGTCAAATCATATACAAGACCAAAATGAATTTACCATTGCTTGAACCCTTAGATTCGTCATTTAATCTACAAAAAACAGAATTCATGAATTAAACTGAGACCCATATATATAGTATTGGCTTTTAATTGTTTCCATGACTAACTAGGAGAGAGCTATTTATTATCAAACGGACAGCTGATTTTGAAAATGATTAATCACTTTCAAAATGAAAGCCGTTTATAAATTTTCTGAGTGATTTTCAACGTAAGCATGTTTGACTTACCCGTAAATGTGATCAACATATTAAATCAATAAAAAACGTAAAATCACAAAAATACTGAAGTCCGAGCAAAACTCAAAACGGAAAGTTCGTAATCAAATAGCAAAATCCAAAGCCAAATCACATCAATCGAATGAATTATAACTATCATTTTCACACTTTGAACAGGCATTTGCTTAATATCTAAAAAATGGTGGATAAGACCTGGTTGTATAGCTAGCTGAAACTCCAACTTCAAGTTCTATTATAAATTTGATTAACTGTTGTTTGATTCTTTATTAACAATTTCAAAGTATATTGTTTAATTTCAAAAAATATAATCAATGAAAGTTAAACAGCATCGACACATTTGTAGGAGCAACCCTGCTTACAGCACTTTTTCCCTTTAGGACACGATGAATCATCTTTACAGTATCTGTGGTAATGTCCGTAACAGTGGAAATTAGGACCTTGATCAACTGGACAACGGCGATCTGAAATAGACAAGACAAGACCATTCATTACAACTTCGGCACACATAGGATGAAACACAGGATAACATTTATACATTAGCAATTACGTATGTCATTATACATTTGCAAGTAAGAAAGAGAATACTAATACTTGAAAACACTGAAGAAACAAAGAAAGGAACGAACAGCTATTCAACCCACTGTGTAAACAAAATGCTCATTCATATACAGATATGAATTAGTTGGATTTAACTGAACATTTTCTCGTAAGAAACATTCTCTAAACAATATAGGTAAACAGTAAAAAAAACAAAATACTCAACACCGAGAAAAATTCAGAATGATAAGCCCCTAATTCATAAATAGATCTATCACCTTTATTCATAATATACTAGCACAATATTTTTTGTAAAAAAAACACGATAGATTCCTTGCTTCGGGGATATATTTTGTTTTTCTATTGAGGAGTTATTTGATATGTATATGTAAATTCGAATAATACTTAAAATTGTGATGTTTTTGTTATTGCGAATACAGAAAACAGAGTTATAATAGCAAAAAATAGAATTCAAATTTTGATTATTTTTTATACGAATCAAACAGAATGTTTTTCTAAATATAAACAAAATAAAATAAATTTTTAGTGTAAAATGACAAAATAGCAATAATAAATGCACGCAATAATTTCTGATTTTTTTCAGTTATTTCCATTGCTTTCAAGAATATAGTGTCTTACCCAGACAGCATACACCGAATCTATCCATTGGGTCGACGTTACAGAAAGATCCCGCTGGACATTTGTCAGGGTTTGGTATAAGTCCACAGTTAAATCCTGGTAATGGAAGTCCAACTGGACAGTCTGGAACGGTATTTAATATTGAAAAAAATACCACAATTCCGGTTCATTGCATTTGTTCGAGTTCCAACAATGAGGTGTTGTGTTGATAAAAATGTCATATAAAATAAATATAAAATTGAGAAGGGAATAAAATACAATTGAGAAAGGAATTTCTTAGTATGAATACATCTTAACATTGCATAAAAAACTTCCGCATTATACATTTACAAGACAAATACACATAGTATAATTTATGTTGTTTTCAATGTAATCTTTTAATACATTTTTAGTTGAGAAATATACAACTTTTGTTTCCGATAGAAGATGGTTTTAAAATACCCTTCAACTTCGTACTTTTGTTCTTTGTAACTTTTTTAATTCAAGCATCACTGATGAGTCTTCTGTAGACGAAACACGCGTCTGTCGAAAATTGACCCTGTATTTGTTTAAATAATACACAGTTTATCCAAATAAATGCTGGGATATACACTTACTTCCCGGTGGTGTTCCTGGAGGATTTAAGGGAAAACCGTGTTGAACTGCTGCTCCAGTTGGTTTCCCTGGACACTACAATATTATTTTGCAATTGAAAGTTACATATGGTAAATGCGTTTTCATATATATTATAAGTTGTAACCCGGAATGCTGTATGGAATTTCTACTGAGAGAGATTTGTTTTATCTAAACATATATTGACAATACTGTACGCATGATCAGGACGAGAACATATAAACAATATAAACGACTAGAGCAGTTAGTAAAAATCTTGAATAACGTTCTTTTTTCCAATATTGGAAAAACATATAACCTTATAACACACAGTTGTTGAAAAGTTTCTAAACGCTAATTGCACGTTATATCATTAAAATTTTCCATTCTAAACAGACTTGACTTTGAGTAAACACACCCAGCAAATCAAAACATACGTCCTATTTATGGAAGCTGTTTACTGTCGATAGGAAAAAACCCCAAAGGAATTGCCATATTTCCTTATCTTAGTGAAACCTTTTTATTCCAATTGAAATATTCTGTAAACATTTTTATGACCATGCAAGATCAAAACATTAGTTTTGATACCATACAAAATTAAGTAAAACATAAATAATTGCTCCCTAACTTCTATTTACATACCCTCGTTGGTGGACACGGATCGCCTGGTCTACCAGGGGGTGGTGGAAGTCCACGAAAACAGTTTACTCTACACGTAATGCCATCTAGAATTCTATTTTGGTATATACACGGTCCAGGACAGGACGGATGCGGTGAATTTGGTAGAGGACATATAGGTTCTTGAGGACACGGTATGCCTGAAATACCAAGAAAATGTAGCACTTTTTTAATGTTGTCAATCAGATACATTTGATCAAACACAGAAACCATTGTTGACAAGTGATACTTGATGATTAAGTTGTTTGATGTAATCTTATATCTAATAAAATAAATAACAATATAAAAATGCAGCTAATTTTTTTGTATATTCCAACCTTTCATCGCGTTTGTCCTTCTTTATTGACGAAAACATAAAGATATCGAACAGAAAGATACCATTAAACATACGTTAATAGGTAACTATGCACTTATTTTTGTCATTCAGAAATACTATATCATTACATTTGTTAAAACAGGGCTCGGTATATATGAACATTGAAAAACGAAAAACGAAAAATCTACAATCGGACAAAATTGAATACGATTTAATTGATTTACAGCAATACAATTCAAACATGCAAGAATGACTTATCATTAAAGTCGACAACTAGACACTGTTACCTTGTCACTGCACTAAATTATGGAAATAGTTGTATTTTTGTTAGTTATGCCATGTTTATTACATACCCCGTCTACAATCACAGGTCTGGCAGCTATCTTTGCCAAGTTTATATTCTTTAGGGCAACCCCATGGGCAAAGCCTTTGAGGACATGATCCTATAAGAAAAATCAAATATGTCATTTCAATCATAGCATAAGTATATCATCAGACTAGTAGACTAGTTGCTTAAATCCTTCGTCCATTCAAATTTGAGGGTTCATTTCCTCTGGTAAAAGTTGTCTTAATTAGAATTGTGTTTATTACCGAAATAAACGAAATACAAGGGTGTTATTGACTTGCGGAAAGAACATAAAATGATAATCTGTGAAGGTCAAAATGTAGGTTGTTTTTAGTGTTAGTAAAAATCAATGTCATTGGTTTATTTCGATTTAAATAAAAATAGCAATCCTTTAATCAAAATCGGTAACAACATGAAGGTAATTATTACCTTAAAATAAACTACGGCTGTTTACAGATTTTCATTTTATGTGTTGTTGTATTCAAAGTAATCCGAAGTAATCTATTCATATACATTTTTTTAACGTTAGCGAGTTATTATTTCAAAATTACGGGTCACACAATTGTTTTCCTTTTTTTTTTCTCTCTGAGAAACAATTGCTAATTAATCAATCAATCATAGTTGCCATACATGTTTGGGCAGAGCGTTTAACACGATAAATAGCGTTAAAAACAATAAATAAAGCATGTCATCATTGTTAATGGACGAATTAATCTATAAAACTGTATATCACATGACAACAGATTTAATAAATCAACATGATGTATAAAAAACATATGTGGTATGGGTAATATTGCCAATGAATCAACTCTTCACAAGAGACCAGATAATATAGAAATTATAAGTCACCAGACAGCTTTAAACAATGACTTACGTTGATTAAAAATAAAGTGAACATTGAAAAATAAGTTGCGTAGAAAAAAAACCCAAAACAAATGTTATACTTACTTTTTCTACAATCGCAGGTCTGACAACCCTCTGAATCATATTTGAAGCCATATTCACATGGTCTGTGACATATTGCTTTTGGACATGCTAAAAAATCAACGAAAATCAAATCAATAGACAAATGTGAATATATCATATTCTTCAGATTTTTTCCCCCAAATTATTAGCAAGAAAAGTAAAAAAATACCGAATCTTAGAATAGTCATGTTGAGAAGAATATGGTAGTTTGAATCTGGTTAAAAACGAATACTCTTCAAAATGATTTCATTGTCTAACAATATCAATTTGCATGTCAGACAATCATCGTCGTCAAACTTAAAGCCATATCGGCACGAAGTAAAACAATATCATACCTTTAAAGCCATATCGGCGCGACGTAAAATAATATCATACCTTGTAAACATTTACATGTCTGACTATCCTTGTTGTCAAACTTAAATCCATATTGGGACGACGTAAAACTGTTTCTTTCCTGGTACACATTCACATGTCTGGCAATCCTTTTCGTCATACATAGAGGCACGACGTAAAACGACATCTTACCTGGTAAAATCACCTGTTTTCCAATCCTTAAGGCAATATGACCAAAACGTAAAACAATATATAACTGTTTAAATATTTACATGTCTGACAATCCTTCTCGTTAAACTTACACCAATGTTGGCATGACTAAAATAATTTCTTACCTGATAAATATTCACGTGTCTGACAATCCTTGTCGTTAAACTAGTCATGTTGGCATAACAAAAAAATATGCATACCTGGTAAACATTCATTTGTCTGACAATCCATGTCGTCAATTGTGAAGCCATGTGGAAATGACTTAAAACAAGGTCCTACCTGATAAACACTCACTTGTCTGACAATCATTGTGGTCAAACTTAAAACCATGTGAGAATGGCGTAAAACAATGTTTTACCTGATAAACACTCATCTGTCTGACAATACATTTCGTCAACTATGTAGCCATATGGGAATGACGTAAAACAAGGTCCTACCTGATAAACATTCACTTGTCTGACAATTATTGTCGCCTAACTTAAATCCATGTAGGAATGACGTAAAACAGTATATTACCTGATAAACACTCATCTGTCTGACAATACATGTCGTCAACTATGTCGCCAAGTGGGAATGATGTAAAACAAGGTCCTACCTGAAAAAACATTCACTTGTCTGACAATTATTGTCGCCAAACTTAAATCCATGTAGGAATGACGTAAAACAGTATATTACCTGATAAACACTCATCTGTCTGACAATACATGTCGTCAACTATGTAGCAATATGGAAATGACGTAAAACAAGGTCCTACCTGATAAACATTCACTTGTCTGCCAATCATTGTCGTCACTCTTAAATCCATGTAGGAATGACGTAAAACAGTATATTACCTGATAAACACTCATCTGTCTGACAATACATGTCGTCAACTATGTCGCCAAGTGGGAATGATGTAAAACAAGGTCCTACCTGAAAAAACATTCACTTGTCTGACAATTATTGTCGCCAAACTTAAATCCATGTAGGAATGACGAAAAACAATGTTTTACCTGTTAAACACTCATCTGTCTGACAATACATGTCGTCAACTATGTAGCCATGTTAGAATGACGTAAAACAAGGTCCTACCTGATAAACATTCACTTGTCTGACAATCATTGTCGTCAAACGTAAAACCATGTGTGGGAATGACGTAAAACAATGTTTTACCTGATAAACATTCATCTGTCTGACAATACATGTCGTCAACTATGTAGCATTATGGGAATGACGTAAAACAAGGTCCTACCTGATAAACATTCACTTGTCTGACAATCATTGTCGTCAAACTTAAATCCATGTAGGAATGACGTAAAACAGTATATTACCTGATAAACACTCATCTGTCTGACAATACATGTCGTCAACTATGTAGCCATGTGGGAATGACGTAAAACACGGTCCTACCTGAAAAAACATTCACTGTCTGACAATTATTGTCGCCAAACTTAAATCCATGTAGGAATGACGTAAAACAGTATATTACCTGATAAACACTCATCTGTCTGACAATACATGTCGTCAACTATGTCGCCATGTGGGAATGATGTAAAACAAGGTCCTACCTGAAAAAACATTCACTTGTCTGACAATCATTGTCGCCAAACTTAAATCCATGTAGGAATGACGTAAAACAGTATATTACCTGATAAACACTCATCTGTCTGACAATACATGTCGTCAACTATGTAGCCATGTGGGAATGACGTAAAACAAGGTCCTTCCTGATAAACATTCACTTGTCTGACAATCATTGTCGTCACTCTTAAATCCATGTAGGTATGACGTAAAACAGTATATAACCTAATAAACACTCATCTGTCTGACAATACATGTCGTCAACTATGTAGCCATGTGGGAATGACGTAAAACACGGTCCTACCTGATAAACATTCACTTGTCTGACAATCATTGTCGTCAAACTTAAATACATGTAGGAATGATGTAAAACAATATATTGCCTGATAAACATTCACATGTCTGACAATCCTTGTCGTTTAACTTAGACCCATGTGGGCATGAATAAAACAATGTCTTACCTTTTAAATAAATACAATATACCACAATCCATTTCGTCAAACCTAAAGCCATGTGGGAATGACGTAAAACAATATTTTACCTGGTAAACATTCACATGTCTGACAATCATTTTCGTCAACCTTGGAGCCATGTGGGCATGGAATAAGACAGAGCAATTGAGGGCATTCTAAAACAAAGATTGATAAGAATTCTATCAATTTTTGAATTATAGTTTTTGAATGATAGTTTGAATTATATTTTTTTGTAATTTTTGAATTATAGTTCAGATCTTTTTTTAAAATTTTGTTCAGATATAGTTTAAGTCATTCAAATGTGACGTCATTTTTGTGCTGTTAAGAATTTCAAATGTGACGTAATTTTTGTGCCTTTAAACCACTTCGTATGTGACGTCACTTTTTAAATTATAATCCTGGTACCTTTGATAACTATTTATACCACTGGGTCGATGCCACTGCTGGTGGACGTTTCGTCCCCAAGGGTATCACTAGCCCAGTAGTCAACTCTTCGGTGTTGACATGAATATCAATAATGTGGTCATTTTTAAAAATTTCAAAATACCTACCAACTGGACAACATTCTCCAATTGTCCCTTTGCGATTAATAACACACTGGTAACTAGATGGACAACGTGGTCCCTCCGCGCAGTTTACTGGTGGAAACAAAGGCTCTGCATTTTCGATACAACCTTGAAATAGTATATACTTATTTCTCAATATTCTATTCTATTTTGTTTGTGCTCTACAAATGATCACTTTTTGTTCGAGGTTATAATTTTTTTTTCTAACTTGATTAACAACCCAGAGCGGTATACTACTGTTTACTGTATTGGTTCATTCGTCATTTTATTGATGCTTTATTTACATTGTATGATAGATCAAATTTATTCGTTCAGTGTATGTTCATTTTTGTGTTTTATATTTTATAGTGTTTATTTTTGTGTCATGATGTAACACTATTGTTCCAAATAAGCACGATAAGGATGAATGTTGAATACTATTCAACGTCTTAACATGTTGCATTTGTTTGCATCTCTCCTAAGTCAGTAATCTGATGTTCAGTTGTTGTTGTTTATTGATGTGGTGCTTTCTCTTTTTTTATATATAAACTAGGCCGTTGGTTTTCCCGTTTCACACTGCTCATTTGCGAAAATTGCTTTTTGGTGTGAACCAAGGCGCCATGTTGAAGACAGTTATTTGACCAATAATGGTTTTTAATTTTTCAAATTTTGACCTGGATGGAGAGTTGTCTAATTGGCACTCATACCACTTCTTCTTATATCTACTTGTTGTTAAAATTAACCTTTACACTATATATAATGTGTTACCTGTTTTACATTCACAAATAGGACAGTTGTTTTCATCTAGCACAAAACCAAAAGGGCATGACTTGTCACAAGCAGGCGCACAAGTAGGTATCGGTCCTAAAAAAGAAAATCCAGATTACCATGACTATGTGTAATTTTCCCGTAGGGGAATATCGTTTACAAACGAGAATATCCGTTGTTTTTGTTGTGGATCAACTCCAATACCTTCATCCAGATCTCAGACGCGTCAAAAAAAAATTGTACTCCTATTTTGAAGATATTGTTTGAAGATATTTCTCGTCATTTTTTATTTAAACTAATGGCGACAGTAAAACAAATACATGTAATTGTCATAGTTATTGATTGAATGAATCTTTAATGCTTTACGTCACGATAACATGATATCCGTAAATCTTAATTGTTCAGTTTCCTTTGTTCGCTTATTTCAAAGTTATCGTTAGTTTTACCGTCCATATTATAAATCAAATTTCATAGATAAATTGCAATTTATGAGTTTACCCTCTTCAAATCTTTCAAAAACACAGCGTTAATGTACCATGTCCAATGACTATCTGATAAGCATATACAGTCATGAGATTGGGAATGGTTTCAAATAACACAACTGACCCTACATGAACATAGATCTTATCAACTAGTAGTCATCGTATGGTCAATATAAATGCAAATTCTTGTAAGTTACGTTATATTTGATTGGTTATCAAGGGTACCAGGATCATAATTTAAGACGCCAGATGCGCGCTTCGTCTACATTAGACTCATCAGTGACGCTCCGACCAAAATAGCTATAAAGCCAAAGAAGTACAAAGTTGAAGAGCATTAATGACCCACAAATGCCAAAAATTTGCCCAAATTCGGGTAAGATAATCTATTCCTGGTATAAGAAAATCCTTAGTTTTTCGAAAAAAGTTATGTAACAGGAAATTTAAAAAAAATACAATTCAATTGATATTCTTGTCAACACCGAAGTGCCGATGGTGAAACCCTCAGGGACAAAACATCCTCCTGCCGCGGCATCGACTCAGTGGTGTAAATAATTATCAAAGGTACCAGGATTATAATTTAATACGTCAGACGTTTGAAACCTATAACTTACCCGGATATTGGCAAATATGTCCACAACCACTAGAACAGCACTTAAGTTTCCAGGGACAATCTGAATCTGTTCTGCACTTTTCAACACAAGTTCCTCCAGAACCTGGCGGGAACACTGGGCATGTGCCCGGTTTCGTACGTTCTCCTTAATTACAAAATACAATTTGTTCGGTCGTTTACCAAAAAAATGCCGTTATATACCACTCGTTCAATGTACTTTATTTCGTTTGAAATAGGGTTTTTCCTGTTTCCTATTTGTAGTTATTATTTAAAGATGGGAACTAGTATAACTAGTTCGGATACTGGTTTTGTAACAGTATGTACTATTTATAAGTTTGATGTTAGGTGCAGGAGGCACGAGGAAAGTTTTGGCGGTTTTTATGGGTGGGGTTTAATGGTACTATATAAAGTTTGGCATTTAAATGTATTAGTATCGAAGGTGCTCACAGTAGCGTCGAATTGAAGCTGGTCACATAGGTTTATGTGCAGTTGCTGCTATGTTTATTGTTCGTACAGGCGTTGGAGGTATTAGCCAGGGGAAAAGAAACGATGCGAAAGAGGAACAATGCTATGTGTCATGTATTTATAAATTGTTTCAATCGAAGAAATATGTACAATAAAGTAAAATAAAATATTGTATCGCTAGAGAAAATAATATGTTACTGCGAGCAACTTATCATGTATCTGTGTTTGTCTTGTTTATAGCCTATCGAATTTAGAGATTAAATACTTTAAATTCGGACGAGCAGGGCGAGGGAGAATTTTATAGAATATTTATTAATTAATATCGGATGACAGATGTAATGTTTTGTAATACCAAGTCGTAAATGAAAATGAAAAAAAAAACAACCAAAAAACACACGAAATAGTAGAGGACACAATGCGGTTTACTTTTTAACTCGTAATCTAAAATCTCTGAAAGTAATGAGTGTTTAGTCAAAGTTTTGAGAAGATTTTTCAAATTCTGGGTAAAAGTATTGCAACCTTCTCCATAAACGTTTTACATTAAAACGTTGTACTCTGCCTAATATGAATACAACACCAATTATATTGTTTATCTTGGTTCGTTTCGTTGGCTTTTCGAACAGTATTTTGATATGAGGACATTTTTCAAATTTGTGTAAGTAATTCGACCTTGAATACATTGTTTTACTGGTTAATGAGTCGTACCTCTTAATATTGCTCCAGAGAAACCTTGTTGAGCTGCCGGCGGCTCTGGTATTCCTGCACCGGGACACTAAAATTATTGTATACAAGTACATATACCATTAAATAAGACTGAAATTACACATGTATGTCTGCAGCGATTAACGCATTTGATGGAATCTAAATGATACATCGTCGATCATTTAAATCATTTTTAATTTCATTAAATCATGAACTATGGCAAATAATTTAAAATAAGTATACATGTATACTCCATAAATAAGTTTTATCGATTATTTTCGATTTTTATAGTCTTTTGCTTTATTTCAAGTATCGAAACATAACTTAGCTAAATCTACCGTAAAAAAAAACCCTTACATTTGATGATTTTACAATATTATCAAAATATATAATTTCTGTAAATATTTTTTGGGATACTTCATTTAATCGCTTAATGTTAGTTTACTCGGTTATACATTTGACATTTTCTTTTTGACCAAGTTAACGCAATTTTGTAATCGTGCATTTACTGGTAGACGTGAAAATTGGAGTAAATTTACACGAACACCTTCAATAAATCAATATATAAATATGCTGCTATTAACTATACGTCACTCCCTCTAACAGTAATATATTATTTTGACTTATTAGGTTGCTGCATGGATATATTAAATATTTAATTTTGAAGACTTATTTCACTCTATTGATGCAAGAATATATGAATGTTGATCTTTAATTTCTGATCTTGTCGATTTGAAATTATTAAAATGAATAATGATTTCGAAATTATTTCACTGTATAAGACACGAATGTACAAACTAAATCATCCCCAAAAACAAAAAATAAGAATTCAATTTACGGTTAATTGAAGATTAGTTCAAAATCATTTTCAAAGAAAGGAAGCCAACAGTGACAAACACAGTTGCTAAACGCATAGTATCTTCCCTGACTCATACATTTTGTTTATAAAATTTGTATAACCACAATACTGTTGGTTTTAAATGTCTGTGTGAGCAATCGATGACAATATTTGATAAGTTATAATTTCAGATTTCAGAACTACTTTTCTTTCAAATGAGAACACTACACCACCATTGATGTTTAAACCATACATAATTGATACTCATCCAACCACTGAATTATTTAATTCTGGTCGCGTTCTATAGGTACCATGGTTACATGGTCGATTATGAAATACATAATTTAAATCAAAGTGAATAAGTTCTTACCCCGGTTGGTGGACAAGGTGGTCCTTGTGGCCCTTGTGGACCAATAACACACTTTACTCTGCATCGGAGTCCATTGATAACGTTGTACTCAAATTTACACTGCGGTTTGCATGTTCCTGGAGGACCATTTGGAGGTACTGGACATTTTGGTTCAGGCGGACATACAGTGACTAAAATGATAAGAAATTGTTGCTATAATAACCTAACACATTCATTAACAGTAAACTTATAATCGAGGTATGCACTTGTCGAGTGATGAAAGAAGTAAAATATGAAAGGAATATTTTCTCAAGTTATGTTTCAAGAATACAGTGCTGATTCCTTCTACATAATATGATAGATAAAGGCATCAGTATTATACTGTTGTTCAAAAGACATACTTCGATTGAAAGAAAACAAACCGGTTTACACACTTTGACCGTGGGAAACAAATCAATTATAAGAAGAAAACATAGGAACACTAACGGGCAACAAAACAAACGCCAGCATATATAAACGAGATATTTGATAACAACTGTAATATTTCTGATTTGGTACAGGATATTTTAAGAAAAATGTGGGTTGAATCTGTTATTATGGCTAGTCAAATCTTTCAATTACATGACAATGCTAAGAATATTTGTATAAATGACACCATTTATGAAAGGAGGAAGATAATTGGTGACCATATTGCCATTCCCTTTGGAGTGACACACTAATGACATTAAATAATCAAACGTATTTCACCATCATATTCTCTTCCATAATGTTTAAAAAACATTATATAAATAACACATAGCTGAGAGGGTGATAGGGCAGATTGGTACCCCGAGAAAACATTGTCAACCGCGGCGAAGCCAAGGTTGACAATGCCTTTTCGAGGGGTTCCAATCTGCTCTATCACCCTCTCAGCTATGTGTTATTTAATTTATTATACTGAATGTCCTATCATTATTGGCCTTTACAGATTACTTTTATTTTAAAAGCATTTTCTATGACGTCACGTTCATAACAACGTTACGGGCATTAGAAAAAACAAAAAAAAATCAAGCAAAATGTTTTATTTTATTTATTTGAAAAGTCGATAATAAAATCTGAGCCAAAACGTAGAACTTAAGCATTGTATTTAATTCTTTGATGTAAATTCAATTCATTGTTCTTTGAATTATCGATTTCTGATTGGTCTAGACGAGAGGGTAACATTAAAAAAAATTGTCACCCGCTCAGCCATGTGATAGAGTAAATTGACACCCATTTCTTAGCCAATCAAAATATGGCATTTTAACGTGAAGCATAATAAACATATTTGAAATATACAAATATGATATGATCAGAAGTTAATAAACTGTGTTCTTATATGAATAAAACACTCTCTTTGTATTAAAACATAAGACAGTAGTATAAAGAAGGGAAAACAATGTATGTCTACATTATTTTTCAAATAACAATTAGTCTACAATATAAAAGATCGAAACCTTATCAGATTACTTTTAATCTGGTTAAATTTAAACAACAGTATCATCAGCATTGCTTCCTATTTTGACAATGCTTTAGGTCACTGCTTTTGTTCATATACGTGTCTTACCTGGGGAGGAAGAACTGTGTCCGCAACCATGAGCACAACACTTCTGATTACGTTTCTTACCTGGAGAGGAACAACTGTGTCCACAACCATGAGAACAACACTTCTGATCACCTAAACAATCGCTGTCCACAGTGCAAAGGTCAACACATGTCCCAACAGTATCAGGTAGAAGTGTTGGACAGGTACCAGGCTTAACAGTGACTTAGAACGAAACATTGAAATATTATTTATTGGTACACACCTTCGCCGTATTTAGCAACTTTTCCAATTTTGTGTCCTCAATGCTCTTCAACTTTGTTCTTAAATGGCTTATAACTATTTTGATCTGAGAGTCTGGCGTTTCAAACTATAATCGTGATAACCATTGTGTAACATATCAATCGTTAAACATGATAAACTTTACTCGGATCTTTGTACACACTAAATGAAAAGATGAACTGTTCGTAAAAGTCACGACGAAATTTTCCTTCCAAATCAGGATAAAAAAGGCAGAAATGAATATAAATAAAAGAAAAACCTGTATCTAGTATCTAATTTATTTTGTTATGTATGACTAACCTGGGAAGAAGCAATCGTGTCCGCAACCGTTAGAACAACACTTCTGAACATCCTGGCAATCGCTGTCTTTACTGCAGTGCTCAGCACACGTACCGCCACCACTAGGTGGACATATACCAGGTTTTGGATCGACTAAGATGAAGACGTTTTTTTAATAAGTTTTACCGATGCACAAGTGACACTTACGAAGTAATATTGATAAGTTACATACAATTTTGAGTGGTGTCAAATAAAATGAACTTTATATGGAGATGTTTAGCTAGCTATAAATCCACGGTTAATAAAGTCAGGAATACGACAGTTTGTGTTCGTTCGTTTGATGTTTTTATAAGTTTGCGATTTGATTGATGACTTTCTGTTTTGAGTATTCCTCGTTGTTCAGTATTTTTGTGATTTTACTTTTTATATTCATTTACATGTTCACAATATAGTTTTCTTATATGTCCCTAAACCATTTTTTACAATTTGCCTTTTGATAAAACTTAAATGTTTATCTTACCTGGAAAAAGACACTCATGTCCACAACCATTAGGACAACACTTCTGAACACCATAACAATCACTATCTACACTGCAAATTGGTAAGTCAACACATGGACCTTTGGGATCTGGTGGAACGGCTGGACACCGTCCAGGTTTTCTATTGTCTAAGATATAAGCATTACTAGGTGCAATGCTGATGCATTAAGATACTTCAAAATATATATGTTATATACGCGGTTTAATTATTAATGGAAACATTGTGGTATAAATAAACTAACGAAAGAGTATTATTGCAGGTAAAATATCGTTTGATGAGATGGTAGTATTTACAAATTCTTTTCTTTATTGTGTTTTTTTTTTATTTTACTTCCGGATCACCTGGAGTAGTTTGATTTAAACGTCTTTCCCAGTAGTGGTGTTTCTTAAAACATTTTCGGCGACCCCCCCTTTTTTGTTTTTAACTCTGTCAATGTCAATCGTTTTGATAAATATCCTAATCATATTGTTAGAATACTTCTATAACATCGTCACCCTTGAAAGGGGATGAGATACAACCATACAAATATGGTTTACCTGTTAACAGAATCATTTACAAAATACTTTATAAAGCAAGTTTTTGTTTTAGGTTTGATAACAAGAATAAATAAAACTCACTCTGACTTAAGAAAATTTACCTAACAAACACAAAGTATGATACTCTCTACCAAGATTTTTTATCTTCTCGACATCAAATAAGTAAACACAATCATGTCAAATCATTTATATAGAAAGGCACATGAAGAAATTGACGTATGGAATTATATTTCTCTAATTTTGTGCTATTTCCACATTTCTTAATCGGTGTATGAAAAATATTTCTCCCTAACTATTAAAAAATCCGTTCTCAGTAAATGATTGGTCAGAACTCAATTTTTTTTTAGATAACTTGTGTGATGTCACGAATAAGGGAGACTATGACTGATGACGACACATTAAAAGTACACAATTGTCTTTGAAAAAATCTTTGAAAAGGAACAATTGTTTTACGATATTTCTCTTCTCTCAACAGTTAAATGTTAATCATTTAAAAAGCTCGACAAGCCTCGCGTTTCAAATATTAAAATTCAACTGTCTCGAGTGTAGAAATATTATAGCACACTAGTTGCAGTTATGGAATAGATATTTGTAGAAGTCTTGCATGCCTTATGGTCATAAATTGTATAAACCTTATTGCTATGTATTATATGCCGGCAAAGTTCTACAATTTCATATTTCTTTTAAATCAGTTGCGGTTATATGTGGCAATGTTTCAACAATAATCTGTTCTTAAAAAGCTTAATTAATACTTTTTTGACTTTGATTTGTCTTTAAGATATTAGATAATCTTCTATTCATTTGATTATGCCATTGCAAGTGACTCTGCG
The DNA here is from genome assembly GCA_037788925.1 of Mytilus galloprovincialis. Classification (NCBI taxonomy): domain Eukaryota; kingdom Metazoa; phylum Mollusca; class Bivalvia; order Mytilida; family Mytilidae; genus Mytilus; species Mytilus galloprovincialis. Next base: position 1,894,961 of record JAWDJN010000024.1, on the reverse strand, counting down.
TGGACTAAATAGCAATAAGATATAATGATTAATTCACGTAATGCAGGATACTAGTAATCACAACAAATAGTTAAAATCGTAATAGGATTAGGAATCAAGCTGTTACAATATATACCATTACAAATATGGATTTTATATATTAAGTTCTTAAATCTTAAAAAAATACTTCCCGTGTATTTGAAAAATAGACATATGAAACACTGTAAAGACAAATAATAAACCAAGAACAGTTAATACCATCCGTTTTCAGTTATGAATTCATCGATATTTCAGTACGTGAATGATTAAGTTATTTTTTTTTTATATCATGTCTACTATAAAAGGAAGTGATTGTCTACTGAAATAATTGAGTAATGATATTAACGTTTGATAATATGCATCTAATAAATGGCATCAAATATTGGAAATATATTTCATATATGATACATATACATGTGAATATGACTTTGAATTTCTACTTACCACCGTAGTTGCGTTGACTAGTTCCAATCTGATAATAAATAAGAAAAATTAAATTAGTTGGAATATATATGTTGTTCTGTAAAACCACCATCCAATGTTGGGGGAGGGTTGGGATCCGGCTCACATGTTTAACCTCGTCACATTCTGTATGTTTGTGTCTGTCCAAAGTCAGGAGTCTGTAATTCAGTGGTTGTCGTTTGTTTATGCGTTACATATTTGTTTTTCCTTCTTTTTCAATGCATACATTTGGTCGTTAGTTTCACGATTAAAATGTTTAACATTGTCATTTCGAGGACTTTATATCTGACTATGATGTATCGGTGTACGGTAAACGATTTACGATAGTTGTTAATTTCTTTGTCATTTTGATCTCTTGTGGAGAGTTGTCTCATTAGCAACCATACCACATCTTCTTTTTTTTTTTATATACAACAGAATCAGCATTAAGTATATTTTAACAATAATGTGTCACTGTTCGACCTTTAACAATGATTAAAAAATCCATAATGTGTAGTCAGCTATGTAATACACCTTAATAAAAGAAAATATAAATCTTGTCAAACGAAAAAATAAACAAAAGCATTATATTATGTATTAAGCAGCAATCAACAGCCAAAAGCCAAAAGATGGCAAACTTGAAATATTGACAAGCACCAAGTAACTTGCTCAGACATGAATGATATATACTCAAATAACTTATTTGTCTTCAAAAGAATGTTAAATAGTGATGCTAATTTTCATATACGACGAAACTAGATTGGTCGGGTTGTTGTTTCTCTGACACATCCCTCATTTCCATAAACAATTTTATGTTCACTGGCATATCCTATTTTTAAAGTAACACAGTTTTGTCCATATTCTGGTGCAGGATAATTAGTACCGATAATGTTATTGAAACACAATCCATAAGAAATAATGAACGGTTTAGATTTTATCGTAAATCGGTCCCAGTACAATTAAGATTTTCAAACCGATAACTATTATGTCGGCGGTAACACCATTGTAATCCTAAACGTTTTGATGAAATGCACACACAGGCACAAACGCTGCATATTTTCCCTAAGGAAATAAGATGTTTATATCATCAAAATGGTTTTGATTACTATTGCTAAAAAGGGTCAGAATTTGCAAAGAAAATCAATACCAATGAGCGATCGACCGTATTGTTATTGTGGAATTTACGACATTGAACCAAATAATGTGTGACACTTCAAATAGTGACGTCATGGGACACTTACTTTGTGTTTGAAGCATCAGCTCTTGTCTAGGGTGGGGTAAAAAATGTCCAGTAAAGGCTGACAAATAACAATAAGGTGCCTCATTGTGATGTAAGCATGATCCTGGATTTTAACCGATTTTTCATAAAATTTACACGTGCAAGTAAATTTGTGTTGAGTATAAACTGGAAAGAGGTGAACACGCATACCACACACGCTATTATAACCGTGATAAATGGGATACGGGATTATGACCAAACAATGCAGAATCAGTCCACCTAACCACAAACCTAACCAAACCAAATGAGACTCCTTTCGATGAATTGTTCTTTTTTTTATTATTCAAACTTTAAGAGTCATAAAAAAAATAATCAGACTTACTTGAATAATGTGTATAGCTATCGTTACATATATCCACATATACAACATGATCAACTTCAAAAATTGTTTTGGGTTCAAAGCTTAGAATATGTAGCTACTTTTACAGTCTACCGCCTATAGATATCGTTGAATTTTTAAGAATATTTATGTAATAAAAATCATATCGTCATAATAGTTATTAAAGGTAAATTACACATATTTATAATAATTAGCAAGTTAAATCCGCAAAAAATGCAGTTTTATAAACAATTGTACATTAAAAACCTATTATTCTAGACATAATTACTCTAGATACTTAGCAAGTTGACGTAACATATTGCATTTAAAGCATTAATGTATATTAGAAAAGAATGATAAGGATATCGATGCTAGATATATATGTCATATCAAACAAGAGTGCAAACCGTGAAATTTAATGTTGCTACTGGTATACAAAACTGGAATAGTATTCATTAAAAAAACTAGTTTTTCTCAATTATACTTCCGGTTGTTACAAATATCTACAGAAGTTTAAATAAAGTGCTTCCTACGCACAACATGTAAAATTGTTTCTTAATTGTTGAGTGACGTAACCTTGGTATATGCATGAACACTGAACAATAATTAAGTGAAGTAACCAACAAAATTTGAAAATAAATTCAGTTGAAAAAAAACGTAATTATGCATAGTAATTGTCAATATATTAATCCAGGTTTAATCCACCATTTTCATTATAACAAAATGTTTGTACCAAGTCAGGAATGCGACATTCATTAGAAGTGTTTGATATTGTCATTTCATAAATAACTTTCCGTTTTGAAATTATAAACTTTGATTTATCTATTCGAAGTTCATTCTATATTACCTTTACTCTAATTCTAGCCAAAAAAAGTGAACTGATTGTGTATTTTTTAAACAAACTCAAATAATTCAAAAAGTACAACCTGAATAAAACGAAAAACGTCATCATTGAAATCAAGTAAACATCACATAGATGAATATAACATTAAGATATGTTATCCATTTCTCACTCTGTACTTCTTGCTTGAAATTGATAAATCAAGAAAAAGCTGACAAGAAATCTTTGAGCTCTTTTTTTAATTCAGTAATGAACAAAGTTCATACACGTATACAACATTTTTTTTAAAATGCACATTTTACTCCTAACAACAACCATAATAACCCTATTTCTCGTATCAAACATATACTAAAAGAACTTGCCGTTGAATTTATTTGTGTCCCGGTTAGTTAAGCTGCTTATACTATCATTAATGCTGATGTTAATTTTACATTGTGGTTCTGCAAAAGGAATTCACAAATTCACCATCATTCCATCTGACTCCATTTCGAAAAAAGACATATGTAACAAACATAAACTTCAAGCTACTTCTTTACAAGTATAACCAAATACAATTAAAATGTTACTATATAATGTCTTTCGAAGCTGCACAAAACACCTTACAGATATTGATTAATTTCGTTTTCAAGCCTATCTATTCTACTTATTAGTGCACTTTTTCAAATAGGTCTTTGAAAATAGTGGAATTAATTACTTTTGGAGTGGCAATGATTCGTAATTGATAAATTGTATGCTTATAACTGTTGATTTTGAATCTGTCCAAAGTTTTTTTTTTCTAGCCTATATACCCCTTCCCTCATACTTATATTAAGAAAAAAATCACACATATAGTTACATGAGCATTCAAAAATCAGACTGCGAATTTATATGTCATTTTTAATAACAACAACCATTATAATTATGTCAATTTGACTTTCTTTCTATCTATTTTTAGATGGTGACGTTCCCTTATGGTATTTATATATCTTTACTTGTACGATTCGCTCGTGAATGTAACAACGTTTTATATTTTTAGAAGGAAATCAATGTATTACTGAAAAAAATTTCACTAGGGTTTTCGATATCACAAGCTAGAAACAAAATTACTAAATTTTATCATCGGTTCAAGAACATCAATTGTAAATATATGTAGACATCTTATACGTTCAGGTATTCCACATCCAATCTTTTATGGTAATATTATTACAAAGCACTCAATTGACGGTATTCACCTAAAAGGCGTAAAAACCTTTAACTAGACTTATTAAGAAAGGATATAGTCACGACACGATATTGTTGTCAGGTAATTGACCAGATGCTCCGCAGGGCGCAGCTTTATACGACCGCAGAGGTCGAACCCTGAACAGTTGGGACAAGTATGGACACAACATTTAAGCTTGATACAACTCTGAATTTGGATTGTGATTAAATAGTTGACACAACGTAGGTTTCTAACACAGAATGAATGTGGTCTTAAGAACTTAAACTTAAAAACTAAAAAAATTTAAATTGGACATTTATCTATTATGGTCCAATATCCAAAATCTAAATACATGGTTAGATTCAGCATATCAATGAACCCCAAGAATTCAATTTTTGATGAAATCGAATAATGTCCAATTTAAGACCCTTTAGACCTCAATGTGGACCAATTTGATAACCGGGCCCAAATATTAAAAATCTAAATACATGGTTACATTCAGAATATTGAAGAACCCTATATATTTATTTTTTGTTGAAATCAAACAAAGTTTTATTTTTGACCCTTTGGACCTTAATGTAGACCAATTTGAAATGGGACAATACTGTGCTATTGCATATTTCTTGCTATTGCGCAAAACTGTGAAATTGAAAATTTCTTGCTATTGCGCAATATTGTGCAATTAGATATTTCTTGCTATTGCGCAATACTGTGCAATTGAAGATTTCTTGCTATTGCACAATACTGTGCAATTGAAGATTTCTTGCTATTGCACAATACTTAATATAATAATTTTGGACTCCGATTTGGACCAACTTGAAAACTGGGCTCATAATAAAAAATCTAAGTACATGTTTAGATTCAGCATATCAAAGAACCCCAAGAATTCAATTTTTGCTAAAATCAAGCTAAGTTTAATTTCGGACCCTTTGGACCTTAATGTAGACCAATTTGAAAACAGGACCAACAATTAAGAATCTGAATACACGGTTAGATTTGGCATATCAAAGAACCACAATAATTCATTTTTTGATGAAATCAAACAAAGTTTAATTTTGGAACCATTTTGGCCCCTAATTCGTTGGGACCAAAACTCCCAAAATCATTCCAAACCTTCCTTTTGTGGTCATAAATCTTGTGTTAAAATTTCATAGATTTCTATTAACTTAAACTAAAGTTATTGTGCAAAAACCAAGAGAAATGCTTATTTGGAACCTGTTTTTGGCCCCTAATTCCTAAACTGTTGGGACTAAAACTCTCAAAATCAATCCCACCCTTCCTTTTGTGGTCATAAACCTTATTTAAACATTTCATAGATTTCTATTTACTTATACTAAAGTTATTGTGCGAAAACCAAGAAAAATGCATATTTTGGCCCTTTTTGGCCCCGAATTCCTAAACTGTGAGGACCAAAACACCCAAAATCAATCCCAACCTTCCTTTTAAGGTCATAAACCTTGTGTTTGAATTCATAGATTTCTATTTACTTTTACTAAAGTTAGAGTGCGAAAACCAAATGTCTTCGGACGACGACGACGACGACGACGACTCCAACGTGATACCAATATACGACTAAAAAATTTTCAATTTTTGCGGTCGTATAAAAATGGCGTAAAAAAAAATGGCGTATTATCGATTTAATATTAATCAACTTAGAAGGTGTTTGCATTGGACATTAACACATTCATTCTATAGCAAGTTGATGGCATAGTATCGGGTATGTTCGTCTCATATATTTTATGATGGTAAGATATTTAACTCCTAACTGGAGGGATTGTGCTTGATATTCATATTCATATGATAAAGACATTATCGTTCAATCATTTTAACTAGGGTCTAGAGCTGGCATGTCAGTAACTGCCAGTATTCCTTTGTTAATTTTTATGTGTCATTGTCATTTTGTTTAGTTCCTTTTGTCACCTATTCTGACATCGGACTCGGACATGTTTTGAACTGAGTTTTGACGAGTATCTCGCTGTGTGTTTTATTTGTATTGGCTATATGTATAAAGAGGAGGGTTGAGATCCCCAAAAAATCGTTTAATCCCGCCGCTTTGTTTGTCACTGTACCAAGTCAGGAGCAGCTGGCCTTTATTATTCTTGTTGTATTTTTAATTTTACTTCATTTATATATTTCGAAATTTAGTATGATGTTCTTTATCACTGAACTTATACACCTTTTCACTTAGGGTCTAGCTAAAGCAAGCCTCCTGGTGCGTTATTTTCACGCTGCTGGCGGATTTCAGATGTGTTCTGCTCTTTGACACATTACCCTTTTCCATTTTATATGCATAATTTACATGTTAAGCATTTCGGATCTAGTTTTTTTGTTAGAAACATGACAATTGACCTTTATTTAAAAAAAAAATGAATTATCCTTCAGCTGATGTTTTATCAAAATTACAGATAAAACGTATGTCAATGTATTAAAGACAAAACGAAACATTAAGCTCACTGTAAAGTTTGTACTTTGCAAGAATAACCAAACAAGGTAAGCAGACTCAACGTCAGTTTATCAATGAACAATGAATTCCACATTATCCATTTATGTTTCGTATGAATAGCAGACAATCAGTTTAATTTTATTCAAGTTAAAAAATAATCTTTGATATTTCATTTTGATTGTGTCTTACATAACACAATTGTAAGAAAAATGTAACATGGGATAACAAATAGTGTCTGTCACATGGTTGTTAGCTCTTTTTATACAGCTCTTTGTTTGATAGTTCTTTGCAGTTAATAGATCTAAATAAAATTATTTTGATTCAAAATAGATAATATAGCCCTTGGATGGTGTTAACTTCCCAAAATAAACGTGTATGGTGTATTGCATATGGTGCTATGGTGTAAAAGGAATGGTGTAATGGTATATCGTGCAATCGGGAATGGTGTGAATGAATGGTGTACACCATTTAAAACTATGCAAAAAGAACTGATTTTTAATTTAATACATTACTTTACAATATTGTGATTAAAATTCGTTTTTTAAAATGAATAAAATAATGTTGTAGTCGCACGCTTTCTTTGACATTAAATTGTATTATTGTGTAATATGTGAAGTGTATGGTGCAAATGTGTAAAGTGTATGGTGCAAATGTGTAACGTGTATGGTGTATTGGTACAGGGTGTATGGTGTAATGGTGTAATGGTGTTATTGTGAAGTTTACCACATCCACGCACTGTATGAAGTGTGTGGTAAAATATGGAATTCAAAAGATGTGGTATAACAATGTAGTACCAATGAGACAACTCTCCAGCCAAGTCACAATGTGTAAAAAAGTAAAACATTATAGGTCAAACTAAGGGGCTTCCATACGGAAAATTTGCTAACACTGAATAGCAAGCAATACAAATCACAAAAAGATTAGTGTAAACAATTCAAACATGAAAACCATTGCTCTAATCTATAAAAAAACAACAGAGAAAAACTTAATCAACAAACGACATTCCGAGAACATTAGGATAGATGCAGACAAATGCAGCGGCTCTAAACGTTTAACAGGCGCCAACCTGCACCATAACCTTAAACATTAATATAACATTACAACATAAACATGTCATACGGGAACTAAATATTTTTTCGTCACTAGAAAAATGTTTCGTTATATTGTTATTTCTCTGTTACTATCAGTTATACGTCAATTATATTATAGGGTTATTGCATGAATATTGGGGAATATTGTCCCGAGTAGAATTTTATATTGCACGAGCTTGCGAGTGAAATATATTTTCTACAATGGACAAGATTTCCCAATATTTATGCAATAACGCATTTATTGTATAGCAATATAATATTTGAATGTAAAAATTGGTTTAAACTAAGATTTTGTCGTTGATTACGTCATGAATTTTGAAGATTTATTGCACTAGTGCAATATTGGAATTTATTGCAGCTAACTTTTGGTTACTTTCTGTTGGAAATTTTATATTGCTATGCAATAATATGAAATATTTGTTCACTGCGTGTAAAGCAAAAAAGCAATTTATTGTTTAATGTGAAGCTTTTCTTTAAATGTTTCTGTGGAGGAGAAATCCAGTTTAAAATATGTTTAACTACGAATTTTCTGTAGTTTAAAAATATAACCATCAATCTTCCGACCACAGTACAACCCTTGTCCAAGTGGGCATTCGTTTGACAGTGCGGAATGTAATAATGTACAAAAAAGATCCTGTCAGAAGAGGGTCTTTTAGGCCAATAACATGTTATATGCGAGAAACGAACTATTGAAGCTTGATTCAACTATTTGGGTGCTCCGATCAGTTTCTGACTACATCCAAAACATGCTATATATATACACTTTTTCTAGTGGCATTATACATTTCCCCTCCTTCTTCTTTGTCAACCCTTTAGAGGTAAATCTAACAAACAATCAATCGATATCAATATCTTCAAAAGGGATCAGAATACGATTCACCAAAAACTAAATCAAAGAACAGGACTGTTATCAGTATAAGATATATGTATATGGATGTATATTGAGCCGTTTGATTGTTATATCGTTTGCAGTTTTATAGTTTTTATCGTGTTTACATTTATAAAATAAAACTACAAAAATCAGAGTTGGTTTATTGAACTGAGACATACAGAACATTGTTTTACTAATACATTATTCATGACCAATTTAATAGAAATAGTGATTTGTTGTTGCCAGAAGCGGAGATTGGAAAATGTATAACTGTACGTTAACCTCCTTTTATACCAGGTTTGTTTAATTTGATAACTTTCATAGTAGACGGTGTTTAAATGTTACTATTAATCATCTGCTTCCTTTTCTGCCAAACTGCACACATAATATTTAATGTCAACGAATCTTACATTTTAATGCATTTGTTAAATTTCAAATGATAAAACGAATGATCAATTAAACAGCATCGACACATTTGTAGGAGCATCCCTGTTTACAACACTTTGTCCTTAGAGGACATGCCGAATCATCGCTACAGTATCTGTGGTAATGTCCATAACAGTTGGAATTGGGACTTAGATCAACTGGACAATGGGGAACTGAAAAAGAAAATATATTAATTCAAGGTTTGAAAACAATTCACAAACATACACTGGTTAACACGGTATGTGAATCCGATAAACTGGCAATAAAGATAAAACAGATCAAATTATCATTTACAGTTCATAAGCGTGAAACGGATGAACGACTTAAAATAACGAATGTATAATCAAAATTCAATTGAAAACAAAAGCTGCCATATTGATTCGATTAGTAGGACTAAGGCAGGCTCTTTCAGTTACAATGTTACAACCATACCATTTCATTTTTAATGCATTCAACTAACATACGGCTAAATCATGTACCACTCGAAAGTGCATCTTTTGTGCTATATTTGTTCGACCGGTCGTCAAATATTCGTATGGTGCAGTTTCGGTCAAATCACGATGAAAGGTCAATTGTCGGATTGAAATAACAGAAATTTGTACGTCCACTTATTATTTGGAATTGAAGGGAAAGCTACATTAAGATATAAGTATTTCATATCATAATATCGATATTCTTATTATTGCAATACTCAAGTAGTCGTAATATTATCATTATTACAACCCTCGCAATACATAATTTGCAGTAAATATTTTGAAATCTGAATAAAACATGGTACAGTCAACACACTCTTCATAATCCATGATAAAATATGTGAACACCAGATACGCGTTTCGTTCACACAAGTTTCAGCGGTGACTTTCAAATCGAATGTCAATCCGTAGATTATTTTGTTAGAGATGATTAATGCCAATTAAAATGTTCTACAATTAACTTATAGATTACATAATTAGTTCAAATGGACGAATACATATTACCTTTACAACAAACTCCATTGTCATCCGAAGGGGAGACTTTCTTACAGTACAAACTCTTAGCACAAACTAATTGGCTACTTCTACGGCAGTATACATTTGGGAAAGGTTCTCCGAATTCACAAGCTGTGAAAATAAAAACTAGAGTCTCTCAAGAGCCTGTGTCGCTCACATGTTACTGTATTTACTGATGTCGGCCATCTTGGTTGGTAGGCGGGGTCATTAGACACTATTTTGAAATATATACCCTAGTAATGATTGCGGCCAAGTTTGATTAAATTTGGCCCATAGTTTAAGAAAAGGAGATTTTTGTACAAGTTACAAAAATGACGAAAAGTTATTCAAAATTGAATATAAAGGGCAATAACTCCTTAAGGGGTCCTCTAACAATTTTGATCATGTTTGACTTATTTGTAGATCTTACTTTGCTGAACATTATTGCTGTTTACAGTTTATCTCTATCTATAATAGTATTCAAGATAACAACCAAAAACTGCAAAATTTCCTTACAATTACCAATTTTAGGGCAGCAACCCAACAACGGGTTGTCGGATTCATCTGAAAATTTGTGAGGGGATAGATCTTATTCTGGTGGACATTTAAATTTTGAAAGATTAGCCCTAAATGTCTTAGTTTCAAAGATATAAAGCAAAAACTCCATTTTACCACTATGTTCTAATTTTAGCCATGTCGGTCATTTTGTTTGGTAGGCGGGGTCATCGGACACATTTTTAAAACTATATACCACAATGATAATTGTGGCCAAGTTTGGATAAATTTGGCCAAGTAGTTTCAGAGAAGAAGATTTTTGTACAAGTTACAAAAAATGACGAAAAGTTTTTAAAAATTGACTATAAAGAGCAATAACTCCTTAAGGGGTTGACTGACAATTTTGGTCATGTTGCCTTATTTGTAGGTCTTACTTTGTTGAACATTATTGCTGTTTACAGTTTATCTCTATCTATAATAGTATTCAAGATAATAACCAAAAACTGCAAAATTTCCTTAAAATAACCAATTCAGGGGCAGCAACCCAACAACAGGTTGTCTGATTCGTCTGAAAATTTCAGGGCAGATAAATCTTGATATGATCAACAATTTAATCCCCATGTCAGATTTGCTCTAAATGCTTTGGTCTCAAAGATATAAGCCAAAATATACATTTTACCCCTGTGTTCTATTTTAAGCCATGGCGGCCATCTTGGTTGGATGGCCAGGTCATCGGACACATTTTTTTAAACTAGATACCCCAAGGATGATTGTGGCCAAGTTTGGTTAAATTTGGCCCAGTAGTTTCAGAGGAGAATATTTTTGTAAAAGTTTACAGACGACGGACGACGGACGCCAAGTGATAAGAAAAGCTCACTTGACCTTTCAGGTCAGGTGAGCTAAAAAGGTTATCTATGTATATATATATAGGAAAATGTTGTTTGTGCTGTATGTAGACCCTTCTACAACGAAATTTGTGCATGGTCGATTCCGACTGTTTATCAATTAAAGTCATGAGAACTTTAACACAAAAGGTACTGAAGAAAACTTGAAAAAATGAATATTCTTAAAACATTACAGAAACATCAAAATGTAAATACTAAAACAGTTAGATTAACAATCCTTACTTTTATCTTACTATGTTTAAATCAAATTTAACTTAAAATAAACATTAAAATACTAAATAACTAATCTGTTCAAATTAAGCCTTGACATTTTCTAAATATGCTACTCACTTATGCAGGTATTACAACAAGGAGGTGGTCCACAGCACGTCAGACATAATTCAGGTTCTACAAGATGAAATAATTGATGAAACTGAGGTGTATGTGCTAGGCAATGCAATTAAATTCGGAAATAGGTTCATGGTAATTCCAATATCATAGGCAACAATTATCATCAATAACTGCATACATGTAAATGTAGCCCAGCTGCAAAGTTGTCAAAAGCAATAACTAATATATATTTTGGTAATTGTTGTATCAAATGAAAGCTGAAGAACTTTGTATTCTAGACTTCCGTGAGACAGTGCGCTCTAGCTATAGTATGCAATTAAAGGCATGTTAAAGTTGTCAAAAAAGTCAGGAGAGGATACTTGCACTTGACGACAATGTAACAATTAATGATATACTGAGCATTCATTTATTTACGTGGGTATCAATTTTCGTTGATTGTGGAAATATTGCAATTTCATGAATATTTGATATCGGGGTATGGTTAAAATCTGCGGAACCGCTTGTAAAAAATATTTCTCTATTTTTTGTGCTTTTTACATTTCTTGATCGGTGTGAACAAAATATTGCTCCTCACTAGTGCAAAATCTGTTCTCGACAAATGATTGGTCGATACTTAATTGTGATGTTAAATTTTCTTAGTTTGTTTTGAAATTTCATACTGTGAAGTCATGAAAAAAGGCAACCATGCCTAATGACGTCACATAAAAAGTACACAGCTTTCTTCAAGTCTTTGAAAAGGAGGGATAAATATCATTAGAGACACAGGTTTCATCACTATAGTTTGTGTATTACGACATTTCTTCACTCTCGACAGTTTATTTTAAAATTATGTGAAATGCTTGACAAGCCTCGCGCTTTAAATATTTAAATGTAACTGTCTCGAATGGAGATATACATGTATCGTAACACAAGCGTTGTAGTTGTGAAATCTGTATAGTTCGTTAAACCTTTAATTCATTGGTTTACTTGTATCTACGAATTCATCATAAAGAGGTGTTCAACAAATAATTAGGAATTCACAGTAGAAAGCAATGGGGATAGGAATTAGTGGTTTTCTTTTCTTTAGGGTAGGTCAACATTATTTCATGCATATCAAGAAAAGAGAAACCAGAACTAAGTGGGCATGAACCATTTATTAATTTGTCTAAGATAGAAACATTACAAATATGTTGCTGTTTAAATGCGTAATATTGCGGATAAATTCTGTTTCATTGACATGTACATGTTTTCGAATATATCAATTTTCTTAATTGTGAATTTTTATATCTAGGTGCCACATGTGGAGCAGGATCTGCTTACCCTTTCGGAGCACCTGATATCACCCCTATTTTTTAGTAGGGTTCGTGTTGCTTATTCTTTCGTTTTCTATGTTGTCGCATGTGTACTATTGTTTGTCTGTTTGTTCTTTTCATTTTTAGTCATGGCGTCGTCAGTTTATTTTCGATTCATAAGTTTGACTGTCCCTCTGGTATATTTCGTCCCTCTTTGATAGTGTCTCATCCCCGATTGTACGAATTGTACATAACTCAAACATGGTGTATCTTATTGTTCTGTAATCGTATGTATGACTTACTTGGGTAGGTGCAAACATGTGCACAATTATTATGACAACACTTTTTTACTCCTGGACAATCGCTGTCGACACCACATTCTGTATCACATGTTCCGACGGTATCAGGGGGAAGAACTGGACAAGCACCAGGCTTTGGAAGGACTAGGAAAGAGATCTATAGAATAACTTATCGAAGGATTAAAACATAGTAAATATCCAAGAAGTGACCGAACGAATGTGTGTAGCGCATGAGTTATATATCAGTGTTTCTCGGTCACAAGTTGAATAATAATCGGTAGTCAACGACGATCAAGATTTGTTAACATATCGACATCACTACGTAAATACGATAATTTTAGATATCTTGTTCCGTAAAGCAGATCAAAAAAGGGGCGTGTTGAATTATATATGTAGCATTGATCGATTTGTTAATGTCATAATTTCTATTGATTCATTCGCGTAATACAGAATATTAGTAATACAACCATATCTTTACAGTATAACTATTAGGATTATAAATCAAGCTGTTAATTTATACTAGTAAGTACAAATAAGCGTTTCTAAGTATAATTCACAAGTTAATAAAAGTCAATATTTCTTGTGCATTTGGGAAGTATACAAATTTAATATTATGAAGACAAATACTAAACAGTAAATGTCATCCCTTAATAAGTTTGAATCCATCGGTATCACAGTTTGTATTTGAGGTTTACGATAATATATCTTTTTGTTGTTTATTTGTACGTGGTAAATGTTTTTTTTAACAATGTTGATTATCCAAATAAAATATCGTATTATAAATTTATTAAGTGTTGTGGATTCATTACTTTTTGTGGTTTCCAATTTTCATGTATGTCGTTGATAGAGATAAACCACGAATATAAATATTCAAAAAATGAGACAAGTTTGTAAGCCGAAATTTGCAAAATAGCAAACTCAAATATCCACGAACTGCAAGTTTTCCTCAATCAGCGAAAATTAAAGATGCACAGTTATCGTATCAACTTTTGATAATATGCAACAAATGAAAGCGTTAGCTATTATATATTAGATCTTTGGTTCAAAAATTTTGATATGGTATATGTGAATGTTGTTTTAATTCTTTTACTTACCATCGGTCATGCCTTGGGCAGTTGCATCCTAATAAAAAATATAATACTATAGTTGAATACATAAAATACGAACATGTGGAAATGAAAAAAAAATCCAACAAGGTTAAAAGTTAGTACATTTTTGCAATTATGCCTCATCCGTATGACCAACGATCAAATCACATAATTTGTTAGGTAGTCTGATATTTGCTATCATCATGATAAAATGTAAATCAATTCAAACGAGAGAAAAAGCCTGTTACATGTATGTATGCATAAAAAAACAAGAAAAACAACATATACAACGGACACGAACCAATGACAAACTCAGAACTGCATATTTGTTCACTTGTGACCAATATATATTCGAGGGTTTTGTATGTCTTTGAAACAAATGTATAAAATAGTTCTTTTTACACAGTAGTATATGTTTCTTATAAAAATGTTCCATTTCAGATTACATTTTAAAGTAACACAATATTAATACACTTTGCTGATGCAAAATAATATTTTTAGTATGTCGTGAACAACATTTGAAATTTTCTTTAATTGGTAATCGCTGTTTTCGAATAGTTCAGTGTAATATATGGTGGAAGCTTTTCTTAAAAGAACTTATATTAAATTTTGTACCGAATGATGACGTTTATACCGACATTTAGTGACCTACCTTTATTTTGTATTTATTAGGCATATCACCTTGGTGAATTAATCGAGTACTCGTTGGTAGTTTACCTATAATACGGAAACATAAAAATACGTATGTCTTGTTCAACAGACTAAAAACCATTGACACAAAAGGGTATGACTTTTGAATGTAAATAATAAAACTTACTTGAAGATAGTATATACCTGTCGTTATATATATCCAAATATACATCATTATGATCAGCTTCAAATATTGTTCTGCTTCTAGAATTTAGTAAACGTAATTACTTTTATATGGTCTACAGCTTGTAGATTTTCGTTGATTTTTCGAAAAGTTATGTAACAATAATTACAAAATGTGAAAATCCTATCATCCAAGATTTAACAAATTTATGATAGTGAGCATGTTTATTTCGCATACATTACAGTTTAAGTATTAACTGAAAAAAATCACACATTAAAAGCCAATTATTCCACATATGATTAATCTAGATTGACGTAACATATTGCATTCCTGGCATTTTCATATATTGATAGTCAAATAAGAGAATATTTGCTATATATATCCTTTACATAATAGTGCAAACATATAACGTCAACATGTTTATTTATGGCTTGTTAGTTTCCTCGGATATTCTTCCAGAAATTACCAATCTCCGTTGCTGTTTAAAAATCACCTCTTAAAGCAACTAGGCATGTCTATAGAACATTAAATCATTTAGTCGTAACACATCGTTCGTCTATATGACACTTTTAATAGGTTTGGATGTTTAGATAGTGTTTCATAAAACATCAAGGAAGAGGCTTGAGTTTTCAAAATGTTGGGGCCGTTAACGTGCCTACAAAATATAACATATATTGAAAACCATTAACCGATTTCCCATCATCGTTTCTCTCGCTAGTAAAGTTACAATCTTATTAGTATCCCTTAATTATTTTAATGCATATTTCAATATTTTGCTTGTTGTTCATCACATTTCGTAACTGATTTAACAATATACTTTAAAAGAATCTGATGAACAGTAGTTGTCGTCTGTTTATGTAGTTCATACGTGTTTATAGTTTTTTCCTGTATGAAAGATTTTACACTAGTAATTTTCGCGGTCCTTTATAGCTTGCTTTCCGTGTTGAAGGCCGTACATTGACCTATAATGGTTTACGTTTATAAATTGTTGTTTGGATGGAGAGTTGTCTCATTTGCACTCATACCACATCTTCTTATATCTAATTAAAGAAAATACTACATTACTTGGATTGAAGAAACTGCAAGTACTCACAAGGATTGTGTATATTACCGTTGAAATGATGTGGATGCATGACATTAAATAGGCATTAGTTGTCCAGTTCATGATCACCTATTTGACTAAACTTTTATCATTTGATTCATAACATACTGAAACGTAAATCCAAATTAGAAAAAAAGTATAAGATAAACAACGAACAATGCTTAGGTTCGATAATGCGGATCACTATTTCGTTGGTATTTTAGTTTAGTTTAGTTTAGACGCCAACTTACTTATCATCAAAGAGACCCCCCAGACAATTTGTAAAAGTAAACATTTATAGGTCAAAGTACGGCCTTAAACACGGAACTTTTGCTCACACCAAATATCATGCCGAATTGAATAGATATATATAAAGAGATAGTGGGCAATTGGATTAGTATAGGTCTGCTTTTTTCATAATTATAGGTTAGAAATACATGTTAAATCATTGTTAACTTGTTTTAGAATCTGTGAAACTGAAATGGTTTACCCTTGTTTCACTTTCAAAATTGACATTCATTTCCTTTTGATAACTGAAATAGCCTATTTCATGCGTAACCCATATTAAGCTCAATGGTTACATGAATACTGTTTCATTGAGGTTGCATTTTTTACTTGCAAATGAAAAAATCATCAGTGATGTTTCTAAATGTCTTATTTTGACAAAATTGAATAAAACTGGCTAAGAGCAAATTATCATTTTGCTACACACTTTCATTAAGGAATAATCGTAATAATGTTTTCTGTCTATGAAGATATAACTTTAAAAATGTGATTCACACTGAATAACCGACGTAGCGTTTCATTTCAAAGTATTCATCACATTTTATATGTTGTTTCGAATAGACAGAAAACATAGAACAGTCATTTCTTATAATTTGATTCTAAATTTCATTTTTAATTGATTGATTGTTGGTTACTTTACGCCGCATTAGTACAACAAGGTTAAATCTCGGTGAGAGCAAATTCGAATATTTTATTACAATGTAAAGCATATTCTTCAAATCAGACAAAAGGTCCTTCAGTAAACTAAAATTCTAGATTAAAGGAATTTGATTATTTACAAATAAAAATGAACAGTAAGATAACGTGATACAAATTAAAATCGTTTTAACTATAATAACATTTTTATATTTAATACGATATTCCAACTTCTTTTTAGAATGAAACAAAATTTGGAAATGGAACATTGTTAAATAAATCATACATATTATTGACATTGAAATGCTTCCTACGAATATCAGTAAAGTCAATACAATTGATTAAAACATGTTTAATAGTATACTTGCAATTTTAAGGTATATATTGTGGTTCTACTTCATTTTTTAAAAGATATGCGTGTGTTATTCTAGTATGACCAATACGACATCTTGAAATAACACACTGATCTTTTTTGCACATAAAAATTTTGAAGGTTTACCTAAATTAGGTTTAATTTCATGTAATTAATTATCATATTTTTTACTCCATTCATTTTTCAATATTTTAAAAACATATTCTTTAATATTAGATTTAAAATCGGTATATTGTATATCACAGTTAGATAAAGGGTCACCCTGGGCATTCTTTGCATCAAGATCTACAGCTGTGTTTCCAAGGATTCCAACATGACTCGGCACCCATAGAAATATTATTTCATTTTTAAAGGCAATACAATCATAAAAAACGTCGATGACGTCATGGTCACGTGACACAATTGTGTCTTAGCTTACAAGAAGACTCGGTACATCCAAAACGTAATTATTTGATAACAAAAAACAAATGTTTAAATATATCTCGTAGCTAATAGTGCTAAATTTAAGTAACCAGAAGTTCTTAAAAAAAAAAGAAAAAAAAAAGTCTAGTTATCAGTTTTAGATATTTAATCACCCCTGAGTAGCAATAATGAATGTGTACTAATATGACCAATTTGATGGTATAGCATATGAAGCTGGTTCTGCTTACCCTTTCAGAATACCCGAGACCACCGACTGGTTTTTGTTAGACTCATGTTGCTTACTCTTTATTTTGTATATTATGTATATTGTATTGTATAACCTTTCATTTTTCTGTTCGTTCATAGCGTTGCAAATTTTCGTTGTCTTTGTTATTTCATATTGTTGGTAGCTTTTGCCTATTTTTTTTCTCCACTAAGTGTTGCTACCTTATCTACATTTAAATACCGTTTCACCTAAGCCTGTATAGAAAAGTTCTATAATGAACTTATTTGTCTTATGAACGAAATCCCTGATTACAATTGCAGAAACTGATACAAAATTTTGTAATGAAAGATATACAAAAGGAATTGTACAGTTTTTTTTTATCAGAGTGAACACCTTTTTAAATAATATCAATACTTTAATTAGTTACCGTTTTAAATGCACATACTTTAAATATTCAATACGTTATTATTAACTTTCCCAAAGTATCCGAAAGTACATTTACTTCCTTTAAGCGGGAAAATATCTATTGTTCTTCCTGGTAACACTTCAGTAATCTTAATCATATGAGTATTTAATTTTAAAAATCCACATTTTAAAAGAATTTATATGATACCTAGCGTACATTTCAAACTCATAAGTCGAGAGAATGTTGCAACACTATTGCTAAAACAGATAAAAAAAATCGAATTAACACGATTATACCAACACCGAATAAAAACACTATATAGATTGTTTGATTGATAGTTGGATACCAAATGTCCAATGACAAATATTTCATGCATCTTCAGGACGAGATCAAGTTAAAAATAAATAGATTGAGTGTTGGTTGCCTAACGTCCAGTGGCAAATATTTCATGCATATTCAGGACGAGAACAAGTTCACAATAAATACAATAGGTAGGTTGATTCAATAGAAGGCCATCTGCGATGATGGTCGGGGAAATTTGGACTGCCACTGGAAAACATTGGATGGGGACAGAAATTTTGCCTTGCAACAGGCCACCTACGGACCCCTCAAAGAGTTGTTGCAAGGGTTCTTAACGTGCAAAGAGCGTGACATTCTCTTTACACGAGGCATCGGATTTAACGTCCCCTTTCTGACCGGACGTGACTGCGAACTTGATACATCCCCCAGAGCCAAACGGACGCCCCTACTTCGGCAAGCGTTTTACTGCTGGTCGGGAGAAGACCAAGTGACCATATTTCTATACCCCGGTCACCCTTGAGGTGAAAAATTAATAAAGAAAAGGAGGTCTTGTAATAGTGGCCATCCGGGATGAAGGTCGGGAAAATTTGAACTTCCACTGGAAAATGAGGGTATATTGGATAGGGATATACATTTTGTCTCACAACAGGTCACTAACGCCCCTCAAAGTGTTGTTGTGTACCCATAAAAAGTCCATGACATCCACAACAGACCAATGACGTCGAATCACCAGTTTGTCATGTTTATCAATATGTGAGGAATAATTAAAGTTTTATAGATTTTACAGATGACCAAGTAATCCATTAAAAAGTATTAAACACGAATAAAGGTTTTTAAACACCATGCTCCACTGTGCTCGACTCGCAGCAACACTTTTCCGTATAATCAACTACTTTGCTATTTGCAATTGACAAACATATATAGTAATCGTGAAAACAATCATTCATCATGAAGCTATTTACTGAACAACACGAAATCCACGTAAATATTTCTTGTGACGTGAAGGTTGGGAAGCACTCACCTTGACACGCGTGTAAATAACACAGTGTCTTTAAATTTAGTTTACATTAAGTTGGTGTTTATCATACGAAAAAAAATCAATAATGGCCGAGGTGACACTTTTTTAAAGCACAGACAGTTTTATTGATATTAATTTCAATAACAACATTATGAGTTAAAAATATCGGCATGTTCACTTTCTCATGTTTATGTTGATGGCAATGTCAAAATCTATAAATAGATGCAAACAATGTAAAATGTGTCTAGTCATAAACGAAAATCTTCCTTACAAAAAATACGTCTTGATATAATATATATTACAGGACTTAGGTGTCAACCTGCAAGACAAAACATGTAGTGTTATGCTTGCTCTGAGCTTTGTTATTGAAAATCTAACCAAACTGAATTATAGAATAAAACTATTGTTACATAATAAGTAATAAGAAATCATATGTTCAAAGTGTACAGGAATATTTATTTGTCTTTCGTAAAGCTGTCATTTTCAAAACATCACCAATTGTTGTGTAATTGATATACACCGCATTAGTACAAACAAGTTATATGGCGACGAAAACTTGTAGTGTAAAAGAACACTTTTTTTTTAAAAAATAGACACATTTTTCTTTAATTTACTACAACTTGAGTTTTAAGAGAAAATATGTATTTACAAATACAAATTATCAATAAAATAACATGATAAAAACTATTAGTATTATATTGAGATTGAATTGTTGAATTAATACAACAAAATCGAATAGTCTAATATGTTTCACAATTTTTTTTTAAATGTTAACTTTATCATTTCAAATGACAATGGTAAATAAGCAAAATCCTTCTACAAAACAAGTTACGTTATTATAAGTGTTCTTCGTGAAATGAGTATCTTATAGACTTATCAATGTCACAATTATCCTCATCGACCTGAGACAGTAGAGGGTAGCTACGATGTGTGATATTGAAAACAGCCATTTTACATACACTTTATCATATACATGAAGGAGAAATATTTAGGCAATGTGAAGCTATACAGAATATTAATTTGACAGAGCCTTTGCAATAGTCAACATATATTAAAGAACCTTATGAAACAGTATTAAAAGTAATGCAACTTTTCCTCTCAGTAAGTGTGAAACTTATCTTTTTGAACTTTTGTAAAATATCTTCTGGTTTTTTTTTTGACATAAGAAATCATAAAGTAACTATTAATCAGATGCTCAAATATTACAGATAAATCATCATATTACACATGAATTAAACAGACACGTCTTTTTCAAAAAAGTCAATTGACAGGTGCTTAAAAAATATACTTTGAACGATTAAAAAATGTATCTAATACTGCTAAGTCTTTGTTCATGTGTATTTTGCTATAAATGTTCATTGACGCAATGCTTCGTCTATTTTCTCCCAGAATACAACATTCCCTTGTTCGTCATTTGGATATTCAATATACGAGTCTTTTTGTACAAGTTCCAACAACATCAGAGGCATATTGTGAGGTAGAATTTGCTCTAGAAATATCAGAAAAATAATGTTCCTTTTATCCCTTGAATAAATGCTTTCCATTCGGGCCATATTAAACTCAAACATACAATAATAAGATCCGAAAAATTGTTTTGATACAATGCATATAGTCTTTCTACTTTCATGTATTGCATTTGTTATATTAGTCGTAATTTCTTCTCCTGGTAAAAAGTCGCGTTGATGTAAACAAAGTTTGAAGTTTCTTTCCATTTCTAAATTCTGAATGCAATCATTTATGACAAACGAATGGTCATGTTCACAGTAAGAAATAAAAGCATCATACGCATAGTTTTTAGAATCAGTGCTTGCCTCGTGTCTACGATGTCTGCTTTTAGCAAGATAAAACATATATCGAAGTTTCCATCTGTATTTATGGACAACGGCAACAGCGATACAAATCAGAGTAGCCACCAGAACGATTGATGATATGATGATGAAAATAACATATGATATGCACTCTTTTTCCAACTCCTGAATTCTTTTTTTTGTAGAAATGAATTGTATGACAGTTCCATCTTCAGACAAGCATCGACGATCAAAGAATACATTTACACGAGTTCCGACTATCCATTTCCAAAATATCAATGTTTTGCATGTGCATTGTAATGAGTTATTCAATAAATAAATCGTAAGGTTAGAAGTTAGAGAAATATTATCAAACATTCTCATTGAATTCTGATCAAAAGCTGAGATTGAATTGTTGGTTAAATCTAATAAACTTAAACTATTTGACTGTGACACGTCAAATGAAACTTCTTGTAAATGATTGTGACTTAAATTGATATATCTTAGTTCTGCCTGTCCCTGGAATATAAAGGGTATCAATGCGTAAATATTATTCTGAGATATATCAACATATTCTAATTTGAAATTGCTTTCCGTCCGTTTGTTAAAAGATTTAAAACGGAGAAAATTTCCAAGGTTGTTGTCTCGTAATATTAGTTTCTGTATATTTGACAATTCTAATGCGAACCGGTCAAGTTTATTACTTGACATTTTCAATGTTAGTAAAGATGGTGGAGCTGGGTACCATTTTGATACTGGAAAAAGACAAACTGGGTTGTTATCTGTAAGCTCTAAATATTTTACTGACGAACCGTTTAAACCCAATGCCAGTGTGGTCCACATGTAAATTGGATCTTCTCTTCCATGCGAACATGTCTTCTTAAAAACAATTGCCTGGACAGGTGTCAGACTTAATTCCTTAATTGCATCACGAATTGGAAAAACATCATAATTAGAGAAAAAATGCATTTCAATTTTGTGCAGTTTTGTCAAGCTATAGTGTGCTCCAGGTCGAATTGAAATCACACACAATATGTCAATGTATATATTCTTCAGATGAACCAGATGAAAGAAAGTGTCGTTTTTTATCTCAAAAAATAAGCATTGACCAACTTTAAGGGTTTCAAGATGTACTAAAGAGTCTAAACGTTTCCCGAAAATTACTGTGTGTGGCGTTATATATAACGGAATATCTATTTCTAATGATTCGAGCAATTTCAAGTTTGATAGCGCTACTTCTGGTAATGAACTGCCACTTGGAGTGATATTTCTAATACACATATGTTTCAGGGAAATCAACGATTTAAAAACTTCTTTTGGAATTGCGTTTTTAGTGTACGTTAAGGGATTATTGTTGAGATTCAAGATTAGAAGATTCGACAATCCGTTGAAAGAGAATATATTTAGACGTGTGATTTTATTATACGATATATCCAATTCAGAAAGATTTCTTAAAAGACTAAACTGGTAATCGTTTATCCGTTTAATATTGTTCTTTTTTAAACTCAAAGTAAACACATTTGATGGTAAATCTGGTATATCCTTCAATTTTCTATTTGAACAATCGACATTCAGAATGTCCCCTCTACCCATCTTAGCATCTTGTGGTATACTGGTGCAGCGACATTTTTCATTGAAAGCACATGGTAACGAGATTACAAGGACAACATTCTGGCAAATACCAAAAACAATTGTAAAATGTGTGAAAGTAATTTTTGAAGCCATCATGTTCCGTGTGGAATTCTAAAAGAAATAAATGATATAATGTCATATAAAAATGTAATTTTAAAATTGAGAATGGAAATTGGTAATGTGTCAAATAGACAACAACCCAACCAATAAGCAGAAAACAGCAAAAGTCCATATAGGTAATCAACACAGCCATAACATCCTGCACCTGAGGCATTTATGCATTTAAATGTGTATTACAAACGTTCACCAATGGTATGTACAATTTTCAAGGATGGCTTCTAAAAAAATTAGAGTGTTTGTTATGGCAAAATAAATCTATGCACTAGAGATGATTGGATGTTTGGAAAGATAGGTGTACAGGCTAGAACATATAACAATTTTAGGACGAGAATAAATTAACAATAAATATAATATTTAGTTCTGTAATCGAAGCGTCTGCATCCCACATACAATAAAGGACATCGCCTATTGACTCCATTAGTAGACTTGATGTCTCGGTGACAATGTGTTTCCACCCTATGAGGTAAAACGATACAGGTTTTTAACTTAAATATATGAATCATCAAAGTTACTTATATTTACAAATGGTATTTTGAATTCAAATGAAACATGAATACATGTTAATCGAAACTAAACATCGTAAGAAAATTCGTGCTTTAAAATCGCGTTAATAGTACTTCTATCTATGCCTTTTAAACTTTGGATTTCGAGATAGTTTGGCCTCGACGAGACATTCACAGTCGAAATAAGAATCTGGTGCAGAAACATTTGTACTGCTAATATTATTTTACCATTTTGAAATTAAATCATCTAATATTTAAAGTCTAACGTCAACAATTTAATAGAGAAACACAACTATAAATCAATCTTACCTGGTGCAGTTCAAACTTTAGAAAATACAGCCAGGAAATTAATGGAAGAAAATGGAGATGTAGACTATAGACTTATTGCAAATCAATGGTCGGATATAACGTGATCATATTATATAGATTATTGTCATAAACACTTAGGCGTTGAAACTTTCGGAAATGATTCGTAATTGTATGTCGATCTTGTGATATCTTACTAACATATATATTAAAAATTCAACCATCAAAATTTGTTGAAATTATAAAAATTTGATTCGCTTTTGAGCTCAGTTGGCCCAAAAGGACCAAATGAGCTTTTTCATCACTTGACGTCCGTCGTTGTCGTCGTCGTTATCTTTAACATTTTGGACCTCCCTTAGGAAACCAATGATGGCATGAAACCAAACATTGCACGAATGTTCCTTATGAGGTGTTAACCAATAGTTGTAGATGTGACACAAATTCAAAATAAAACATGGCCCAAGCCGGTGACTCAGTTTAAGATTGGACCCAATGGGACGTACATACATATGTGTTCTTTAGAGAACCATTAAATTGATTGATTGATTGTTGGTTGCTTTACGCCACATTAGCACAAAAAGGCTATATCGCGGCGAGAGCTAATTCGATTATTTTTACAATTTAAGGCATATTTTTAAAATAAGACAAACAGTTCTCCAATAAACAAAAATTCTAGACTAAAGCAAATTGATTATTTACAAATAAAAATCAACAGTAAGATAACGTGATAAAAATTAAAAACGACTTAAATAGAGGATGCAGTGGATTGCCAATGAGACAATTGTCCACAAGAGACCACAATGACACAGAAATTTACAACTATAGGTCATCGTACGTTCTTCAACATTGACCAAAACCCGACATCGAATAACACATGTTACACTGTAGTAATATTTGAGGTGCATGAATCTATATTAACCTTTGAAGTATTACTTCGTTAGAAAGCATAATCATCTGTTTTAACATGCCACAAACCGTTTTTTCTTTTACTAGTTGCACTCGTGATACTTTGAACGGTTAAAACATCCAATGTAAAGGTCAAATTAATCAGACATGACGAAGTCAATATTTGGATCCTGCAACACGTGAGTATAATTGTGGTGTTACTTAATGATAGTATATGACAGACTGTACTTTAACGCTATCTATACAGTCTAATATATGGTCAGGTTGTTGTCTCTTTGACATATTCTCCATTTCCATCCTCAATTTAAGTTGCAATATTTCGCAGATGTAACATCTTGTGTTTATATATTTTACTCTCCATTTTTGTATCGGTTTTGTGTGTTTATATACAACATAAAAAAGAAGATGTGGTATGATTGCCAATGAGAGAACTATCCACAAAAGACCAAAATGACACAGACATTAACAACTATAGGTCACCGTACGGCCTTCAACAATGAGCAAAGCCCAAGACTCTCTGAATTCAAAATTGTTTGGATAAAGGATGAAATTTCATATAGCATATAAAGAAAGTCAAAGCTTTAAAATCATATTACTGAATATAGTTATAAAATAACATTAACGATACCAATTATCCTGCACCAGATGCGCAAAAATATTTGAAATCCAAACCTGATATAAAAGATGAAGAGCTATAATCCAAAAGGTCCAAAAGGTATAGCCAAATTCGTGAAAGGAACGAGAGCTTTGAATGAGGTAGATACATTCCTTAATTTATAATAATTTCTTACATTTTGTAACAGCAAATTTTAATAACACAAAAAGACCATATGTTCATATCAGTACCGAAGTACTGGCTACTGGGCTGGTGATATCCTCGGAAACTAGCAGTCACCAGCAGAGGCATCGACCCAGTGGTAAAAAAGGTTCCAATCTGTTACGCCAGATGCGCCTGTTGCTTACATAAAACTCATCAGTGACGCTCCACAGATAAAATAGGCAAGACTCGTATGCATTTAGAATGTTTGTATATACTAGTAATAATTATAATGTGATAAATGTGCTGAATAAATAAAGGCAACAGTAGTATGTAAAAAAAGTGTTTGTTATAACCATGATAACTGAATGGTAAAGATTGTTTTAATTTATCAGTTGGTAGTAAAAGTGAATATACATTGTATATTGTATAAAACAATGATTTAAGTTGATTCAACTACTATTCCATTTTTGATGAAATCAAACAAAGTTTAATTTTGGACCCTTTGGGCCCCTTATTCCTATACTGTTGGGACCAAAACTCCCAATATCAATCCCAACCTTCCTTTTATGGTCATAAACCTTGCGTTTAAATTTCATAGATTTCTATTTACTTATTAGACTAAAGTTATGGTGCGAAAACCAAGAAAAATGCTTATTTGGGCCCTTTTGTGACCCTTAATTTCTAAACAGTTGGGACCAAAACTTCCAAAAGCAATCCCAACCTTCCTTTTGTGGTCATTAACCTTGTGTTTAAATTTCATATATTTATATCTACTTAAACTAAAGTTATAGCACGAAAACCAAAAGTCTTCGGACGACGCCGACGACGACGCCAACGTGATACCAATATACTACCAAAATATTTTCAATTTTTGCGGTCGTATAAAAATTAGAGTATTTGTTATGGAAAAATAAATCTATGCACTAGAGATGATTGGATGTTTGGAAAGAAAAGGTGTACAGGCTAGAAAATATCACAAGTTTAGGACGAGAATAAATTAACAATAAATATAATATTTAGTTCTGTGATAGAAGCGTCTGCATCCCTCATACAATAAAGGACACTTGGCCTATTAGAAGACTTGATGTCTCGGTGACAACGTGTTTCAACCCTATAAGGTAAAACGATACAGATGCTTAACTTAAATATATGAATCATCAAAGTTACTTATATTTACAAATTTAAATGAAATATGAATACATATTAATCGAAACTAAACATCGGAAGAAAATTAGTAGTTTAAAATCGCGTAAATAGTATTTTCGATCTTTGCCTTTTAAACTTTAGATTTCGAGATAGTTTGGCCTCGAGCATCCCTGAAGATACATTCACAGTCGAAATAAGAATCTGGTGCAGAAACATTGGTACTGCTAATATTATTTTACCATTTCGAAATTAGATCATCTAAAATTAAAGTCTAACGTCAATAATCTAATAGAGAAATACAACTATAAATCACTCTTACCTGGTGTAGTTCAAATTTTTGAAAATACAGACATGAAATCAATGGAAGACAATGGATATGTAGACTATAGACTTATTGCAAATCAATGGTCGGATATAACGTGATCATATTATATAGATTATTGTCATAAACACTTAGGCGTTGAAACTTTCGGAAATGATTCGTAATTGTATGTCGATCTTGTGATATCTTACTAACATATATATTAAAAATTCAACCATCAAAATTTGTTGAAATTATAAAAATTTGATTCGCTTTTGAGCTCAGTTGGCCCAAAAGGACCAAATGAGCTTTTTCATCACTTGACGTCCGTCGTTGTCGTCGTCGTTATCTTTAACATTTTGGACCTCCCTTAGGAAACCAATGATGGCATGAAACCAAACATTGCACGAATGTTCCTTATGAGGTGTTAACCAATAGTTGTAGATGTGACACAAATTCAAAATAAAACATGGCCCAAGCCGGTGACTCAGTTTAAGATTGGACCCAATGGGACGTACATACATATGTGTTCTTTAGAGAACCATTAAATTGATTGATTGATTGTTGGTTGCTTTACGCCACATTAGCACAAAAAGGCTATATCGCGGCGAGAGCTAATTCGATTATTTTTACAATTTAAGGCATATTTTTAAAATAAGACAAACAGTTCTCCAATAAACAAAAATTCTAGACTAAAGCAAATTGATTATTTACAAATAAAAATCAACAGTAAGATAACGTGATAAAAATTAAAAACGACTTAAATAGAGGATGCAGTGGATTGCCAATGAGACAATTGTCCACAAGAGACTACAATGACACAGAAATTTACAACTATAGGTCATCGTACGTTCTTCAACATTGACCAAAACCCGACATCGAATAACACATGTTACACTGTAGTAATATTTGAGGTGCATGAATCTATATTAACCTTTGAAGTATTACTTCGTTAGAAAGCATAATCATCTGTTTTAACATGCCACAAACCGTTTTTTCTTTTACTAGTTGCACTCGTGATACTTTGAACGGTTAAAAC
Organism: Mytilus galloprovincialis; assembly: GCA_037788925.1. Taxonomy (NCBI): domain Eukaryota; kingdom Metazoa; phylum Mollusca; class Bivalvia; order Mytilida; family Mytilidae; genus Mytilus; species Mytilus galloprovincialis. Next base: position 1,866,655 of record JAWDJN010000024.1, on the reverse strand, counting down.
ATCCAATGTAAAGGTCAAATTAATCAGACATGACGAAGTCAATATTTGGATCCTGCAACACGTGAGTATAATTGTGGTGTTACTTAATGATAGTATATGACAGACTGTACTTTAACGCTATCTATACAGTCTAATATATGGTCAGGTTGTTGTCTCTTTGACATATTCTCCATTTCCATCCTCAATTTAAGTTGCAATATTTCGCAGATGTAACATCTTGTGTTTATATATTTTACTCTCCATTTTTGTATCGGTTTTGTGTGTTTATATACAACATAAAAAAGAAGATGTGGTATGATTGCCAATGAGACAACTATCCACAAAAGACCAAAATGACACAGACATTAACAACTATAGGTCACCGTACGGCCTTCAACAATGAGCAAAGCCCAAGACTCTCTGAATTCAAAATTGTTTGGATAAAGGATGAAATTTCATATAGCATATAAAGAAAGTCAAAGCTTTAAAATCATATTACTGAATATAGTTATAAAATAACATTAACGATACCAATTATCCTGCACCAGATGCGCAAAAATATTTGAAATCCAAACCTGATATAAAAGATGAAGAGCTATAATCCAAAAGGTCCAAAAGGTATAGCCAAATTCGTGAAAGGAACGAGAGCTTTGAATGAGGTAGATACATTCCTTAATTTATAATAATTTCTTACATTTTGTAACAGCAAATTTTAATAACACAAAAAGACCATATGTTCATATCCGTACTGGCTACTGGGCTGGTGATATCCTCGGAAACTAGCAGTCACCAGCAGAGGCATCGACCCAGTGGTAAAAAAGGTTCCAATCTGTTACGCCAGATGCGCCTGTTGCTTACATAAAACTCATCAGTGACGCTCCACAGATAAAATAGGCAAGACTCGTATGCATTTAGAATGTTTGTATATACTAGTAATAATTATAATGTGATAAATGTGCTGAATAAATAAAGGCAACAGTGGTATGTAAAAAAAGTGTTTGTTATAACCATGATAACTGAATGGTAAAGATTGTTTTAATTTATCAGTTGGTAGTAAAAGTGAATATACATTGTATATTGTATAAAACAATGATTTAAGTTGATTCAACTACTATTCCATTTTTGATGAAATCAAACAAAGTTTAATTTTGGACCCTTTGGGCCCCTTATTCCTATACTGTTGGGACCAAAACTCCCAATATCAATCCCAACCTTCCTTTTATGGTCATAAACCTTGCGTTTAAATTTCATAGATTTCTATTTACTTATTAGACTAAAGTTATGGTGCGAAAACCAAGAAAAATGCTTATTTGGGCCCTTTTGTGACCCTTAATTTCTAAACAGTTGGGACCAAAACTTCCAAAAGCAATCCCAACCTTCCTTTTGTGGTCATTAACCTTGTGTTTAAATTTCATATATTTATATCTACTTAAACTAAAGTTATAGCACGAAAACCAAAAGTCTTCGGACGACGCCGACGACGACGCCAACGTGATACCAATATACTACCAAAATATTTTCAATTTTTGCGGTCGTATAAAAATTAGAGTATTTGTTATGGAAAAATAAATCTATGCACTAGAGATGATTGGATGTTTGGAAAGAAAAGGTGTACAGGCTAGAAAATATCACAAGTTTAGGACGAGAATAAATTAACAATAAATATAATATTTAGTTCTGTGATAGAAGCGTCTGCATCCCTCATACAATAAAGGACACTTGGCCTATTAGAAGACTTGATGTCTCGGTGACAACGTGTTTCAACCCTATAAGGTAAAACGATACAGATGCTTAACTTAAATATATGAATCATCAAAGTTACTTATATTTACAAATTTAAATGAAATATGAATACATATTAATCGAAACTAAACATCGGAAGAAAATTAGTAGTTTAAAATCGCGTAAATAGTATTTTCGATCTTTGCCTTTTAAACTTTAGATTTCGAGATAGTTTGGCCTCGAGCATCCCTGAAGATACATTCACAGTCGAAATAAGAATCTGGTGCAGAAACATTGGTACTGCTAATATTATTTTACCATTTCGAAATTAGATCATCTAAAATTAAAGTCTAACGTCAATAATCTAATAGAGAAATACAACTATAAATCACTCTTACCTGGTGTAGTTCAAATTTTTGAAAATACAGACATGAAATCAATGGAAGACAATGGATATGTAGACTATAGACTTATTGCAAATCAATGGTCGGATATAACGTGATCATATTATATAGATTATTGTCATAAACACTTAGGCGTTGAAACTTTCGGAAATGATTCGTAATTGTATGTCGATCTTGTGATATCTTACTAACATATATATTAAAAATTCAACCATCAAAATTTGTTGAAATTATAAAAATTTGATTCGCTTTTGAGCTCAGTTGGCCCAAAAGGACCAAATGAGCTTTTTCATAACTTGACGTCCGTCGTTGTCGTCGTCGTTATCTTTAACATTTTGGACCTCCCTTAGGAAACCAATGATGGCATGAAACCAAACATTGCACGAATGTTCCTTATGAGGTGTTAACCAATAGTTGTAGATGTGACACAAATTCAAAATACAACATGGCCCAAGCCGGTGACTCAGTTTAAGATTGGACCCAATGGGACGTACATACATATGTGTTCTTTAGAGAACCATTAAATTGATTGATTGATTGTTGGTTGCTTTACGCCACATTAGCACAAAAAGGTTATATCGCGGCGAGAGCTAATTCGATTACTTTTACAATTTAAGGCATATTTTTAAAATAAGACAAACAGTTCTCCAATATACAAAAATTCTAGACTAAAGCAAATTGATTATTTACAAATAAAAATCAACAGTAAGAAAACGTGATAAAAATTAAAAACGACTTAAATAGAGGATGCAGTGGATTGCCAATGAGACAATTGTCCACAAGAGACCACAATGACACAGAAATTTACAACTATAGGTCATCGTACGTTCTTCAACATTGACCAAAACCCGACATCGAATAACACATGTTACACTGTAGTAATATTTGAGGTGCAAGAATCTATATTAACCTTTGAAGTATTACTTCGTTAGAAAGCATAATCATCTGTTTTAACATGCCACAAACTGTTTTTTCTTTTACTAGTTGCACTCGTGATACTTTGAACGGTTAAAACATCCAATGTAAAGGTCAAATTAATCAGACATGACGAAGTCAATATTTGGATCCTGCAACACGTGAGTATAATTGTGGTGTTACTTAATGATAGTATATGACAGACTGTACTTTAACGCTATCTATACAGTCTAATATATGGTCAGGTTGTTGTCTCTTTGACATATTCTCCATTTCCATCCTCAATTTAAGTTGCAATATTTCGCAGATGTAACATCTTGTGTTTATATATTTTACTCTCCATTTTTGTATCGGTTTTGTGTGTTTATATACAACATAAAAAAGAAGATGTGGTATGATTGCCAATGAGACAACTATCCACAAAAGACCAAAATGACACAGACATTAACAACTATAGGTCACCGTACGGCCTTCAACAATGAGCAAAGCCCAAGACTCTCTGAATTCAAAATTGTTTGGATAAAGGATGAAATTTCATATAGCATATAAAGAAAGTCAAAGCTTTAAAATCATATTACTGAATATAGATATAAAATAACATTAACGATACCAAATATCCTGCACCAGATGCGCAAAAATATTTGAAATCCAAACCTGATATAAAAGATGAAGAGCTATAATCCAAAAGGTCCAAAAGGTATAGCCAAATTCGTGAAAGGAACGAGAGCTTTGAATGAGGTAGATACATTCCTTAATTTATAATAATTTCTTACATTTTGTAACAGCAAATTTTAATAACACAAAAAGACCATATGTTCATATCAGTACCGAAGTACTGGCTACTGGGCTGGTGATATCCTCGGAAACTAGCAGTCCACCAGCAGAGGCATCGACCCAGTGGTAAAAAAGGTTCCAATCTGTTACGCCAGATGCGCCTGTTGCTTACATAAAACTCATCAGTGACGCTCCACAGATAAAATAGACAAGACTCGTATGCATTTAGAATGTTTGTATATACTAGTAATAATTATAATGTGATAAATGTGCTGAATAAATAAAGGCAACAGTAGTATGTAAAAAAGTGTTTGTTATAACCATGATAACTGAATGGTAAAGATTGTTTTAATTTATCAGTTGGTAGTAAAAGTGAATATACATTGTATATTGTATAAAACAATGATTTAAGTTGATTCAACTACTATTCCATTTTTGATGAAATCAAACAAAGTTTAATTTTGGACCCTTTGGGCCCCTTATTCCTATACTGTTGGGACCAAAACTCCCAATATCAATCCCAACCTTCCTTTTATGGTCATAAACCTTGCGTTTAAATTTCATAGATTTCTATTTACTTATTAGACTAAAGTTATGGTGCGAAAACCAAGAAAAATGCTTATTTGGGCCCTTTTGTGACCCTTAATTTCTAAACAGTTGGGACCAAAACTTCCAAAAGCAATCCCAACCTTCCTTTTGTGGTCATTAACCTTGTGTTTAAATTTCATATATTTATATTTACTTAAACTAAAGTTATAGTACGAAAACTAAAAGTCTTCGGACGACGACGACGACGACGCCAACGTGATACCAATATACTACCAAAATATTTTCAATTTGTGCGGTCGTATAAAAATTAGAGTATTTGTTATGGAAAAATAAATCTATGCACTAGAGATGATTGGATGTTTGGAAAGAAAAGGTGTACAGGCTAGAAAATATCACAAGTTTAGGACGAGAATAAATTAACAATAAATATAATATTTAGTTCTGTGATAGAAGCGTCTGCATCCCTCATACAATAAAGGACACTTGGCCTATTAGAAGACTTGATGTCTCGGTGACAATGTGTTTCCACCCTATGAGGTAAAACGATACAGATGCTTAACTTAAATATATGAATCATCAAAGTTACTTATATTTACAAATTTAAATGAAATATGAATACATATTAATCGAAACTAAACATCGGAAGAAAATTAGTAGTTTAAAATCGCGTAAATAGTATTTTCGATCTTTGCCTTTTAAACTTTAGATTTCGAGATAGTTTGGCCTCGAGCATCCCTGAAGATACATTCACTGTCGAAATAAGAATCTGGTGCAGAAACATTGGTACTGCTAATATTATTTTACCATTTCGAAATTAGATCATCTAAAATTAAAGTCTAACGTCAATAATCTAATAGAGAAATACAACTATAAATCACTCTTACCTGGTGTAGTTCAAATTTTTGAAAATACAGACATGAAATCAATGGAAGACAATGGATATGTAGACTATAGACTTATTGCAAATCAATAGTCGGATATAACGTGATCATATTATATAGATTATTGTCATAAACACTTAGGCCATCAACCATCAAAATTTGTTGAAATTATAAAAATTTGATTCGCTTTTGAGCTCAGTTGGCCCAAAAGGACCAAATGAGCTTTTTCTTCACTTGACGTCCGTCGTTGTCGTCTTCGTTATCTTTTACATTTTGGACCTCCCTTAGGAAACCAATGATGGCATGAAACCAAACATTGCACGAATGTTCCTTATGAGGTGTTAACTAATAGTTGTAGATGTGACACAAATTCAAAATACAACATGGCCCAAGCCAGTGACTTAGTTTAAGATTGGACCCAATGGGACGTACATACATATGTGTTCTTTAGAGAACCACTAAATTGATTGATTGATTGTTGGTTGCTTTACGCCACATTAGCACAAAAAGGCTATATCGAGCTAATTCGATTATTTTTACAATTTAAGGCATATTTTAAAAATAAGACAAACAGTCCTCCAATATACTAAAATTCTAGACTAAAGCAAATTGATTATTTACAAATAAAAATCAACAGTAAGATAACGTGATAATAATTAAAAACGACTTAAATAGAGGATGCAGGATTGCCAATGAGACAATTGTCCACAAGAGACCACAATGACACAGAAATTTACAACTATAGGTCATCGTACGTTCTTCAACATTGACCAAAACCCGACATCGAATAACACATGTTACACTGTAGTAATATTTGAGGTGCATGAATCTATATTAACCTTTGAAGTATTACTTCGTTAGAAAGCATAATCATCTGTTTTAACATGCCACAAACCGTTTTTTCTTTTACTAGTTGCACTCGTGATACTTTGAACGGTTAAAACATCCAATGTAAAGGTCAAATTAATCAGACATGACGAAGTCAATATTTGGATCCTGCAACGCGTGAGTATAATTGTGGTGTTACTTAATGATAGTATATGACCAGACTGTACTTTAACGCTATCTATACAGTCTAATATATGGTCAGGTTGTTGTCTCTTTGACATATTCTCCATTTCCATCCTCAATTTAAGTTGCAATATTTCGCAGATGTAACATCTTGTGTTTATATATTTTACTCTCCATTTTTGTATCGGTTTTGTGTGTTTATATACAACATAAAAAAGAAGATGTGGTATGATTGCCAATGAGACAACTATCCACAAAAGACCAAAATGACACAGACATTAACAACTATAGGTCACCGTACGGCCTTCAACAATGAGCAAAGCCCAAGACTCTCTGAATTCAAAATTGTTTGGATAAAGGATGAAATTTCATATAGCATATAAAGAAAGTCAAAGCTTTAAAATCATATTACTGAATATAGTTATAAAATAACATTAACGATACCAATTATCCTGCACCAGATGCGCAAAAATATTTGAAATCCAAACCTGATATAAAAGATGAAGAGCTATAATCCAAAAGGTCCAAAAGGTATAGCCAAATTCGTGAAAGGAACGAGAGCTTTGAATGAGGTAGATACATTCCTTAATTTATAATAATTTCTTACATTTTGTAACAGCAAATTTTAATAACACAAAAAGACCATATGTTCATATCAGTACCGAAGTACTGGCTACTGGGCTGGTGATATCCTCGGAAACTAGCAGTCCACCAGCAGAGGCATCGACCCAGTGGTAAAAAAGGTTCCAATCTGATACGCCAGATGCGCCTGTTGTTTACATAAAACTCATCAGTGACGCTCCACAGATAAAATAGACAAGACTCGTATGCATTTAGAATGTTTGTATATACTAGTAATAATTATAATGTGATAAATGTGCTGAATAAATAAAGGCAACAGTAGTATGTAAAAAAAGTGTTTGTTATAACCATGATAACTGAATGGTAAAGATTGTTTTAATTTATCAGTTGGTAGTAAAAGTGAATATACATTGTATATTGTATAAAACAATGATTTAAGTTGATTCAACTACTATTCCATTTTTGATGAAATCAAACAAAGTTTAATTTTGGACCCTTTGGGCCCCTTATTCCTATACTGTTGGGACCAAAACTCCCAATATCAATCCCAACCTTCCTTTTATGGTCATAAACCTTGCGTTTAAATTTGATAGATTTCTATTTACTTATTAGACTAAAGTTATGGTGCGAAAACCAAGAAAAATGCTTATTTGGGCCCTTTTGTGACCCTTAATTCCTAAACAGTTAAAACCAAAACTCCCAAAATCAATCCCAACCTTCCTTTTGTGGTCATAAACCTTGTGTCAACATTTCATAGATTTCTATTAACTTAAACTAAAGTTATAGTGCGAAAACCAAAAGTATTCGGACGACGACGACGCTGACGCTAACGTGATACCAATATACGACCAAAAAAAATTTTGCGGTCATATAAAAAACCAAAACGGGAAGAAAACTTCGATCCCATGGAATTTGTCAACTAATTAGTGTGACATTTTATTGACTATTTGATAGTTCGTTTCAAAGGAGTTCATTATAGTAGAAATAAACCAAATGCAATATATATAATTTATTATATTCACACATATCAACAGTACATATTAAAACACTTTTATAATGTCCGTTAGCATAACTTTGTACTAAATTTTTCCAAAAACGTTTGTCATCGAAATTACAAAGTCCTGTTTTTCGAACTTTGTAAAAAACAAGATATGGCTGTCACTAATATCAAATTCATATGATTTAAACTCATTCGGTTGTGAAATAAGCACTGCTGATAATGTAAGTGACGAATTTGATTCTTGACAGCATATTTAGCAATTCCTTTAGCCATTCTCTGTTCACTACAGCCATCGCCTACGTCATAAACCAAAAAATACATCTTGGGTCTCAAACCAATAAACTCTTTGATTGGAACACCTGAAAAACAAATTGAAATTGATTAATTCAAAACAACAAAAAATCGGTAAAATGTTTATGAAATTCATACATTTCTAGAGCAGACGATGAGAAAAATAACTTACCCAATAATTCGTCTTTCATTTTCCCGACGACTTTTTTGTTGACAGATGAGTAGAGTGGATGCTTTGAATCGTATCCCGAGGTATCGAAATAGTCATGAAATGCCATCATGTCATCATAGATGTTCTTTGTGAAAATTTCATTCATCAAAGAGTTTGTATCAGTAAATAAAAGATGGAGATTGTCACCACATTTTGGTTTCATGACCTTGCAGTGAAAGTCATACATGACAATTTTAGATAATTCTAAAATATCTGCCACAACATAAACTGGTTTATTCAGGAATAAGCATGTCTTTCATTTTACACACCAACCAAATCATCGTTAAAAATTTGAAATCGTTCAAATTATGGTCTGCAAGTAAATCTCCTTAGCGAGTCTTCGTTGTGAATTAGTTTAATGTCAACCCTTTTTCTTAAATTTTCCATGATTTTACCAAATACAGAGTTGCACATCAGTTTAAAGAAAATGCAATTCGTCCGGGACACCAAGGCCACTGTTCTGCAAACTTAAAACCATGGGACTCAATTGGTAATGAGGAATTGTATGGTGAATTACTGGCAGACCAAGTAGCAGAAGATGAACAGCCTCTAGTTATTGGGCAGTTAACAACAGATGGGCACAGCCATGCCTACAGAGGTTTCAGCAAGAAACATAGTGAAAGTGTTAACCTGACATCAGAAAACATGCGGGACCCACGACACTTGGCGTCAACACAATTGCGGAACATTGATAAGGCAGCTTTTAGTGAATTCATGTTTGACGGAAGGACGAAAGCAAACCGTGAGAAGATTCACAGGATATTTTCCTTGGATTTAACAAACAGATGCACTGTAGAATATAACTTTGCAATCAAGGAGGCTGCTGAGAAATTAGATAAACTTGTAAATAGACTAAGTTATGTAGCTGATTGTATTATTGACTGTCACACAGGACATTGTGGAGATACATGCCGTGCCTATTCATATATTTGTAAAGGGACAGAAAGTGATTTCTGGGGAAAAGAGTTCTTGCCTGAACATTCCAGATGCCTATATATGACAGAAGATGATGAAAAACTAGTGCGTGACTGTATGAACATAAGATTTGGGAGGAAAAACTTGGAAAAAACGCGATTTGGAACAAGGACCCAAACATGTGAAGCTACAAACAGAGGATATAATAAGTCAAATCCTAGGGATATTACCTACCAGAGAAATTATCCTGCTAAAATTCACTCCACTGCACATAGAATTAATCATAGACCTGGAGAATCAAGGTGTTAAGTTAAAGATAGAAATGTAGCATATAATTTTGGAGAAAATATCAAAGAAATATTGGAATTGTCTCATGGTGCCATCACATTTTTGAAGACTGCAAAGAAGAGGTATAGATCAAATTATTGAACAACAACTAAACAGAGAAAGTTTTCAGCTTGAATATACTAGTATATGAAATTAGAATCTAGAAACTAGAACTTTATTGGTTGAATAAAAAAAAAATAAACAACTTTAATTGAAATCATTACTATAAGAACAAAACTGAAATTGTCTTATAAATGTTTTTACATGAATCAGTTACAGCTTTTTAAAATGTCTTTTTACAAAATATTCACACTGTAGATATTACTTTCATTTTGTTAAAGTGAATGGTGAAGAGTTCATTTTCCTGAACAAAACTGTTCTTGGGATAATGAAGTTGATTCAGACTTTGCTACTCTAGCAAATGCAATGCGTGACACTAATAACATAACAAGTATGTCATCTTCACCTACTGCGGCAAAATATTTGTATCTGTCTTTGAAAATAGTATAAGAACATTATTTGATAACACATCTCTCGTCAGAGCAAGTTAACACCCATTATTGGTGCCCTGGACTTGTATTGTAGAGCATAAACAAAATAGAAAATCCATGAAAATGAAATGAATCAACTGTGGGAGTTAATGCATTCTCCCTAAATGTTCTCCAAATTGTGGCAGCACTTCTGTTGGTGATTCATTTGAAAATGTTATCAAACTTCTCGAACCTTCTACTGAAAGCGTGGAAAGAAAACATACGAAAAAGATGAAGGGCCTCTGATCAAATCCAAATATTTCATGCTGTTTCAATATTTGCAATTGTTAGCTAATGAAATCAAGATAGAATATGACACCACACTGGCTAAGTACAAAGTAAATCTACTAAGAAAAATACACATTAAGCAGTGGTTTTAAGCCAAACGACAATAAAAAGAAAATATCAAGATTTCGATTCGCAGACGATAAGGTTATTAGTTATGTATAATTTTAGTAAGTAAAGTTTAATGAGACCTTCTTAGTATGTTTATCTCTAGATATGTGTGTATCGTGTCACTTGGATAGTTTATAACCTAGGAATAATATGTGTTTATTTGATCATTGGGTTTTAAAATCATTTTATCCACCTGGTTTCCAGTTTGAAACAGCATAAAATTGTTAATATTCAAACATTCGATTTAATAACCTAGACGTATTTATAACGATTGATTGGTTGTTGGTTGCTTTACGCCGCAGGAGCACAAAAAGGCTATATCGCGGCGAGTGCTAATTCGAATATTTTGACAATTTAAAGCATATTTTTAAAATAAGACAAAAAGTCCTTCAATATACTGAAATTCTAGACTAAAGCAAATTGATTATTTACAAATAAAAAATCAACAGTAAGACAACGTGACAAAAATTAAAAACGACTTAAATATATTAACATTTTTATATTCTATTATAAATTCCAATTTTTTTTAAAAATGCAACAATATTTGTAAATGGAACATTATTAAATAAATCATACATATTATTGACATTGAAAAGCTTCTTGCGAATATCAGCAAAGTCAATACAATTAATTAAAACATGTTTAATAGTATACTTGCAGTTGCAAGGTACACATTGTGGTTCATATTCATTTTTTAAAATATACTCGTGTGTTATTCTAGTATGACCAATACGACATCTAATAACACACTGATCTTTTCTGCATTTAAAATTATTAAAAGGTTTACCTAAATTCCAATGGGAACAAACTGTGCCCCTCTACTTGCCGACTTGTTTCTTTATTATTATGAGGCTGACTTCATGCAGGAACTTCTTAGGAAGAAAGATAAGAAGTTAGCAATATCCTTTAACTCTACTTTCCGCTATATAGATGATGTTCTTTCACTAAACAATTCAAAATTTGGTGACTATGTGGAACGCATCTATCCCATCGAACTAGAGATAAAGGATACTACAGATACAGTTAAGTCGGCTTCATATCTTCACTTACATCTAGAAATTGACAATGAGGGTCGGTTGAAAACAAAACTTTACGACAAAAGAGATGATTTCAGCTTTCCAATTGTGAACTTTCCATTTCTAAGTAGCAACATTCCAGCAGCACCTGCATACGGGGTATATATCTCCCAATTGATACGATATTCCCGTGATTGCATTTCCTATCATGATTTTCTTGATAGAGGGTTGCTGCTCACAAGGAAGCTATTAAACCAAGAGTTCCAAATGGTGAAGTTGAAATCATCCCTTCGTAAATTTTACGGACGCAATCACGAGTTGGTTGATCGTTATGGAATAACCGTTTCACAAATGATATCGGATATGTTCCTTACGTCGTAACTACAATTCCCTTCCCTTTCATGAATGTGACCTACCGAATTAGACTATTTACCGGATTAAAATTTTGTAATCACATAAGCAACACGACGGGTGCCACATGTGGAGCAGGATCTGCTTACCCTTCCGGAGCACCTGAGATCACCCCTAGTTTTTGGTGGGGTTCGTGTTGTTTATTCTTTAGTTTTCTATGTTGTGTCATGTTTACTATTGTTTTTCTGTTTGTCTTTTTCATTTTTAGCCATGGCGTTGTCAGTTTGTTTTAGATTTATGAGTTTGACTGTCCCTTTGATATCTTTCGTCCCTCTTTTAGGTTTAATTTCATGTAATTTATTATCATCTTTTTTACTCCATTCATTTTTCAAAATATTAAAAACTTATTCTCTAATGTTAAATTTAAAATCAGTATATGGTATATCACAGTTAGATAAAGGGTCACCCAGGGCATGCTTTGCCTCAAGGTCTACAGCTGTGTTTCCAAGGATTCCAACATGACTCGGAACCCATAGAAATATTATTTCTTTCAGAAGAATTTTTAAATTCCTCATTATATATAAAATTTTAAGTAATGTTAGGTTTTTAATTTTTGTATTTTATATAGCTTGTAAGCATGAAAGTGAATCAGAACACAGTGAATAAATTTGGATTTATCAAAGCCAAAATTATTGCTTCTGCTTCAGCAGTAAAGATGGATGCATCAGATGGCAAACGGTTATTCCGTGGTTAGCTCACCATTGGTGAAATGCCCTTCCAAGACACTACTATAAAAGACAAAACTGAATTGAAGAAACGCATTGAATTATTTCTAAATACCAATTAATTATTCGAGTGTTAAAATACTTGAAAATTGCTTATTTAAAACAATATCTGCATCACGGCATTACAGACATTTCTCTGAAAAATACAGTTTCAAACAGAGATAATTCTAATTTTACACATGATACTACATAATTAAAAAAAACTATGCAATATTTGCTACAGATTGATGTAAGATATAGTCTTAAAGATTTTCATTATTGTTTTACCTCCAAATCTGAAAATACATCAACAGAATAGTAACAAACAAAAACACAGAAATAAGGTGTAACGAGCATCAGAATGTACCACCACATTGTAATGGTATTCTTGAATGGGACTTGTCAATGGAAGAGAAGTGGGGATCAGCTTCGAGAGAGTGCGCAAAATATACAAAATGTACATGCAGATCTAACATGCTTAACTTGTACGAAGGGATTGCAAGGATAAAAAAGGGTCGATGGACTGTACTAATAAATCTTGGCTTACAAGTTGGTCTACATTATACTCCCATTTGTACAGCAAGTAACCGTAAACTCTGTATGGCCTCAACTATTCCTCCTCCATCTTTCTCTAGTCTGCAACACACTGCAAATGCATTATCTGAAAAGATAGAAGTAACCTTGGCTCCCGTTTCGTTATAATTAAATCCATTTGTGATACCGTGTGAAATAAGCGTGCCAATGAATATTTGAACTATGCATTTTGTAAACTATATATATAATGAAAATAGTTTCCTGGAATGGATTCTTAATAAATAATAGATTAGTGAATTTACTTGTATATTTCTTTGACAACAAGACTATACATTATTGGATTATTTGATTTATATTACCTGTTATTTTGATGTACCCGGCCTGACCAGAAAATGTTATGTTACTCGAACTCAATGGCGATTTTGGATATAAAAAGATGCATAAATAATAAAACGGTTTTAGTTCACCCCGTTAATTACGCTGATTGAACTTGATATATATGTTGTGAAAATTCTTATGTCAAAAAAAATTTCCTGTAAACTTGGAACAAATGTTCATTGTGAGGTGAACTTTAACATTATTTTCATTAACAGTTGCTAAACCACTATATCAAATTGTGCTTTTTTCTTCAGAATAAGGTTAAATTTCTGAATGACACCAGCCTAAATTATGAAGGCTATAATTTTCATTAACTATAATATCTTTATTGTAAATTAGATACAACTTCATGGGTGTATGTTAGATTTATGAAATATGAAGACTTAATAGTGCAATATAATTGTACTTGAAAAATAGTTTACATTGAAGGTTGTATTTTAATCTAATGCTTTTCTTTAGGTATTCAGAAAACAACATAAAAAGTCTGGAAGGCTACAGGACATATGCAGATTTCATTCACAAATTCTTACACAACCGTTTTACTAAATTTGTAACAAGAGTGCACACGCTGAAATGTCTCGCCTTCTATACTAATCATTGATATTATGTTGATAGTCCTAGGTATAAAGCTAAGCTTTATTAAAACTGTCACATAAACCTAACATTAACCAAGATAACTAAACAAAGACCAATGAACCTTGAAAATGAGGTCAAGGTCAGATGAAACATACCAGGCAGACATGTACAGCTAACAATGCTTCTATACAACAATTATAGTTGACCAATGTCAATGTGCAATGAACCGTGAAAATGAGGTCACGGTCAAATAAAACCTGCGCGACTGACATAAAGATCATAAAATATTTCCATACACCAAATATAGTTGACCTATGGCATATAGTATTAGATAAAAAGCCCAAAACTCAAAAACTTAACTTTGACCACAGAACCATGAAAATGAGGTCAGGGTCACATGACATCTGCCCGCTAGACATGTACACCTTACAATAATTCTATACAACAAATATAGTAGACCTATTGCAAATAGTATGAGAAAAACAGACAAAAACACAAAAAATTAACTATAACCACTGAACGATGAAAATGAGGTCAAGGTCAGATGACACCTGCCAGTTGGACATGTACACCTTACAGTCCTTCCATACACCGAATATACTAGCCCTATTGCTTATAGTATCTGAGATATGGACTTGATTGATTGATTGTTGGTTGCTTAACGTCCAGTAGCAAATATTTCATGCATATTCAGGACGAGAACAAGTTCACAATAAATACAATAGGTAGGTTGTTGTAATAGAGGCCATCTAGGATGATGGACGGGGGAAATTCGGACTGCCACTGGAAAATAAGGGTATATTGGATAGAGACAGAAATTTTGCCTTGCAACAGGCCACCTACGGACCCCTCAAAGAGTTGTTGCAAGGGTTCTTAACGTGCAAAGAGTGTGGCACTTGACAACCAAAACTTAACCTTGTTCACTGATCCATGAAATGAGGTCGAGGTCAAGTGAAAACTGTCTGACAGACATGAGGACCTTGCAAGGTACACACATATCAAATATAGTTATCCTATTACCTATAATAAGAGAGAATTCAACATTACAAAAAAATTGAACTTTTTTTTCAAGTGGTCACTGAACCATGAAAATGAGGTCAAGGACATTGGACATGTGACTGACGAAAACTTCGTAACATGAAGCATCTATATACAAAATATTTAGCATCCAGGTCTTCCACCTTCTAAAATACTAGTATAAAGCTTTTAAAAAGTGAGCTAACGCCGCCGTTGCCGAAGCCGCCGCCGGATCACTATCCCTATGTCGAGCTTTTTGCAACAAAAGTTGCAGGCTCGACAAAAACTGCCTTTCAAGAATGCCACCATCAATTTCAGAAATTCCATTGGAAAACTTTACGGCTGTTGGAGTTTGGGAATTTATTGTTCAGAGTGTCTCTTATGCAGATCATGGTGAAAGATCGAAAATATTTCCTTACATGCCTTGAACGGTATATTTTGTTTCAATAAAATGTAGTGTTAGTTTGATCCAAAATAATCCAAGTATAAGTTGATGTTATTGAAACTGAATGTGAGGTCAACGACGAAGACGACATGATTGATAATCAAAACGTACACATTCTGTGAGAATTTGAAAGTGAAAGTAATGACACGGTAAGGCCGAAAGTTGGAAACTAATGACCGGTCAAATAGTTTAATGCTTGCAATTAAAAAAACAACAGTCAAAATATTGTGTACTTATTTTATATAGAAAACGCTAACTGAGGTACACAAAATACATATACATATGTAAAATTACAAGGTAAACGGTAAGCAGAAAAGTCTTTGTCGGCTTCTGAGAAGAAATACCGAATATGTGAAAAAGAGTGCGTAGCTAAAGTATATGGTGAAAAGCATTTGTAGATCACCTATCATTGAAATGACTATTGACATTGAATGAACCTTTTGGAAAATGTGCACGTTTGGTTACATTATTACAATCATTTGATTTTGACATTACATACCACCCAGGGAAACTTCACAATAACGCAGACTGCGTATCTGGGCGGACTTGTGATAATGACGAAAAACAATCAGACAACCGGGATGAATACCAACTTTCGAGTGTATTTATTAACCAGTAAATAATATGAGGCATTCCGAACAAGAAAGTTATATAGTGAAGGAAACTGGTCACGTCTGCCACTGCCATAACAGTGAATGGAGAACTTTTTGTTCGACTTTTTTTCGTAAAAAATCGAATGTGACGTACCATGATTTGGTGCTATTACACCGTTAGCAAAACTTCAGAAGTAACGGATGCAAGTATTGTTGAACAGAGACGAACATTCTTGATCAAACTCAAAAATTCAAACGAAATTCAAAGTTTGCTTTTGAAGTCTTCAAAAGATGCAATTATTGATAGAACAAAAAAGAAACAAATTAATGAGACTAATGAGGCAATATCAGTAAATGCAAGGAAACGCCATTCATCCGAACTTTTAGAAGCTCTGACACCAGACATTTTCCCAGATAACTTGAAAAGTCATCAACTTATTTGTCTTAATTGTACACGTGTTTTTGTCAACATCCAAAGGCTTTGCACACTTACATCGAAATTAAAGAGTATGTTATTTTTGAAGACTGTACTCTTATTATGTCTTTGTATTTGTTACAAGTAGTGTTGTCAAATCGTACACTTTTGCCTAACCGGTTACTCGGACAATCGTTCGACCGATTAACCGGTTAACCGGTATAGTTCAGATTGGGGTTTGAAAGCCTTATCAATAGTACCCTACACATAGATATAAGATGTAGTATGAGTGTCAATTTGACAACCTTTCATCCAAGTCATAAATTTACATTTTTAAAATTTAATATTGTCCTTTTGGCATTATACGGCTTGCTTTGAGGATTCCTGGCGAAGTTTGATCTTTAATAATCAGATGCACCGTATCAACTATAGCGTCTGTACCAACTTAAGATTGAAAAATAAATTAAAACTTCTATATCTCGTAGGATTGAATATGTCTGAAACCGATTATTCTTTTCTTTTCTCTTGTTGTCTCCGAAAATAATGTGGAGTGTTTCAATTTGAAATGATTAATTATATAAAAGAAGATGTGGTATGATTGCCAATGAGACAATTTTCCACAAGAAACCAAAATGACACAGAAATTAACAACTATAAATCACCGTACGACCTGTTTCTTTGCTTTGCTTGCTTGTTTCTTTAAGCATGTTACTCGTACTATCACGTATTCATTGAGAACATTCACATTGGTTTGCATTTCACAATTTTTTAGTAAGCAATTCGTTTCAAGTAAGACTACGCCTTGCACGACGGAGGTTGCACATTTAGATGTAGGTCTACACAAAAATAGATTAAAAACGAAGTTATGAAGTAAATCATAAAATTTAATCGCATTACTGATTTAAAGTTACTGTTAAAAAAACATGTAAACTAATTATGTTTCTTTAAGATCCTGCCCCAAGCTGAGAGACAAGTTCTAATTAATTTTATGTTTTTAGGATTAACAATTACAATCAATATACTGGATAATTGATCTGTCTAATTAATTAACACGACGACAATTTTTAAATAAAACATAACTATTTAATGATTTCTATTCAAATATATCAAATCTACCAAAATTGAAAAAAGTCCGGTTAACCGGTTAGCGATTTTGGTATTCGGTATTCGGTCGTTCGAACGGTTAACCGGTTAACCGGTTAACCGTTGACAACACTAGTTACAAGTAAAATTCAGAGACTAGACCAAAGTATCTTGGGTTAGGAGAGCTCTTTGACAAGGTTTAAAACACAGAACCAGCTCTCAGCAGCGACGAGTTAAAGAAGGTAAACGGAGTAGACATGTTGTTTGCCACACATGGGGATATAAGTGAAAATGTTCAGCTTGTAACTCCAAGATAACTTCCTACAGAACCCAGACATTCAAAGAAACTAGCAGAAAGTAAAAAGAAAATGTTAAAACAAACACCAACTGTCCCCTCAAATGATACTTTATCAATTGGCTAGTGTACTTTCAAAAGGTGTTATAATTATTGTTTACGCATATGATTTCGCAAAGAATCATAAATGTATATTTCTATAGGACTTCCAGACATAATTTGTTTTACCCTTTTTCATTAATTAATTTCTATGTCAGTATAAACTATACTGTAGTAACTGATGCTGACTGTCATAGACATACACAATGAAGGGAAACATATTGTTCAACCAGAAAATTTGTTTGTAACATTAACTTTTCAGACAATATACGCAAAGGTGCAAAGTCGAATAAAACTCCTTTTAAAATGGTGCCAGCTTCAACTAACCCAAAGACACAAATCCTTTAAATGATTGATTGGTCTGTGTTTAATAGTGGCGTTTGGAGAAAATTGGAATCAGGGGAAAGTAATTGTGGCGTTTGAATAATTTGGTACCTAAGAATTGTAATAGACATACACTAGGCTAAAGATAGCATTACCATCGAATTCATGGATCCATTTGGGTAATACAATTTCAAATGGTATGCTAGAAAAAAACAGCAATTTTGATTTAGGAAATAGTTTTCAATAGCTATTTTTCCTTTTTCGCACGCGTGTCAGATTGCGTCAGAATATATTCGACATAACCATTTCCAAACAGAGTGGATCGGTATAACAAACGTGTATTAAAAGTGTTTTTTTTCAGAATCCCAGACGAAGGAACTATGTTTATCATAAGCGAGACTTGATGCTAACATGTGTCATTGAATAGGCAAGATCAATTTTCCCCAATTTACCATATTTGGGCCACATGTGGGAAAACTCATGTAAATATACATATTAGATGTGTGAATAACAATATTAGCAAATTCACACACCTGTTAACACATTTTTAAATGTGTATGAAATATAATGATACTGTGCTAGGTTATCATCAGAGTATACCAAAAACTGTTTGTAAAACATTGCATGGAACGACATCTACCAAACTGCAAGCCTATACCAAGATAAAACACCATCGAAGAAGCTTCTTGTGTTCACATGGCCAGAAGCATGTACACATAAGGCACATACACAGTTTTGATTTCAAAGCCTTTTTTGCCTCCATGTCTTTTTATCTTCAGTGGTTAGATAATATATTTGTAGTCACAAAACAAAAGATTCTGAAAGAATGGTTTCCTGAACATTAAATTAATTAAGGCAAGCCTTTCTCCATTGATCAGAACTTAAATTTACATGTTTTTTTTTCTTCTAATAAATATATGTATTGTAATGTAAAGCTATCTGCAAATACATCTATAATATACATACTTATTGTATGTCATATCAAAAAACCTAAAAATAATTAAAAAAAACTAGAAACATGTAAAATGATAGAATTGTACATCTTTAAGAAGAAGGAATTGCAGATATTCTACTCTACATTGACCAGTTCTACAGCTTCTATAGGTTCCACTGATTGACATAGAAGCGAAGTATTATAATAACTAATTTGCTGTCACAAATATGGAACAGCCATGCACTCGGATATCTAACAATTTGGAAGAAGCATTCATACTTGACGATAAAGATATTCAGCCATATCGTTCAAACTTTCAAGTGGTTTATATGCCGGCGAAAATAACTAATCACAAAATTGTTTTGGAAATTAACAATTTGGAGAATGCTGTTAATGCAGTTTCTATCAAATTACATGGACACTTAACTTTATGCAAATTGTACAGTATAAATTCATCCTATTAAATTGTCGAACTAGAGTTCTTTAGCATGGTTTTCAAATCTAACGTTTCTCACAAGCATAGAGATGACACCACATGGACAAAAGTGATTCTGAAAGATCTTGCCAACAACCAACAGTCAATATATTTTTCAAATTAATATATGATTGAAGAGAACATAGAAACATTACTATTCAAATAATGTAAAATCTGATTACAGTTAAAAAAAATTATATTGCCTTCTCTATTACCCAGTAATCTAATAAAATGTACTAAAGATAATGTTGACTTCTTGATTTTTCTATTACCATAACAAACCTTCCACATACGAGTATATACTTCAAAGGTGTTTAAATGTGCGGAGGATTTGCCAAAATTCGACAACGTGTCGACTTCTTTGCGCAAGAACATTTTAGAAGGTAGGAAATAAACCTTTCTTGATTACTGTATCCAAAGAACGCGGATTGACAAAACTACTCCATTGCAGATTGTTAATGCCATAGTCATATATATCACTCCGCTATTCATGCATGAGGCACCCGAGGTTGCACGTGGAAAAATAATTCCAATCATTAATTTTAATCCCGACATAAGAAAGCAGAAATACGTTATGACTATGACTGACCTAAAGAGGTTCTGAAATATCCAAGATATGTCACATCATTTAGATGTGATATGGGAGGTAATGAAAGAAATACATTCTTAATGTTTAAAATGTTGTCTTTTGTCGAGTGGCTAACATTTTAAAATCATGTCATTTAGGACGACTATATTTCATTCAGGATGACTTTATTTCATTCAGGAATACTTTATTTTATTCAGGATGACTTTATTTCATTTAGGATGACATTATTTCAAATATGATAATCACCATACTTCTAAAAGTTAAACAAATGATAATATGTGAAGAAAAGTAGAGCTTAACACTAGCCTAATTTAAACCAGCAATACAGCGTCGAGTCAACAAACCATAAATTTCTAGTACATATTTGAAGACTAATGAAGAAATTTGAAGTTCCGCAACCTTCGACAAAACATCTTTTGTGACAACCATGGAAAGTGCAAGTTTGATGAGTGCTTTCAAAGCAAGAAACATCGAACAATTTCAATTCAAACGTGATTTTATTATTGATACTGACAGCGAATACATCATGGAACATAGCACAGGCTGATCTTAAGGGGTACAATGCCATTACCAAAAGTACACAACTCCAATTCGATACAAATGTGATCACTCACAATAATCCAGGAACAAAGTTGAGTAGCCCATGCATAAAACAATGCAAAGGAGAAGCCGAATTGGCGCTGGTGGATTGCAAAGAAGAATATGTCTCAGACATGGAAGAAGGTTCATTTTGTGCCAGTATAGCTACATCAGGAGACATTGATGCTGTTAAAATACACATATTGTGCCATTTATGGCCTAGAAACAGAAACAACACTTACCAGCATCTAGTATACATTATCCTAAAAAAAATAGATAATTATTGATACATCTAGATACAGATGATTTAGAACATATGAACAAAAAATAATAATCGAGAATATCAAATGTTCAATTTTCAGAGTAAAGGATTTCGCACCTGAACAACGAATAATATGGTCAGATATTTTTCAAGGCTTTATTGACAAAGAAAATTAAGGCCACAGTTAGTAGAAATAGCAGGAAAAGAGAAAACTGTGTTGCAAGATCGTTTATGAAGATCGAAGGTCAATACATTTTGAGGTATCCCGCTATCAAAGCCTCTTAATTTCATATTTAGACCTGACTTATAGAGCAGCAGAGAGTTTATTTACTTTATAAAAAAACAGTAAAGTCAGACTTTTGGTATGTTATTTTTCTTCAGGTCCCCGAATTAGAGTTTCTAAAAAAATATGTATAATCTTTCAAGAGAAATAACTCCCTATAAGGATTGGAAACAAAATGATTGTTTATGTTTATCAAAATTGCCATATGTTCTTGGTGAGATCTACATATTGTATAAATGAGGTCATGATATCTACTTATTGTATTAATAAGGTCATGAGATCTACCTATTGTATAAATAAGGTAATGATATCTTTAAAAACAACTAGGGGCCATGTTGAAATAAACCAATAAAAGGGAGACATCTTCTAATGGGTATGATGATATCCTTAACAGGGTCATCTTATAATACTCCAGGTCTATCGATGGCCCATATTTGGTCTTGATAACTCCAAGTGTAACGTGGAGAGGGCATGTAAATAATGCTAAAAGGAGAAAACAAAACATTAGAAAAACAATAAGTTCTTTCCTCGCCTAGAGGATATACCTTAATTATGCATCCATGGATGAACTTAAAATTTACTTTAAAGACAACGACTGTTAGATTAATGACCAAACTGGGCGTACTTTACTCAAAGAACAATGCACAGTCCAACATGCAGTTAATAAACAAATGCTAGTACGACTTAGCTAGTATTCACATTATTGTTCAGTGAAGGCAGGTGTAGAAAAAGAAGGAAATAACAATAAAAAAAGACTAGTCTCTCAGAACATCCACCCGGTGCTACCAACAAGGGGTTATAGGGTTGTACTGGTGAAGAAAGAAAAATGTCCTCGCCTTGCAACAACAATATTATGGATGTACTAGGTACGAAAAATTAGATATTTGCTAATTTGAATGGTCATTTGTTTGAAAACTCGCTTTACTTATGATTTTATATTTTGTTTTAAACAAATTATTGAGCTGCTTGGGCGGGCTTATATTCACCGTGATCATATGGTACTGAACACGCCGGATGCGTTCAAGAACGACTAGAGGGCATCCTGAGTTTAAAACACCAATGTCAGACACACCTGACAACTTTCGGATGTTAAGATACCCATCAGAAACACACAATATCCGTGTGAACTGATAATTATTTTTTTATTTCTTCATGCATTATTAGTTATATTGTTTTTGTATCATTTATTTTTATGATTATTTTTTCAGTTTCATTATCTGTTCGTTTACATTTTTTGTTTTAATCAAATTTACCGTTTTTTGTTTTTTTTTCAACCGTCGTTCACTAGCGCTGTGACTCAGGCAAGGGAGTTATTTGACCTTGAAGATCAAGAGGTCGTGCTGACCTACCTGGAAGCAGAACTCACCATGTCCGTGAGGATGGAATTGCTGCCAGCGATGGCAGAACTCAATGTCACCTTTAAATGAGCCACCAGGAGGAAGTAACTGTGACGGACTTTAAAAACTAAACAGAATAAACTTTGTTATGTAAATAGTCATATTTGTTTAGATATCCAAAGTTTAGAAAATCTTACACCCATCAAAATTCTCGATTAAACATTTAAAGGCAAAATGAAATACGCAGAACGTTTCAATCTTTCAGGATGAATAAATAGAGTTTAAGAAAATTGTTAACATTCAGGTCAACTTTTTCGAAAACTACTAAGAACTCAATCTATTTACTTCTTACACTTCGATTACGCAAAAACTGATCTTACGAAACCAAAATAATATGTAGAAAATGTAGAAACACATTGCAACCACTGTATGCGATCTTTTCTGTACGTGGTAGAAAACATTTTTTTAAACATCTATTTCTTTAATTAAATACATATTTTTATACACAATATTCATTTCATCCGAATATCTGCTTGGAAATAAATAATGAAGAAACACGTTTCCTTTTATATATCCTAAATAGTTCGTTTATCTTCATTGTTTATACAAAAAAGAAATTAATGTACAACACAGGTCCGATCAACACAAAAACTATGACTTATATATGGAATCGAGCATTAGAATGATGCTTTAAAAGATTATGCATTAATAAAGCAAAAACAATATCCTTGCTAAAATTTGCACAATGTGGTTTATGGGTTAATCCGAAATACTTAGAGCTGACTTGTAGTACAAATGAATTAGTCAAAGATGTTTCTGATAATGGAGGAAATGATTTTAGTTGGATGGAAATGAAATGTCCATTTATGCTTGAAAAGTGTTCTGTAAAATATTTTGAGAACAGTATATCAAAATCTCAAGTAGCAAATTTTTGCCTTGAACGATTAAACGATGACCTGATTCCGGAATTTAAGTCTAGGTTCTGATATTAGTAAGAACAACATTAACCGCATGTTCGCTTGTTATCAACATACTAATATTTCTGTTTTACGGATAACATGCTGCTTACAAAGAGCTCATGATTAATCTAACCAAACCCAACCTTAACCAAGTCCCTTCTCACCAAAAACATGTCCGACTCTTTGAAAAAATAATGTATCAAGGCAAGGGGCAGGAAACTCTTATTGAGAAAAAAATATTTGTTGAAAATTTTCTAGATACAGTTCTTTTAAATGAGCATTTTATTTTGTATTTCAAGGCCTGAATTCAATTCGTATCGCTCGGTGTGTATGTGCAAGATGCAAAAAATTAATTTGTATAACTATCACTGTTGAATCTAAATAAAATTAATACAAGTTTTCTTCATTTTTACGGTCATATAATGGCACGATGTATCAACTTCGTCTTCAAGGTAAATTATAATCATTCAGAATTGGTCCATATTGTTGGGTTCCTAATATTTGAAAATGACTGATATTATGGTGTTGGTTATCTTTTTTTTTACAAAATTAATGCTTTAAAACTAAAGAGATGCTCATTTCCAAACGTCTTTGACTATAGAAAGAGATCATATCTTTAAAGGACATGTCGAAATTTGGGCTGGCGTTTTTCCGACAAAGTCCACGTTTTGGAATGATGAACGCTTGTATACAGCGAAAAGATCCCTGCGGTGGCGAATTGAGTGTAGTAACACGTTCAGCCTCAAGTGATGTTACTTCCCGAAAGGCTTTGATTAAAGATTCGAAAGATTACTACGATTATGCAAAAACTGATCTTACGAAACCAAAAGAATATGTAGAAAATGCAGAAACACATTGCACGTGGAAGGAACTATTTTTTTCTTCAAATAAATACATATGAATGATGCTTTAAAAGATTATGCATTGATGAAACATTAATGAAGCAAAAACAACTGCTAGAGGTTGCACAATGTGGTTAATGGGTTAATACGAAATACCCAGAGCTTACTTGTAGTCCAAATGGATTAGTGAGGGATGTTTCTGTCAAAGGAAAAAATTCATTAAAAATTGTGTTACTGCAATAGTTATTTCTATTGGTGGATAGAATTTATGGATCAGCCAATTATTCCACCAAGTGAACAAGAAGCAGAATGGCCATTAAATAATCTTCAACAGTTTAGACCTGCTGAGAATAAAGCAACGTTAGGTACCGTTAATGTTATTAGGTGAAAAGGAACAGAAACTTGTGGATAAACACTTAACGAAAAGGAATGAGTTCAGAGAGATAAATAGATACCGTAGGTAGGTGCTGCATAAAAAATGACAGTATTCAATGACCATACAATTTAATTACCAATGAATAGAAAAATTCATGTAACGCACATGTGTCACTTTTTTGCATTTTATACACAATTACCTTTGAAAAAAAAATCGCACACATAATTGCTAAATAATGTCTTAATCTTGAAATGTGTATATATATATTACTTTCTTTAAACACCCACTTCATACATACATTTGTGGAAATATAAGCAATAATTTGCACGGACAAACTAAATTCGTATCATAACCTAAGTAATACATAACTGATCATGTCGATAAGAAGACAAGGGTAAAGGCCACAGGCACCAAAAAAAACAATATTCTTGATGTTTATACAAATACTTTTTATGTAAGAGTTATTGTTAATTGAATGTATTCAATATTGTAAAGTTTTAAAGTGAGGTTTATCTGTGAAAAGGGAACTCATAATAAGATTAACCGGTATTAATACCGTAGCTGATATTCCAAAATATACAATTTTAAAACGACTAAACAGTCCAAGGACAAATGTAATAAACATTGAAACTCAGAATGGAGAATGAGAGTGAGGCTTTGAAAGATTATGCATTAATGAAGCAAACACAATCTCGTTTGCTAGAAGTTGCACAATGTGGTTAATGGGTTAATCCGAAATACCCAGAGCTTACTTGTAGTCCAGATGGATTAGTGAGGGATGTTTCTGATAAAGGAGAAGATGCATTAATAATTGTGTTACTGCAATAGTTATTTATGTCTATATTTTGTCTTAGATCGGTTGGCAGAAAATACAAATTGGTCAATTTCTCCGACGAAAGAGTGAATTGGTGGAAGGAATCAGCCAATCATTCCATCAAATGAGCAAGACACAGAATAGCCGTTAAACAATCTTCAACAGCTTAGACCTGCTGCAAGTAAAACCATGTTAGACGAAAAGGAATGAGCTCAGAGAGGTGAGTAGACAAATTCTATAGGTAATGCATATTAAAATGACAATATTCAATGACATACAATTCCATTCTCAATGAATAGAAAATTCTTTCACGAAAAACTGACACTTTTTAGCATTGTCTTGGCACAATAAGCTTTAAAAAAAGAAATCGCACATATAAAAGCTAAATTATGTCTTAATCTTGAAATATGTATATCTATTACTCTCTTTAAACACCTATTTAAATTTGAGTAATACATACATTTGTGGAAATATTAACAAGAATTTGTACCCTAACCAAAGTAATGCATAAATAATCAAGAGGATGACCTTTTCCACAGGCACAAAAAAAAAAAAAACTAACAAAAAAACCCAATAATCTTGATATTCATACAAATGCTTTTTATGTCACAGTTAATCTTAGAGTACTCAAGATTGATATGTATTGATTAGAATTTTAGATAACAGTTGGGAAGTGAAACTTGATATCCCAGGACTGTGCAAATACTGTTTATCAATATTCATTTTATAACTAACTAGAACGATTAGGTCACTGAACTGTAACAATGATCGAACATCACCTCATTGTCAGTGTTTCTGTTGTTTCCAATGGCAGAAAATTCTACTCCAAAACAATTTAGATACACAAATGTACTCGAACAACAAAAAAACTCTTTGTGTAATTTGATTGATTGATTGTTGGTTGCTTAACGTCCAGTGGCAAATATTTCATGCATATTCAGGACGAGAACAAGTTTACAATAAACAAAATAGGTAGGTTTATACAATAGAGGCCATCTGGGATGATGGTCGGGGAAATTTGGACTGCCACTAGAAAATTAGGGTATATTGGATAGGGACAGAAATTTTGCCTTGCAACAGGCCACCTACGGACTCCTCAAAGAGTTGTTGCAAGGGTTCTTAACGTGCAAAGAGCGTTGCACTCTTTTTACACGAGGCATCGGATTTAACGTCCCCCTTCTGACCGGACGTGACCGCGAACTTGATACATTCCGCACAGCCAAACGGACGCCCCACATCGGCAAGCGTTTTACTGCCGGTCGGGAGAAGACCAAGTGACCATATTTCTATATCCCAGTCACCCTTGGGGATTTGTGTAATTTGAGGAAACATAAATGAAAAAAGTGATTACAGTAGAAAAAATTATTTCATAGCAGCGTCAAATCTGAATGCTGTGAAAAATATCTGGAGATAAATATTACAGAACAGACACATGCACATACTGCATGTAGAAAATGTATTATTTCCAAAAATTGACAGTGTTGTCACAACAGTTAAATCATCATATCAGAGTATTGTGACAAAACTACGTGAAACACATTGACATAACTCGGTTTCATTCAAAAGACAATTTTCCGAAGACGGTAGTGCAACTGTAAGTAGTAGGGAATCGTTTCCTAGAGATGAAGAAATAGAAGACTCCGAATTCAATATTAACACTGAAACTGACACAGAACTGTATGTATGTTTGTAAAGTACATTATGATTGTAATGAAAGTGCTTGATAGCACCTCTGGAACGTTTGCAACTGTAGCTGTGTATTATTTCAAAAAGGTTGTAGACGTGTATTATTTCAAATATGTATTTCAATACAACTTTGATGTTTTAAACTAAACCATTGTCTCGTCAGTAATTATCAAAAATTACCTTTTTTCAAGTTTATCATAAAAAGTTTTGATATTTTCTATTCCAACCTAAAATTGTAGATCTAAAATAACGAAATATACAGAAAGCTTTGTTAATTTTTTTAAGAGGTCGTATACAAATGTTTAAGTATTAATTATTTTAATGTATGATGGTATTTTTTAGGATGGTGTTTCCAAAGAAAGAAAACACAGGGTTAATGGGATTTTCCATGTTTAAGTCAACACCCACCAAAACAGAACAATAATCCTATATTTTGTTCTGTTTTCATTGAAGCTCGATAACAAAGAGCTGATCATCATAAAATATTTTAGGTGTGATCTGTACAGAAGCAATTCCATCTCTATTTAATATTTTAGTTACTGTATGTATATGAAGAAGTAACAAGTTAGTCTACCAAGAAAACAAACATTCAGCAGGGGTTTCAAGCAAAATGACAAATATAGAAAACATTAATACTTAGATTCGCATACAATTAAGTGATTAATTAGTAGTGTAATATTTCAATTAGTAATGTTGAGTGAAACCTTCGCAGTATTTTAGGCTCTAGTGTGTCAGATATGTGTGCATCACGTCCCTTGGCTTTTTTTTTTATACCATTGGATATATTAAATTATTTTATTCACCTGTTTTATCGTTTGTTGAGCTTCAATTCGAAAATAGTTATTTGTGCACTGCGTTTGCGTGCCATATGCTGCCCTTCCTTCTGTATTTCACATGTACCAAATGACATATCGCAATTTATAGTTTAAAATTGAAAACAATGTCAGTGATTAAATTATAATACACAATCCACAAACATTGCTTTTGAAACCATTGGATTTATTATTTCTTACTGAAAAGTCATTGTTTTCTTTCTTAATCATAGGCAATTTAGAAACCAAAATAGCAGAAATAAAAAGACAGGAGACGGCATCACAAAATTTGAAGGAGATATTCCAGAATTACATGCAGGGGAATGCAAGTGAAGGTACTGGCACTAGTACAAACAACAATAACCGGAAGTTAGATTTTAATCAACCTGCTAATATTTCTGTTTTACGGATAACACGCCGCAGAGGTCGTGATCAATCTAACTAAGTCCAACCTAACCAAGTCCAACCTTACCAAGTCTAATCTAACCAAGTTCAACCTTACCAAGTCCAATCTCACCAAAAACCTGTCTGATTCCTTGAAAAAAATATACTAAGCAAGGGGCAGGTAACTCTAATTGAGAAAAAGAAAATATTTGTTGAAAATATTCCAAATACAGCTCTTTAAGATGAGCATTGTTTTCGAGGCCTGACTCCAATTTTATCACACAAGATGTTTTTTTTTTGTCTGTGAGGGTAAATGATTCTGTGGTTTAGAGAAAGGGAAGAATATCGAATTCTCTTCTCAACAGAAGTTGACTTGTGCTAGATGCAGTTATATCTCGGATAATTATAACCTACACGAAGAATTATAAACAGGAAAATCAGCCAAAAAACCATGTAAACTAGATACAGCTGTACATGCCGGACATATTGATAAATGCAGGCACCAACAGCATCCAGTCTACACAGAAGAGCAAATGAAGTACTCAATATATGGTAGATGTGAATAAAATGAACTTTGGGGAAAAGAACAAAAATGAAATTATCGAAGACAGTCTCCTCATAGGGAAGGAAGATCCAAACACAAACAGTGTGCAGATAGACAGAACGTATAACTATACAGCTGTATTCCGGTCGTAATTGAAAGTTACAATTTAGACACTGATCCAATAGTGCAACCTAATACTGTACAAAACGAAGTAAATGATAATTGATTGATTGATTGTTGGTTGCTTAACGTCAAGTGGCAAATATTTCATGCATACTCAGGACGAGAACAAGTTCACAATAAATACAATAGGTAGGTTGATACAATAGAGGCCATCTGGGATGATGGTCGGAGAAATTTGGACTGCCACTGGAAAAGGAGAGTATATTGGATAGGGACAGAAATTTTGCATTGCAACAGGCCTCCTACGGACACCTCAAAGAGTTGTTGCGTTCTTGACGTGCAAAGAGCGTTGCACTCACTTTACACGAGGCATCGGATTTAACGTCCCCCTTCTGACCGGACGTGACCGCACAGCCAAACGGACGCCCCACTTCGGCAAGCGTTTTACTGCCGGTCAGGAGAAGACCAAGTGACGATATTTCTATACCCCAGTCACCCTTGGGGGGTAGTAAATGATAATAACCGTACGCGTATTAGACGCACTCCATTTGAACCTGTAACAGAAACAGTCTACACCACAGCTGAAAATATATCAACAAACCATAATATACTAAGCATACATATATCAAGCATTTAAGTCTTTAGGTGGTTCTTGACTCAGGTCGTCTACATGCAGCTGAATGAAGTGCGAACAGTTTAATGGTCAAAAGTATTGGAAATTAATATACATGGGCCAAATAGTGTATCCTTGATCTTAAAGCAGGCAATATTGAGGTTGAGCACCTAGTTACTGATCCTGACAACTCTGCAAACAGAGATTTAAAAAACTTGTATGAGAAAGACTCAACAACATACCCTTGATACACGTCATGTGTCTGAGAATATGAATGGTAAGAACCTGTTACATGTTATGCAGAACACAAGTGAAGAGACTAAACGTAATATAATATTACGATTGATTGATTGTTGTTTGCTTAACGTCCAGTGGCAAATATTTCATGCATATTCAGGACGAGAACACGTTAACAATAAATACAATAGGTAGGTCTTGTCATAATAGAGGCCATTCGGGATGATAGTCGGGGAAATTTGGACTGCCACTGGAAAATGAGGGTTTATTGGGTAGGGACAGAAATTTTGCCTTGCAACAGGTCACCTACGGACCCCTCAAAGAGTTGTTGCAAGGGTTCTTAACGTATAATATTACGAAAGATTTATACACATTATATATCTGGGAAATGGTATTAAATAAACTCATCATAGATACCAGGACTAAATTTAGTATATACGCCAGACGCGCGTTTCGTCTACAAAAGACTCATCATTGACGCTCGAATCCAAAAAAGTTAAAAAGGCCAAATAAAGTACGAAGTTGAAGATAAAATTGAGAAAGGAAATGGTGAATATGTCAAAACGACAACCACCCGACCATAGAGCAAACAACAGCCGAAGGCAACCAATGGGTCTTCAATGTAGCGAGAATTCCCGCACCCGTAGGTGTCCTTCAGCTGGCCCCTAAAATATGCATAATAGTACAGTGATAATGGACGTCATACTAAACTCCGAATTATACACAAGAAACTAAAATTTAAAATCATACAAGACTAACAAAGGCCAGAGGCTCCTGACTTGGGACAGGCGCAAAATTGCGGCGGGGTTAAACATGTTTATGAGATCTCAACCCTCCCCCTATACCTCTAGCCAATGTAGAAAAGTAAAAGAATAACAATACGCACATTAAAATTCAGTTCAAGAGAAGTCCGAGTCTGATGTCAAAAGATGTAACAAAAGAAAATAAATAAAATGACAATAATACATAAATAACAACAGACTACTAGCAGTTAACTGACATGCCAGCTCCAGACCTCAATTAAACTGATTGAAAGATTATGTCTTCATCATATGAATATCAGGTACAATCCCTCCCGTTAGGGGTTTAGTATCATACTATCATAAAATATATGAGAAGAACATAACCCGTGTCATGCCAACAACTGTTTTTTTTAGAAATAAATGTGTTTAGTTCCGATGCAAAGACCCTATCAGTGAATCAATGTTAAAGCCAAAATATGCAATCTTTAATGGTCCTCAATGCTTTAAAGAGCATTGAGGACCAAATTCCTATAAGTTTTGCCTAATCCAGCTAAGGTAATATATGCCTAAGGAAGAAAAGCCCAAGTATTTCAAAAAATTCAATATTTTGTAAACAGTAAATTTATAAATATAACCCTATCAATGACAATTCATGTCAGCACACAAGACGTGTGCTACTGGGCTTGTGATACCCTCGGGGAAATAAATTTCCACCAGCAGTGGCATCGACCCAGTGGTTGTAAATAAACTCATCATTAAATGACCATTAAGTGCAATGCCAAATGAATAGAAACAAAGAGATACATCATCTAGCTAAGCTTATTTCTGTCATATTCACCGCATATGCTCATATTCCTTTTCTAAATTCAAACAATTGAAAAATTCAATGATTCAAGTCTACTGCTTTCACCACAGCTAGCGAACAAAGACCTTATTATCATAAAATATTTTTCATGTGATCGGTTGAGAAGTTATTCTATCAATACGTAATATTTTTGATGTTTTATGTATATCATAAACATTTCCTGAATAAATGGATAGTTTATTAACTTAACAATACTGTTCCAAAAAGATACATTTAAGCAACATTTTCACTTTTCACTGAAAAAGAAACTTCACTTAAGAGATTATAGATAATTATCAGTATGATATAACTCTTGTAGGAAAACCTTATTATTGTAGCATTCACCAAAAAATCTCAAACAGATGACTGAATCGTTATCTCAAAAATTATGACGTCTTGAATTAAGGTTACACGCCATTATTCCGAGAGCCCATTAATCCGACAGCCAATTGGTCCGACAACCCATTAGTGCGACAACGATAGCCCAATAATCCGACACTTATCAGGGTATCAGGGTAAATTAAAGTGTGTATGTCTGTATTATTCCGGGGGATTACTGATATCCTTTCGAGTATAACTTGCCGACAGCACTTTCCAAATCATACCCTGTTCTACTCAGAAAACATTGAAAACATACCTTGTTATATACATGCTCAGAAAATGTATACCCTGTTCTAGACCGTATAAAATAAGATGCAGTTCTAGACCCGGGTTCTAGACTGTATCTTCAACAGTTCAATACGAGACCCTGTTCTAGACAAATACTTTTTGTTAAAAAAAAAAACCCTGTTCTAGTCAGCAGGGCATAAAAAGCGACCCTGTTCTAACCAACAGGACATGAAAGAGAAACCCTGTTCTAACCAGCAGGGCATATAGCAAGTATTATTACGTTTAAGTTATAACATATTTTAAGAAATAACTCCGTATCTATAACATAGGACTAAGGTAGTTCGAATACTTTCTAATTATAAACTCAATTCAAAATCTGCGTAAAGAATAGAACAGAAAAGAATATTTCATTTTCCAAATTACAGGGTCTATAAAGAGAATATAAAGAACAATCAGTGAAAGTCAGTGCGAGCTACTGATGATACCCCCGCCCAAATATTTCGGTAAACATGAAGCATCACACGATATAGCTGATTTCAATAAAACCGGAAACCGAATTTCAAAAATCCTTGTAATGTAGTTCATGAGAAAAATGCAACCAAAGTATTCATGGGACAGACGGACGAATTTACTGACGGATTGGCTGACAATATGGGCTGTCGGACTAATGGGATGTCACCTTGAATTAACCCCCCTTTTTTATTCTAAAACAATAATTGCGGTTGAAAACAGGCTTTGGTTTAATTGCATGGCGATTATATAAATAACAGTATATATTATTTAAAGAAAATAAAGTTTTACCATGAATAGTTTCCTGAACGTACTCGTTTTGTGTAAAATGTGCCTTGCAAACAGCTGATTGAGATGGACTCTACGATTTCATCGTGACAATCTACGTATGAGCCATGGCGTTGATCTAACTTTATCTTCTTATTAAGTCATTTGGAAATGCATGTCCTCCTCTTAAATGACAATCAGGTACACAACAAAAAGGACCAGGCATCGTTTGTTTTGCAGTGCAGAAACGGAAGTTAAGGACGGAACTGACCGGTCTCACTAATAAGAGACAAGAAGAATTTTAGTGACAAGAAGAATAATTTGGTGACGAAGCGACAATAGCAAACAAGAGACAAGCGAATCGCTATTTTCTCACGGGGCTATTCTCATTTGGTGTGATAGTCACAAAAAAAAATAAAAATAACTGCTAAAAGTAAAAAATCATATGTTTTTCTTAATTTGCATGTAAAAACTCTTAAAAACGGTAAACTTCCCATGTAAAAGTAAAAATAAAACCTGTAAACCTCCTTTGTAAAAACACATAGACACTTAAAAAATGTAAATAGTGTATATAATGTTGTTGTGTTACGATTGTTAATTTATCCTTCATTTATTTTTTTGGTGGTGGAACTGTTCGACATACAATAATATGGTTACCCTATAAAGGGTGTAAAGATCCACAGAAAAGTTAGTGTGAAGCCACACCTATTAAATATGTCCCTATGAAGAACGACGAATTTCACTCTTTAATAGAAAGGAAATGATATTGCATGGTTTGATTCAAAAAATTCTTTAAAAGGAAATTGGAAAATATTTGTTTTGATTTCCAATTTTTAGCGTTTGCATAAAACATATTCTTTATATCTAATAAAAACTAGACAATCCATTTCTTTTAAAAAAATTTTTTTTTTATCTATCAATGTAAAATATATCAGAGACATATTATTTTATATGTCTCTGGTAATATATAATAAAATGCTTTATAACCGCCCCTTTAATAAAAATAATGCATTTTTTTTATATCTATTGGGAATAAGTTGTTGCAATGATATTGACGCTTCTTATCGCTAAACTAATTTTATTGTCGCTTCTTATCACTTTTTTACGCTTATTGTCTCTAATTAGTGAGACCCAGATTCAGGAACGATAATTTCATACTTTACAACTTATATAACTGAGACCGAAATAACTATAACGTCATACGGCTTCACGTACAGAAATGCTTTAAAATATATAATATGCAATATAATTCATGTTCAGTCGACTTTTAATTGTAATATCAACGACTGAAATGATTTTAAAATATCGTTAGATCGCAGATAGTACTCGAAATTGACCCGACCTCTATCAACACGGAATTCAAATAATGATAGTTTGTAATCAGGTTGACTGCTAATAATGCAAAATACACATTAATAAAAAGTTTTTTTTTAAAACGAACAATACACACTGATCGTTTCTTTATTTCCCAATGTAAATGAAAGAATCAAAAACCATTACATAACACAAAAAGAATAGGAGAAAATTAAACATTTCCGGATCTATTTCTGGCCAAATGAACCCCAGCATAGATTTGTTGGATGTCGCGCAAGGAAAGATGAACCTCATGACTTAAACGTCAGGCCTTAAAGCACTGTCTTTAAAAAAACCCAGTAATAATCATCTTTCAAATAGATTGATAATACAAGTATTTGTACTATCTAGATGAGACATAATACAAGACTTTAGACAGAGAAAAATACAAAGAGAAGAAAGATGTCTAACGAACTTGTAAAATAATATATGTAATATGTTAAGGATCAGTTAAGTTCATTTGATATAAAAACAAAAAGTTGCGGATACTTTGTGTCATCTTTCAAATACGTTGTATGCACATCTACTTTTATGATTTAACTATGGTGTTGTAAATATGCTTTCTCTTCTAATTTAATGGAAATCTTCCATAGAATCATACAATGATCAATTAAATGTGCAATATTCGCACAATGCTTATTTTAAGTACAGTTGGCATATAAATATCATAATGAGACATAATAAATGCTTTTATTAATTAAAAAAAAAAAAAAATTCAGACCATGATCAGAACTGTACAAACAGTTACCGTAATATCTGCTACTGCTGCATTCCGGAGAAAGACCCTTCCGTTTCAGTAGAGGTAGTGGGAAGACCCTTGCTGAAAGACAAAAAGACCAACTAGACAGTTTCCCAATCAGGATAACTCCAGGTGATTCCCGTTATAGGTCTGGCCAGACGCAGTTCGAAGGGCCAACCACAAGTGCAATACGACCCGGAATTGAAAGGAATTTGTACTCTTTACGACTTCGTCACGACGTCAGTAGATTAGAACTCGAAGTGCCAAAAAAAGGCAAAGAGGTTGGCTTGTCAAAGGTGATGAAGAATCTTGTCGTAGTGACAATATAGCGGAAACAGCGTATAATATTTCAGATATGGTTAATGTTTGGCAATTGTAAGTAATGTTTTATCAACTATTGGAAAAGGTATGGATAGTCATATTAAGTTAAATTATTAAATATATATTTGATGTATAAATGTATGTGTACAACGTTATTTGACATTTTGCAAATGACCTGTAGAAAGATTCACTTGTTTGCTCTGCTCATTTATCTATGTATAATACAATCAAGTTGCCTTATGCCAGGCATTTTTGAATTGAACCTGAATGACATAAATATAATGAAATCATTCATAGTACAGAATTTGTCCAACTCTGAGATAATGAATATTTCCTGTCATCCACCCGATCTAAAAGCGTGAAACCATACGGGTCAAGATATTTGTTATGAAATTTAAACAATGAAAGTTTGTATTTTGTTCCAGTACAATTAATTTATAAAATAAAGTGTAATATGCAATAAACAGGAATGCTCTCAAAATGCTTATTATTTTTTTCTTATTTATTTACAAACGGAACTCCAACAAAGTTCAACGTAAATGTTGGTTCAAACAACCAAATTATATAAAAATAAGGAAGCAATCAGATATACAGAAGGATTTTTAAGAGCCATTATAAAACTAACAATGTTAAGGGGAGGGAACTAGCAATTCACATTTCATCAACTTTTCAACTATACATCAGAATGTATGAAAAATAAATATTTACCTGTTTTTTGTTAAACAAAATTGAATCTTGAAACTAACAGGACAATCAACACAGTTAAATGCAGTCAAGTAGAATGCTGTCTTTCATAAACATTCAGAACCAAGTCCCCATTGTAAGTGGTTCCTTGAATGAGACATGTCCAAAGAAGAGATGGGGCCTTGGCGACTCTGACTGTGCTATATGTAACACATGTAGTAACAAGTCTAAGAACTTTACGAAGAGGTCCAGACAGGCAAAAAGGTAGAAAGCCTGCTAAAATGAATACAGGTGCTCAAGCGGCATTATCTCAAACTCATATTTCAACAAGCTTTAGAAAAATCTTGCTAGGAACTAATTATGTCGCTTCATCTGCAAAGGGTCTATAAAAATGAGCCAATGTTGTGCTGCCCAATACAAAAGAAATATATGATTGATTGATTGATGGTTGCTTTACGCCGCATTAGCACAAAAAGGCTATATCGCGGCGAGAGCTAATTCGAATATTTATACAATTTAAAGCATATTTTTAAAATAAGACAATAAGTCCTTCAATATACTAACTTTTGCAACTCCCGACCTTTTGCAAACTCTGGTTCCAGATTATCGAAGGGTATTTTGGCAAATGAGAAAAGAAAAATGCCATCATATTTTAAGTAACAAAATCTACAAATACAACAAATGTTCCTTCAACCACGTGCTGGTAAATCATCGGTGCCTGCAGATTAATTTAATCTTCTTGAATCTTGAAAATTATGTATAAATATCTGCCATGTATTTACTGCTGACAAAGAGCTTATGATCATAATATAGTTTTGCTGTTATCTTTACAGTATCAATTCCATCACTATTTAATATTATATTTTTACTATGAAATAATGTATGTCATATACATTCCTCTGATTATAATATGAATATTGATGAAAATAAAACTGAACGTAACTGAACAAATTTTGCATTCAGAGAGTCAAAGGACGCCCAAATGTGATGAAGAATAGCTAAGTGATTGTAAGGATATATAAATGGAACCTTTCAAGGAGTCATTGAGGGTTACACCTCTATTTTCAATAATACATATAATTGTCATATTATAAAAATGTATTGTAAACATGGTTGCAAACATTTTATTTTGTCTTTTAGGAAATAATGCAGATGTTGGCAGATGATTTGGCGTTAAGCATAATTGACGAGGATCCATCAATAATGTTGAAAAATGTAGACAGGAATTCACAAACTGAAATTCAAGGATTCCATCCTAAACCCGAGAGTAATGCCTCATCTTGGTGTGTTTGTACCAAGTGCAGAGAAATGCCCACTGGTGGAGACAAAATGTTGCAGGCAAACATCACAAAATAGAACATCCACATTACCGGTTAGTTTTTCACTCAGTCGCCTTTGTATTTATCAATTAACAGGTCTTAGAAAAAAAAATATTCAATTCAATATTTAAAATTGAAGTACATGTGTTATAGTCAACTGATAATGATATGTATTGTTAAAAAAAGATAGAACAGTTAAACTGTCCTTGTTCCTACCAGCAAATTGAGTTGTCTTATGCATTTCACCAAAAAGGGTCGAAGGGCGCAAGTCCCATTCTCGCTGAAATGCCATTCCATAACAACGACATGTAATCCCCAGATGTCAAGACATCTTTCTACCTACAAGAACCGTAAGAGAACTTAACAAACGAGAGAAGGGAAATCCCCATCATGTAACGATGTTAATCAATATAGAAATCCTCAAAAACGACCATAATCCCAACATAACAACTAATACCCATGAGAAGTACACAACATCAACGACCATGAGAACCCGTCACAACATCCTCAATAATCCCGTCACAACAATTGGAGGGGACCCGAACCTTCTAGATAGCACTAGCTAGCGCATGTCAATATAAGGAGATGTGATGACGAACACAACTAATTCAATGATTCCGTTCCAATTACCATCGTAATCAACTATTCCTCATTTGAATACGACCTTTTCCCTATTGCCTGCATTTTCACATGTTTTTTTTTCTATATTTCAAAAATTTCACATGTTCGTTTTCTTGAGTCAAAATAATCATTGATGTCATCACACAGCCTGCCAACAACGAGCTCATGTTCATAAAATAATGTTGATATGATCTGAACAGAAGCAATTCCATCATTATTTAATATTTTTGTTATTTTATGTATATCATATACATTCCATTTAGAATGTGAAAAACAATTGATTTTCCATTGCCGACATAAGTAATATGATTCTTGCTATACTGATTTTATTGAGTTGAATTGTATTAAAAAACCTTTTTTAAAATACAGAATATTTATTGTGTTAACATATTTCTTTAAAAAAATAATGGTCGCGTTGCTTTTCTGGGTTAAATTTACAGTTGTCAAGGGTAACCGTCACTCTCGCACTCAAATAATAGTAAAATTAAAAATAAATTCTCAACTACTTTTGAAAAATGATTCAAATTTTATTTTGTCATTATGACATCTCTTGTGCAAAACATTCCATATAAGGAATTTTCAGAAGTGTCCGTGGTGGTAACACAGTTGGGGACATTTAGAAAAATGATGAGGCGCTTAGGCAACAATTCTCTAGGGTCCCTTTATAGTTAAAAGGGAAAAAAGGAGGCATTTTAAAGTTTTAAAGAAAAGGGCTTATAAATGTGTTAAATTAATACGTTTAGCTATGACGGAACTGACTCCGTCCAAAATAGGGATCACATCAAGTATTCCGTTTTTAATGTTCTACCTGATTTTTTAATAATTTGTGCACTTATTTATGATTGTGTTGTATCATTTACTTTTTCTTGTCCTTTATGGCTGCAATTGCATTAAACATAATAAATGTGTGCTCATCATGACAAAGGTTAGAATATTATCGGATTTGCCACATGCTTCCCTGATTTTGTTGTATAGTTTGTTTCTCTTTTTAGAAAATGAATTACGCATTGAAAGCTGTAAAGCTTAAAACCTCGTGAACATAAGAAGAGGTAAAGAAAATCTATGAGCCTCTTCTCATAAAATACATGTCATCAGAAGAAGATGACACCGCTGATGAATCATCATTTATCGTTTGACTGCTTAACTGGCGGTGTTTTGTTTACATCAATTGCATACGTGCTTTGGACGCTAAGCATAATACCACACTTATTCAGCAAGGAAAACGCGCCCCAGACTGGAAAATGACCATATAACTAGGTAATTAGATAGTAACTAATGTGAGTACAGATCGTATTATTTAAATGTATGATACATTTATATAATATAGATATACATGTGTAATGTTTTTTTTACTAATAATAATCGATAATATATAAAGGAATGTCATCATTAAAAGTGCGTTGTATAACAGAGATGACTACAGTTAAAGATATGTCCCATTGTTGTATACTTTAAAAATAATGTGATATAGATTGATTGTTGGTTGCTTAACGTCCAGTGGCAAATATTTCATTCATATTCAGGACGAGAACAAGTTCACAATAAATACTATAGGTAGGTTGTTGTAATAGATGCCATCTAGGATGACTAGAGATAAAGCTATGTCCCATTGTTTTATACTTTAAAAATATTGTGATATACAACTTATTTAAAAAAAACATTGTTTGGACACTACTCTCAAGAATAATTTGAGGACAGAGGTAAACATTGACTTGTGTATTTTTTTATGCGTGAAAATAAAAAATCTAACTTACTACGCTGCCTAATAAAGAGACCATTCATTTGTCTATAATATGTCAAGATCTGATATACATACTTTGTAAAACCAATTATAGATTTAGCATGGCATAGACAGTTTTTAAAATCCATGAGGCAGTATAATACACTCCTCCATTCCTTGTTGGGGCGGGTCACATTGTCAGATGAAGCTATTCATTTCAATAGGGGAAATACAAAATGGACGGAGGATTCTTGATTGGTATTGTGTATTTAATTTTTATCCCTTCTTGCAACAATTGTCACTATAAATTGAGAGAAAAACCATGTGAACTAACATAATTCAATTGATGAGACAGTTTAATTTGAAAATATGGTGTTTTCTAAGTGGTGCAGGAGATAACTTCACTTTACTTTACTGGACATTCTTCTTGCTACAGTTATCTCTATCTATAATGAACTTGGCCCAGTAATAACAGTGGAAAATATATTCTACAAATTTACAAAAATTTATGAAAATTGTTAAAAAATTACTATAAAGGGCAATGACTCCTTAAGGGGAACTTGACAATTTTGGTCATGTTGACTTATTTGTAGATCTTACTTTGCTGAACATTATTGCTGTTTACAGTTTATCTCTATCTATTATAATATTCATGATAATAACCAAAAACTGCAAAATTTCCTTAAAATAACTAATTGTGGGGCAGCAACCCAACAACAGGGTGTCTGTTTTGTCTGAAAATTTCAGGGCAGATAAATTTTGACCTGATAAACAATTTATCCCTGTCAGATTTGCTCTAAATACTTTGGTTTTAGAGATATAAGCCAAAATCTACATTTTACCCCTATGTTCTATTTTTAGCAATGGCGGCCATTTTGGTAGGTTGGCAGGGTCACGCCACACATTTTTTAAACTAGATACCCCAATGACGGTTTTGGCCAAGTTTGGATTAATTTGGCCCAGTAGTTTCAGAGAAGAAGATTTTTGTAAAAGATAACTAAGATTTACGAAAAATGGTTAAAAATTGACTATAAAGGGCAATAACTCATAAAGGGGTCAACTGACCATTTCGGTCATGTTGACCTTTTTGTAAGTCTTACTTTGCTGAACATTATTGCTGTTTACAGTTTATCTCTATCTATAATAATATTTAAGATAATAACCAATGACAGTAAAATTTCCTTAAAATTGTCAATTTAGGGGCAGCAACCCAACAACGGGTTGTCCGATTCATCTGAAAATTTCAGGGCAGATAGATCTTGACCATGTTGTGACAGAGGTTCGAACTTCCGTGGATGTACCGATGTCCTGCAAATCGATGCATTAAACGTTGAAGAGGGCTAAGTAAAAACACTTCTTAACAAGAATAGGACAATATGGAAATTTAATACACCTCACCCTCCTCACATGGGTGGCTCATGGGAGCGAATTATTGGAATAGCCCGTAAAATTCTAAATAACATGCTTTTCGACTTGAGATACAAGAATCTGACTCAAGAAGTTCTAACAACATTTATGGCAGAGGTAACAGCCATTACAAACGCCCGACCGATTGTACCAGTCTCCACTGATTCTGAAAATCCTACAATTCTAACACCTTCTCTGTTATTAACTCAGAAAACATCTGATTAAGAAGATAGCGTTGAAAATATTACATCAACTATATGTATGTACCAATCAGAATGGAAATATGTTCAAACATTAGCTGAGATATTTTGGAAACGTTGGAATAGGGAATATCTGCAAACATTACAATAAAGACAAAAGTAAAAAAAGGAAGTGACAAATTTGGAACAGGGCGACATTATTCTTATGCGAGAAAAAGACATGGTTAGGACCGAATGGCCAATTGGAACAATATTAAGAACATTCGCCAGCGAAAATGACAATCTTATAAGGAAATAGAAGTGAGAGTTATTAAACAAGGAAAACCAGTTATTTATGTTCGTCCGATAACAGAGATTGTGAAGCTATTGTCTGAGTGATACTATTGAACAATATTTAAACTGTTGATATGTACATTGACTTTATTAGTTGAAAATTTTAGATAGTAGTTACAAACATGTGCCTTAAATTTAAGTCGTCTAGTTAATTTTCTTTTTTGATTTTTGTTTTTTAGCTCTTACTTGAAGTGTTAAGAATCTTTTTGTTTAAAACCTAGGGTGATATTATTATATCAGACGGGGAGTGTGATGTAACCAGAACATTTTTTAATATACTTTTTTTTGATGATTCAAATTTCCCGCATTTTTGCACGTGCTTTTACTGTAAAACACGAGTTATTTCTGATCTTTTTTCATTGAGATTCCCACGTGGCATTGTGAAGAAAGGTTGTGTTTCGCTTTCGATATTTTCGACTTTCGTGCAATCTTTGGTAAACTACAGTGTGAGTTAATTTTTATGTTATTTTATTTTATAACTTTAAGCAAATATTTCATATGAATATTAGGCACAATCCTTCCCGTTAGGGGTTAAGTATCATACCATCATGACATATATGAGAAGAACATAACCCGTGTCATGCCAACAACTGGTATTCGAATAAATGTGTTTAGTTCCGATGCAAATACTCTATAAGTGAATCAATATTAACGCCAAAATATGCAATCTTTACTGACCTGACAACAGTATCGTAACTACATACATTTCTGACTAAATATCAAACAATAATTTCTATGAACTCAACATCAGGGCGGCATGATAAGAGTAAAGAAGGAGATCATTTAAGGGCAATCACTCCAATAAAGAATGGCAATCTTCATATTAAAACCTTTTTTTTCAATACATTTACCCTTAGTGGTACATCATTAAGTGTTAAACTATAGCTGCATTATCACATGTTTATGGTTTTGATACTTTTTATAAATTTTAATAACTTAGCTGGGGCATGTTTTGCATGACTTTTCATGGCATCTTCTTTTTTCTTAATTTAGGTGGAATATTGTTGTTCATGGTGGTATTGATGGCTACAGTCGACTTGTTACTGTTTTACAAGCGAGCCATTATAACCAGCCAACCACAGTGTTATGATCTTTTTATTGAGGCCACTACACAACATGGAGTTCCTTCCCGTATCAGAGTGGATCATGGTGGTGAAAATGTAGATATATGCACATTCATTGAAGGTTGTCGTGGTACAAATAGAGGAAGTGTAATAAAAGGCAAAAACACAAAGAATTCAAAGATTAAGGTTGATCGTTAAGAATCTGTATCTAATGAATACTATGATTTATTTTCATATATGGAAGATATATTCATGTTAGAAAAATAACAAATAATAGCTCTAGATGCAAGACAAAATCGATTATGCCTTGTGACCTCAATATTTATGTAAAAGGAACATAGATTGAAAAACAATATCCAGAAAGATGCTACATTCAGATTTTGTCCAGATTCGAAATGCTTGAAAAAAATTCCAACATGGAGCAACTTAAAGGCATTCGCTGGTGCATTTGTTGAATTAAAAGGAAAAGTATCCGAAAACGACATTTCAAAAATATCTTCAGAAGGCAGCAGAATCCTAATCAAATTTGTGTAAACAACAACCTTAGATTTCGTTTGTAATTGGATAGTCATTATTTTGATAAAACCAAATGGCTGAAGGAAATCAAGTTTCAATTTTTATTCTAAGAAGTTCATGTTTATTCCTATGCCTCATGTTTAGAATGAGTGGTTTCTGGTCAAATACATGTAGACTACAATTCTATTTAATGAAATTTCAATTTGATTAACAGGGGCATAATAATCCCTGTCAACTGCAGTGTTGCTTTATTTATTGTAAATAACACCTTCATCGGAATAACTGTGTTCATTAGTTTCACTTGTGCATTATAAAGCATGTCTAAAATGCTTTTGACGGGACACAGTAATCCTCTTTCTATGAGGTTGAAGATACTCATCATTGGTGCTTAACAATCCATAGTTATATATAATATGTTACTCAACTAAAATCCAAACTCATGGTAACGCTATTAATTTTTCTTCAGCAATTATATACATTTTCAATCACTTTGATGACTGCAGATTCTGTCACGAAAAAGTACAACAGATATCACCCGCTTTCATTTCATTATTTTCTTAACATTTGATTTATTTGATTAATAAATCTCTTAAAATTAAATACAACAACACAATTAAATTGAATACAAATGACAAAAGAACCAAATAGAAGACAGTCATCATGTGATAGAACAAGATAAGAGAAGAGCTTTTGTACAAACAGTCAATGAGTGTGGGTAAGTTTAACATGTTACATAGGTTCAATCAATTGAGGATCCTCACAGGAAATTTCTTAAATATAATCAAATTTTCAATTTATATGTACAATTTTATGGAATTTAAAGTTATAACTTACATTTCTAATTTATTTTAAAGGGGCAAAACCAGATAAGAATATTTTAACGGTTTTAAATTCTCAAAATATGTATGAAGTGAAGAGGAACCTGAAGTAACTACAAATAACACTATACATGTCATAAATTGACCTATTCTTATGTATGATTGTCTACTATTTTTTTTCTTCAGACAAACTGTTCAGCTGCTTTTGTGATGTTTTGTTGACTCTGGCCATATATGTTATATCAAATGGCGTATATGTGGCTTAGACTTCGCCCCACATCTTAGATTTAGGACATGAAAATTTAATATGCAAAAGTTCAAGGGACATTTTGATGGCCATATCCGTATAAGTGTAGGATCTTTATACAGCACT
This sequence comes from Mytilus galloprovincialis, assembly GCA_037788925.1. Taxonomy (NCBI): domain Eukaryota; kingdom Metazoa; phylum Mollusca; class Bivalvia; order Mytilida; family Mytilidae; genus Mytilus; species Mytilus galloprovincialis. The sequence continues at coordinate 1,821,988 of JAWDJN010000024.1, read as the reverse complement.
AAACACCTTTAACATAAGCTTCAAAACTTTAAAACTTTTAGGTAGAGGAGGAGGTTAAATGTGCCACAATAAATCAATAAAGTGTTGGGAAAGACACACATTAACCGTTATGACAGTTTTTTACTAGTTCTTGCTAATTGCATCTTTAGGTCTTCATTTTGCGTAATGAGTGCAAAGTAACTGTGGCAAAGGAACAATATGCTGAAAAGTATAAGGACAACCATCTTTACGATTGTGGTTTAGTGGTCAATCCTGGATTTAGTTTTCTTGGTGCTGCACCTGATGGAAAATTGTGCTCAAATGGTACCACAGAAATTATAGAAATAAAATGCCGGTATGCTGTTAGACCTCTAAATTGAAGAGGCAGTTGTCACAGCTAAATGGAGCCAACGTAGATATTGTGGCACCATCGTTGCAGATAAATATTATTGAGGGTCATGACATTAATTTAGGAGCTCTCTTCATTCCCAATTTTGAAACTCCTCTAACCCATCAATGATAGCCGATGGGTTGAACGTAAACATGGCCAACAAACCCGATCCTAGATTAATTAGGCACTTTTTCATCCAAGCTTTATGAAATTCAAAAGGATAATAGGTAATGCATATCCAGACCGTAGGGAGGAACTAGATGCTTACGAAGATAACATCATCAACATGGAGATGAACATCCATAATTTCTATGGCCTTAAATTTTATGATTACAATAAAATATTTTCCGCTAAAGCAGCAGCTCTCTTGAGAGAGAAACAGGTTAAAGTTGATTGGAGTCTCCGCGACCGTGATATCCTTTGATTGATTACAGCAGGACCCCCAGTAAATGTGTGTGCCTTGCCAATATGACATGGTGGCAGCGGTTTAAAAAAATTGAGTTTCTAGTTTACCGGACAATTCTTTGCTAGAAACCTGGACCAAATGGACCCAACGATTTGATAGCTTCTGATCAGTTTCGGGTTTGATGGCAAGAGCAGGACACCGGTTAACCATTTAACCTACACGAAAGGGATCGGAAGCAGATGATATTTTTGCATCATTTGATATTTCTGAGAAAAAAAGGAATTGAATCCATCAAGAAGTAAAAACGATAATTTCGAATCTTAGAAAACTGAAGTAAAATCATCAGTCGGTGACAAACGTATACGGAATCTCTCAGAACAAGAAAGCCAACCCATGAACACTGTAAGGATCCGTGATGATATTTTCATTAAAAAGTGCAGTTTTTCTGATGATTACAACTGATGGCATTGAAGAAGGGAATCATCAGCTTTAAACACCACACAATTCTACAAACAATTAGAAAGTGAGCCTACATCAGAAATAAGCCAACACGATGATAAAGTTCTTTCAGATATGAACAGTAATAAACCCATAGATGACCTGTTCGACTATCTACGCCCTGATAAAACCTGCACAGACGGTCGTTTTTACTTGCTATTGAAACTGCATAAAAAAGAGATTTCGAGAGGACCGATAGTATCTGCAAATGTCCATATAACCGAAACAATATCTGATTTCGTGGATTACCAACTTAGACCACATATTACAACAACGTCATCGTACATTCAAGATACACCAGATTATTTGAAGAAAATGCATTCATAACAGACAAAATGAGGGAAAGTGGTGTCTAGGCCTAGGGAATTCAGATTTCATTACAATAATATCTTGCCCTAATATTCAATACTTAAGTCGGAAGGTAATGCTAAGAAAGGTCAACAAGATGGTGCATACAAAAACCCGCTGTATTTTGGGGTTGGTCTGAAACATGCCTGCCCCTGCATCCCAAGTGGTATACACTGATGATGAAAATGAGACACAAGAAAGAGACAGTTTTTGTAAAAAATACACGTTGCTCCATAAACCCAGTTAATCTACACAAATGAGGAAGATCTGCATCACGAAAGCATTACACAAACTGAGTCGTAACATTTCCTGTACACCCGACATCTGGCAGATAATCAAAGGAAAAATATAAAGAAAAATCTCAAAATTCTCTATATGATGCTTGGAATAACTATTACAGAAAAAGACAATTCCAAACAATTTTTCTTTAGGTTTAACAGCAAGACAGACTGCTAAATTTGCCAAAACTTCATGTGTAAAATATTGATTTCAATTAAACATAACAATGAAATAAGAAAATGTTACCTTCACTAAATTTTCGAAGGTAGAGTCCATGCAGCAGTCCACAATGTTAATCATGGTCTCTGGGAATCATTGATGTTGATTTGTGATGAGCTAGGTGCACCAGTGACTGCAGGGTCCTCTGTTGGACAATCTCTAAAATCATTACGAATAACTGAGCAACTTCAAAAGGAGCTTGTAAGTCTCTTAAATAAAAAAAAATCTTTGTCTGATAATCTGATAACTATATGGCAGATAATAATAGCTGAATAAAGAGAACGTACTCGTCAACACTTTTTCCCTGAACATAATAAAATTGTTTCAGATTATACAGTTATATTGGTATACAGGCGGTTCTTTCACTTACTAAATTATTATCGGAGTAGAGATAAGTAATACCAGCATGCTCAGTAATATTAATTCGGTTGGCAATCCATTCTGAGGACTGTACTGGTTTGAAATATGCCATGCCATCATCTATTAAATCAACATATACATCAGAAATAAAATTCAACATTACTGAAACAATTATTTCTACATTTATCAAATAATTATGGATTTAATCAATGAAATCAACTATGAAATCAGTAAAATAACCAGCATTAAAATGTTTGATCCAAGACAAGTGCAATGTAAATACTGCGTTGAAGATAGATTTGCGATGTTAGAAATGGCACAAGTGAACAATGTTTTACACGACAATAGCAGTTTTGCGAAAGAATTAGAAGCAACCTATTATACGCTATTATACGCTGTTAAACACAGACATTAGTAGTGGGCTACATTTACTGTATTTTAAAGACATTAAATACCTAATTGCTATAAAATTAATGGTCAAAAACTGCATGGAAGGGATGGAGACCAGGAGGATAACAACAAGAGGTGTGTTTTTATGTACATTCCTAACCTACAACAATCCTTACGTACTGAATGACGTCACACAATCTAGGCATTGTAATATATTGCAAGAAAACTATCCCAAAATATCCCAAATACAAAACTACTTTTGAGAACCGTTTATCAAAGTCTCAAGTAGCAAATGTTTACCTTGAACGATTAAACCGTGACCAGAAAGAAAGAAATCATGAATACTATTTAAATCTTTTTCAATAAAAAAAACAAAACAAACTACGGTAATTACCATCAGATTACTTTCACAATATACAGATTTTAAAACAACTTAACAGTCCAAGGGCAAATGTAATAAGTATTGAAACTCGTGTAAAATGTAAACCAAAAAGATTTTCCAAGCTTACATCATAAACAAATTAGGTATCGATGTTTCAAAAACTTTAATGAAAACAAGTTTTTGGAGGATTTAAATAAGACAAATTTTGCTCAAATTGAACAAATAAGTGATATTCAATCTGCCACTGACATGTGGTATAAACTATTTCTGTCAGTTATTAACAGGCACGCTCCTGTCAAAGTAAAAAGAATTAAACATATACGCCAACCAGATTGGCTTACTTACAGATGAGATAAAAGACGCTCAAAAGAAAAGAAACTATTATCAAAGCAAGAGGGATTGGGAAAAATTCCGTTATTGGCGCAACAAATGTACTAAATTAATAGAAAAATCTAAACAGTCCTTTTTCAAGCAAGCAATAGAAAATAACAAAAAACCTAAAGAAATTTGGGCTTTACTCAAAGATTTAAAACCCAAAACCCAAAATGAAATTCCATCTACCATGAATTTTGACAATAAAGAGTATGATAATGTGCAAGATATAGTAAATCATTTCAACACTCACTTTACAACAATAGGTGATAAATATGTTACAAATAACACGCAATATCAAGCAAATAAATTAAATGATTATGTTCAAGATAAAATACCCGCTGGTGTTAGATTTACGATTCCGTTTATTCAACTAGACGAAACTAAGAAATTACTTTCTAAACTAGAAACATCAAAAGCAACTGGACTTGATGAAGTTGGTCCGTTTTTCATTAAACTGTCATCGGAAGCTTTAGCCCCAAGTATAACGTATTTAATAAACCTAAGTATACTAGAGGGTGTTTTCCCAGAAAATCTTAAATTAGCTAAAGTAACTCCAATATTCAAAAATGGCGATAAACATATGCCAGAAAACCACAGACCTATATCAATACTTCCTACATTATCAAAAATATTTGAAAAACATGTCGCAAAACATTTTTATCTATATCTGTCAAAATATAAAGTATTACATGAGGCACAATCTGGATTTCGATCTAACCACTCATGTCAGACAGCCCTTACCAAATTAATTGACACCTGGCTCAAATGTATTGATAATGGTAATGTTGTAGGAACAGTCTTTCTAGATTTAAAAAAGGCATTTGATCTCGTTAATCACACCATTCTCTGCCATAAATTACATTTATACAAAGTCTCTTATCATTCAATAAAATGGTTTGAGTCGTACCTGTCTAATAGAAAACAAAAAGTGTGCTCTGGTAATACAGCCTCAGAATCTAAATGCATCAAATATGGGGTTCCCCAAGGGTCCATTTTAGGTCCCCTTTTGTTTGTCTTATTCATAAATGACATGACTTTAGAAGCCACTCATACAGCCATTGATATGTATGCTGATGATACAACACTTCATACATATGGAACAAATAAGGAAGAGATAGAAAGGAAACTAAATTACGATGCCAACACCATAAATAATTGGTGTCTGAACAATAGGATGGTTATAAATCCCTTAAAAACTACTTCTATGTTGATTGGAACAAATAAGAAACGGACTATGCTAGGAAATGATATGAATATATGTATACAAGATAGCCCAATCACACCCGTTGAAATACAGAAACTTTTGGGTGTATATATTGACAAAAATTTGGACTGGAAATTTCAAATTGACTATGTATGTAAAAACTTAAGTTCTCGTATCGCACTGCTATCTAGAATTAAGAAATTTTTGGATATTAGTAGTAGAAAGCTGTTTTATAATGCTTATATTCTGCCCATATTTGATTTTTGTTGCTCAATATGGGGAAATTGCTATGAGGATGGATATAACAAAATTCTTAAAATGCAGAAAAGAGCTGCAAGGATTATACTTGATGCACCAATACTAACACCTAGTATAAATTTATTTAAAGAGCTAAAGTGGTTGAATTTCAAATCTAGAATTTCCTATCATAAACTTATTCTTGTTCATAAAATTCTAAACGATAAAGCACCTGATTACTTAAAGGAACTCTGTTGTCCAATTGTTAACCTACATAGTAGAAATCTAAGGTCATCTGCAAATAATAATTTAGCTGTTGTACGACCGAACACAAATTCAATGAAGAAATCTTTTGCATATAGCTCATCTATACTTTGGAATAAACTACCAAATGAAATAAAATGTTGTGAAAACCTGGACACTTTTAAACAAAAATGTGTTGATTTCTTGACTATAAATGATTTATAACAACTTACTCAAATATTCTAATGATTTGTATGTTATGTATATATATGAATTTATTTTTCTCTTGTTCTACAGACAGTTTATAGTTAGTATGAATAGTGCATTTACATAATATGTTAGAAACTGTAAGCTTTGTAATATTTGTACTGTTTGTTCTTTGTGAGGGCCTCAAGGTAGATTAGCGAAAGCTAATTGAGTCACCCTCTTTAAATAAAGTCATTACTTACTTAGAGTCAAAGCACAATATTTTCAAGATTACTTTTAACAGGACCATGTGCATAAATGTAATGCCTTATTGTAAGAATATGGTAATACACATTTTTGATAAATTATAATGGTTGTTAATGGTGTTGTAATGCATGGTTTGATCTGCAGTAGTATCAGAGGTAAATTTACAAAAGACAAGAGCACAAATAAAACGACAGGAGACGGCAGCACAAAATTATGTGGAGATATTCCAGAATTGCATGCAGGGGAACAAGTATAGGTACTAATACTAGTAAGAGCAATAATATCCGCATGTTAGATTCTTATCAACATATTAATAATTCTGTGTTACGGATAACATGCCGCTTATAACGAGTCAATGATCAACCTAACCAAACTCAACCTAACTGTGTCCAATCTCACCAAAAACCTATACAAAGAATTAGAAACAGGAAAACCCGGCTGAAAACCATATAAACTAGATACAGCTTTACATGTCCGACGCACGGTTAAATGCAGGCACCAGTAGAATCCAGTCTACACAGAAGAGCAAATAAAGTACTTAAAACATGGTAGAAGCGAATAAAATTAGCTTGAGGGCAAGAAAACAAATGAAATAATTGGAACCAATCCCCTCGGAGGCAAGAAAGATCCACCCATAAACAGTGAGCAGTTGGAAGAAAGAGGGAAGGGAGATACAAACACAGTGTGCAGGTGTACGGAATCATATATTTCTTCAGCTTTCATCTTAACCCGCAAACAAAGAGTTTATTATCATAAAATATTTTTGATGTGATCTGTAGATTAACAATTCCATCACTATTTAATATTTTTGTTATTGTATGTACATCGTATCATTTCTCTCGAGGAGACCATTTAACTTCTGAAAGGAATGATGGAATCAGCAAACATACGATACTTTATATAATATAAAAAGTTATCGATGCAACTTTTCACGGCTATTATTGTGACTGCACTCTGTATAGAAAATATTTCACGGTCAGAAATGACCAAGTGTGCAACGCACGCACATCTATCAGAGAAGCTGCGAAAGTGTTAAAACTTAACAATATATACATGACATAGAAACTTGAAGAAGTAAAAGAAGTCAACAGAAAGCAAAGTTTTCATGTAAAAAGAAATTAACAAAACTGTCGGTACTAGAAACAACTGAAACACAATTGTCAGTAAAATGAGTCCGGACGGAATGCCACACCAAGACTTGCACTAGAAATTGATAAAAATTACAGATTGAAAGTTTATTATAGCTACAAACGTACATGATACGATGTGTAAGACAGTAAAAGGATGTCAGTCCAGTGCTCGCATCGGAGTATTACCATATGTTACTTTACAACATCAACGTAAATCATATGAAATTAAATCAAAGAAGAGAAAATTGAGGATGTCTGTTAGTTCGTCGTTGACTTTATTTAATAATTCATTACAAGAACAATCACAGATTGAAAGATGTATGTTCTACCACCAGACAAAATCCGCCGAGGCTTGCTTAAGGGGTATAATACGACTCCTTAAAAAACTAATTCACCCTGCTACCTTCCAGTAGTACTGGACAGATTAAACTTTACTCAAGCCAAGTATGTCTGTATTTGAAATAGAGATAAATTCTTCACAATTTTTTGTAAAGTGCAAATTTAACATAGCTAATAAGGGAGGGAGGGGGGAATTGTGGTATTACACCTTACAAGTTATTTAATGACTGACTACTTTAATTGTTTTACTACTTTTTATAATATTTGAAAGTGAAAATTGGTTTAAACTAAGAAACTAAGATGGAATTACTAACCAATCTTTTTTCTAAATTTGTGTCTAGTGTTGATGTGTATAATGTGACCTCAGAAGAACAAGAACTAAATGCTGATTTGAACTCAACTGTGTCCGCAGAGGATTTCAGTGTAACAACATGTAAAACTCAAAAGGAACTTTCTGAAGATGAGTTAACCGGTTTAGAACATGATTTAGGACTTATTGCGGAAGAGTTGGAGTCTGAAACTCCTCTTAATACAAGCTGTATTGTTGTTAGTGACAGTGAAGAAGATGACATTTCTCTGGAAGCAACAGTGGTTGACACAACCACAACTACAGCGCTTTTGACTCTGATAAGGAAGGATATTATATACAGTGACGGGAGTATGGAGACAACCAGAAACAGCACTGTCTCCTTTTCAACAGGAGTTAATCCAGAAACCATAGACTTTGAACATTTGGCAATGACTGTAATAGATGATTTACTTGATAATTTTCGACTGGTTCCACGAAGATAACACAAAGGATGTCAATGAAATTCTTAGAAAAGTATATTTAGTGGAAAGATTAGGGTCCATCACTTACTCCCAAGTTGTTGAGCAGTTTTTCAACAGCATGAGAAGAAATCTTTACTTTATTAACGAGATGTCACCAGCTGTCCATGTTTTCGTCTGTCGCCTCATATTACAGTTCCACAATGATAAATCTAACAACATAATCGAAAAGCAATAAAGTAAGTTATTTCCAGCACATATGTCTTTCAACCAGTTAGGCCAGTTATCAACACGTTAAAGACGAGATCAATGGTATACAGACATCAACTGTTGGAAGTATGGAAATGCCAGATCATGATTCAGGAAATGTTGACCAGCAATCAGATATTATCACACAGAATACTTCCCCTTAAGCTGCTTGTGTTTCTGACAGATAACCTGGCGTAGTATCTTTACATTTTACGGAGCTATCGCAAATACAAAGCGCACTAAACTCGTCAGCCAGGGATAATTATTCAACCTTTTCCTTTTAATGCTGTCAATTTTTGAGGAGAAAATAAGAGAGCTAACAAACATTTTGGACAATCTCTCTGATGAAGAGAGACGTGCTGTGTCACTAAACATGGACTATGTTAAAAACGTTCTTTTTAAATGTCCGTCGAAGAGAAGACTGTCAGAAGTAGCTAGTGTTTTTGTAGCTGGATCCTTCATACAATGGCAGGGAAATACAAATTACTCTGGATTGTGTGCTGTAAACAATATTATTGGTTCGACCGCTGATGGAATATTTCCTGTATTGATAGCTGATATGGATCATATAGCAGATGAACTGTGGTTGAATATGACTGGAGATCCTTTAGTTTCGCTAACTTTCCTGATACCGGAACTTCGTGACGAAAGGGATTTTATAGTGGAGAAATCATCATCAAAACTATCGAAAGACGGTCATATTCATCAAGACTACAGGACGATGTCATTTCTGCCACAGAAGACAATGAAATATTAGACAATATCATGTCCTTAGATGAAATTAAAGGATTGATTATTAGAAAATTTAATGAAGCCCATTGGATTTCAATCCCAATAATTAACTGTAACTTTATCGTACTAGACCCGGAAGTGGAAGTAAGGCGAACACTGTCATCTAGCAACGTGTGTCAACTAGTAAGGAGCCATTGTTTTCAACCTGGAGCAGTTTACATTGCGCAGGTAAAATATGACCAAAACAATTGAGCTTGACAGATGCTAGTATAGAGTATCCTGCTATTACTGGCATTCCAAGTAAGCGCTTGCGAAACAAAACTGCTGGAATATATGGTAAATCCATTGAATACTTTTGGAACTGATATGGCTACCACTGAGAGATTATTGCAGGAAGCAGAAATGTCAAAATCAGTTCTGATCTATGATATCATGCTTCATCATTTAGAGCAACCATAACACATGTGCCAGTTGAGTCAAATAATCGCACAATTGACTGTAACAGTTATGTTACTATGTATACATATACAATACAGATGCATTCTAAAGGATAAATGTTGTTAAACTTCTGAAGGTCATGGCACTCTGACTTCTCTACTAATAAAAAGTTATCATCCTGATAGAGCTATTAGTACTGTAAGTATCCATAAACACAAAAGTCAATCAATCTAAAACACTGATAAACATAAATGGATAATCATGTTACTGTGTAAGCTTATATCAAATCATCTACTAAATGACAAAGTTGTCCTGAACATTCTTGACAAAATTGATACAGTTTGCAAAGTAACGAACAGTCAATCAATATAAGTCACTAAAAATTTTGTTGTATCATTGTGAAAAATCTCCATGACTGTATTCATGACCAAACACTTTGCTTATTACAGATTCTAATGAACATGAAGAAAACCCCATATGTGTGGCAGAAGAAATAAATACACCAATTGCAGTGCAGAATCTGAAAATATAGAGAACAATAAAGAAGAATCTGAAAATCAAGAGAACAGTACATGATCTGAAAAAGTACAGAAGGTGAGAAAGAATCTTCAATTGCAGAGAATTTTGGTTGATCTACGTGAGTGGGTTGTGACGTTAACCCCATTGGGTGAATCCTTGGAAAAATTGATTGATTGTTGTTTGCTTAACGTCCAGTGGCAAATATTTCATGCATATTCAGGACGAGAACAAGTTCACAATAAATACTATAGGTAGGTCTTAAATAATAGAGGCCATCTGGGATGATGGTCGGGGAAATTTGAACTGCAACTGGAAAATGAGGGTAAATTGGATAGGGACAGAAATTTTGCCTTGCAACAGGCCACCTACGGACCCCTCAAAGAGTTGTTGCAAGGGTTCTTAACGTGCAAAGAGCGTGGCACTCTCCTTACACGAGACATCGGATTTAACGTCCCAAATCTGACCGGACTTGACTGCGAACTTGATACATCCCGCACAGCCAAACGGACGCCCCACTTCGGCAAGCGTTTTACTGCCGGTCGGAAGAAGACCAAGTGACCATATTTCTATTCCCCAGTCACCCTTGGGGGGACCTTGGAAAAATAAAACATGTTACAATCTTAATTGCTAAACGAAATTAAATGAAATTAAAAGCGCACATATGACCGTGAAAGTGAAAGTTGATTTAAATTAGTGAACATTTTTTTATTCATATTGCCTTGCTTCATTTGCATTTACCACACCCCCAATGCAAAATAAACCAAAAAATGACTTCTTTACCTTTTAATTAGGGAAAGGATATATAAGCCTGATACCTGCACATCAGAAATAAACTTAAAAATGGAATTTACCGAACTTATCGATGAAGTACTGATTGCCATGCAGCACATATAATCGCTAGATATGCTCTATGTTCCCTGTGGGTTGTGCGAGCAGGACTCGGTTAGTAAAATAGAGGTAGTGCAACTTAATGAGTGGAGTTTCTTCAATACGTCTCCTGTTGATAGAGAATAGGCGGCCCTGTACCACACACTGTTACACAGTGATGTGTTTTCCAGTAGGTTGATGTTGCACTTTAAGGGACGCAAGAACTGTTTTGTCGTGCTATTCGCTAGGTGAAAAACTCAATGTAGAAAATGAACAACATGGATTAAGGATCATGGTCATAGCAGGTGGTTTACTGACGCACAGGTAAGTTTAAATATTAAGTCTACTTACACGTTTCAGACCTGATTTTTTAAATAAATTGGAGACCTCTAAGAAAGAAAATTAATTAATTGATAAGCTACATGTACAATGTATAACAATCCAGCTTGGTTCAATGTATAATGCGGATTTAAATTGCAGATGGTGTAGGAATTTGTATTGGTGGAGTTTATTGAATAGAAGTCTTTTGAGATTGTGCCTCGACCGTAGATAAAGAGCACCACAGAGGTACTTGTTCAGAACTTTTGCATGATAGTTTTATAAGTCATGTCTGTATACACAGCATCATCTCATCACATTTTGCTGCATGAAGATGTGTTCTCGTGTAAAACGTCACTTCATTCCTAAAATGAGCAGCATGGGTTACAGATGATTAACTATATTGATTTTTTTTTATTTAGGTGTGGATTGGGAATAGAAAAGCAAAGGATAGGAAGGGTGGAGTGGCACCAGCCTACAGTAAGAAGAAGGCAGCTGTAAGGAGAACATCTGCATACACTTTGTTTTAAAAGCAGTTTACTATCTGAAGATCTATAGGTTTTAAGTACGTGTAATGCTTAGTACGTTTCTGTGTGTGTTACATTTTAATGTTGTGTCCCCGATTTTGTTTTTTGACCATGGATTTATGAGTTTTGAACAGCGGTATACAACTGTTGCCTTTATTTAGCATAAGAATAATTAGCCTGCAGTTGAATTTGATCGTGAACATCTTGAATCACATGTTTCATAAATTTCTACTGCTTTTCATTTCAACCTACAAACAAAGAGCTTATTATCATTGAATATGAATTTTAAAAACAAAATGTGAAAATGGCAAAGTAAGCAAAAATCCCGTCTTGCTCCTTTTAGTGATTATGGGATTTCCTATTTTATTTATTTTTTATTTTGATGTGTAGATTTATGAGATTTCAACAAGGAGATAATTGATATCATTTATTTATCTTAGATTTCAAATATTAATGCACATGATGTGATGTGGATAATTAATAAATTTCACATAAGTTAAGAAAATGCAAGAAATCACATAAATCTTATTGTACATTTTAATTCAAGAGATTACCAAGAACTAGCCACAAATGTAAGATATGAAATTATCTTTCTCTTATCTGCGAATGCTGGACATAAATGTGTTATGTGGTCACCATGCATGATGCCAATCCTACTAATTTTCTAGAAAAGGGGTGTTTAGTTAAAGATTCTGATGGAAATATTGCATATAATTTTTGAGAAAATATCAAAGTTAGCGCCCCTAAGGAAATAATAGAATGTCTGATGGTGCCATCAAACGGGTTATCATCGGGAAAATTAAGTAGTCACTCCAAGTAATGAATAATATAGTGGAACTTTAAAATGTATATTCAAAATAGTAGCTTTTCATGAGCTGGCTTCTTCTATTCTAAGTCAATTAGTTCACGTCAAAGCAAACACTAATTGAGCAACAATATTTAGTGACTAGTCAGTGGTCATGAATTGCCTTTTTTTAATTAGAACAATTGACTATAGCATGCAGTAAGATATAATCGTAAACTTCCCGAATCGCAATGATTTATAAATGTCTGCTGCTTTAATTACTGCTAACAAAGAGCTTATGATCATAATATAGTTTTGCTGTTATATGTACAGTGACAATATTATTACTTCCATAACTATTCAATATGTTTGTTATTTAATAATGTATGTTTCATATATTTTTCTGAATGTAATACGAAATGTCTCATACATTTCTCTGAATATTATAGAAATATTGATGAAAGCAAAGCTAACTTTAACTGAATTAATTTTGTATTCAGATATAATGATTAGACTAGCAAAGCGTATGTCCATATATGGAGATTCGAGGACACAGAACGGTTCAGTTGCTTTCATGTACCATGTTAACGACTGTTTGTTTTTAAATTTAACAATTAACTGTTGCCAGCCGTGTAGTTAAGTCGTGTTCGTGTTTAATCAGATGAATTACATATTCTTTTCTGGTGTGTTCATTGCTGCTGGCTAACAAACAGCTTATTATCATAAAATGTTTTTGGTGTAATCTGTATAGTAACAATACAATTACTGTTTAATATTTTAGTTCGTTCAGGTATATACAAGTTTCCTCCAAGGGAGCGGCCCCAAAGGGTGACTGGGGACTATAAATATGGTCACTTGGTCTTCTTCCGACAGGCAGTAAAACGCTTGCCAAAGTGAGGCGTCCGTTTGGCTGTGCGGGATGTATCATGTTCGCAGTCACGTCCGGTCAGATTGGGGACGTTAAATCCGATGCCTCGTGTAAGGAGAGTGCCACGCTCTTTGCACGTTAAGAACCCTTGCAACAACTCTTTGAGGGGTCAGTAGGTGGCCTGTTACAAGGCAAAATTTCTGTCCCTATCCAATATACACTTATTTTCCAGTGGCAGCCCAAATTTCCCCGACCATCATCCCAGATGGCCTCTATTATTTCAAGACCTACCTATAGTATTTATTGTGAACTTGTTCTCGTCCTAAATATGCATGAAATATTTGCCACTGGAAGTTAAGCAATCAACAATCAATCAATCCAAGGGAACGTCCATTTTACTTCAATGGTTTTTTTTTTTTTTTTTTGTAAACGGACAGCAAATCACAGGACTTATACTTATAGGCACAAATCTAATATGACAAAAAGTCACAAATATTTTTTTGTCAATTGTTTTCATTCCAAAGTTTTCTATTCTCAATTCTGTTCAATTTAAAATAAATGATCTCGATATCCTTCTTTCTACAAGAATCATAGGATAACTTAGCAAACTAGAGAGGTGAAATTACCACCATGTTTATCACTATCAAAATCACCAAGTACAATCATCTAAATTGAAAATGTAAATGGTGAATGTGTCAAAGAAACAGCATTGTTCCTTCTTAACAAAAGATTCCCCTGTAAAATTTCCACTTCAAAAAGAAAATACTAAAAAAATATCTATTGAAACAACATTTTTATATTTTAAAATATATTCCAACTTCTTAAAAAAAGGAAGCAATATGTGTAATTGGAACACTATTGAATAAATTATACATATTTTTGACATTGAAGTGCTTCCTACGAATATCAGCAATGGAAATAAAGTTAATTAAAACATGTCTGATAGTATACTTGCAGTTGCGAGGTATACATTGTGGTTCATCTTTATTTTTCAAGAGATTAAAAAAAAACACTTTAATTATGGGTATAGCTGAAGTAGCTTGGGATGTTTATAATGCAGAAGAGGCAAGCATAGACCAAATTCAAGTGAAAAGCCTTATTACTGCTATAAATAATATGGGTCATCATTATAATGAAAAGCAGACAAAAACAATCTAAAAAGATACAGAAAGAGTTAATAGAGCATCTAGTGACATTAGTGTTCAATTAAAAAGGATAACAGAAATAAAGTCGATGACGAAAAAAGAAAAAGAATAAAAAGAAGCAGAAGATAGCCTTTCTCAAATGCATCACGAATTGCAAAAAGCCACAGATGCACTCAGAAAGGCCTGTGGTGTGAACATTCTGCAACTGCAGCATATATTGCGGGAAATGAAACATCAGGATAAAGAAGAATGTATCAGTGATGATGCTTCTGATACAAGCATCATTGAGATTTTGGAGTGGTGAGAAGCATATTTGTAAAACAACTTGATTGATTGATTGTTGGTTGCTTAACGTCCAATGGCAAATATTTCATGCATATTCAGGACGAGAACAAGTTCACAAAAAATACAATAGGTAGGTTGTTGTAATAGAGGCCATCTAGGATAGTGGTTGGGGAAATGTGGACTGCCACTGGAAAATGAGGGTATATTGGATAGGGACAGAAATTTTGCCTTGCAACAGGCCACCTACGGACCCCTCAAAGAGTTGTTGCAAAGGTTCTTAACGTGCAAAGAGCGTGGCACTCTCTTTTCACGAGGCATCGGATTTAACGTCCCCCTTCTGACCGGACGTGACTGCGAACTTGATACATCCCGCACAGCCAAACGGACGCCCCACTTTAGCAAGCGTTTTACTGCCGGTCGGGAGAAGACCAAGTGACCATATTTCTATACCCCAGTCACCCTTGGGATTAAAACAACTTGAAATCGAGACTTTGATTGTGGTTATCAGGTAAACAACTGTAAATTTTTATTTCTCGCTGCGTATCGGTATCCGTCGCCGTACCATGTTAGATCTTCTTATAGAGTTGGTTGTGGTTGATAAACGAGTCTTGGTGGGGTAGAAGGTCTTTGACGATTTAGCACATGAAGTAGACGGTCTACATTGTTGAAGAAAACCACATCAAACATGAAGGGAAATCGTCTTTGCACTAAAGGTAGAGCCAACAAAATAATATACTGCCAATGGCCAACTGTAATCGATGTTTTTTTTTACTTTAATAATCCATAATAGACTTCTGCTTTTACACTCTCACATAGTACATTTATATTATTAAAATAGCTAATCCGATTTTAAAATTTGCGGTGGATTTCTTGGAACTTCAAACATTATGTCAGTGGACATCTCATATATCATTCATGTTTTTGTTTCTAGATCTGTGCCTTTTCTTTGACACGTATCTCCCACAACAAACTAGTAAGACAATGACGACAACTGTAAATATAGGAAAATTATCATAAATGTGACAAATGTTTGTTTATGTGCCATTTATAAATTATGCATTCTTGAAAAAGATAACAACAATTATTAACTCCAAGAGCACTAGTATATAACATATTTATTTATACAGAACAATGTCATGCCAATATAAGTTCAATTATATGGTAAGCTTATATATAACTGCATTTAGCCTTGTCACTAATATTGTGAACTTGCCATGCTCACTACATTAAATGACTAGTCTGTTACCTGTTCGTGACCACTGGTTATTTTTCAGATACATGTTTATGTAAATGTACTTAGTATACCATTAAAGCTGGATATCACATTTAGCTGATTTTGTTAAACCATTTTTTACTTAATAATTAACAAGACATACATTTTTGTATGCATATATATTTACCTATGATAAGACTCACTGTTGAATATATCCAGGTTTACTTATGGTACTGTTTCTGACTCCGATTTAATCGTACTGAGTATCGATTGAGCTGTCTGCAAAGAAATTTTAATTTTAAAATATGGAAGATACATTTGTATCTATCCCTACTAAAATATACAAGGTAATTAAAAGATATTTATTTTTTTTATATAAAATTACAGAGAGAATGTAAACAAGACCATAGTAATGTCACAGGCAGTATTAGTTGATAAAGGAGGTCAACCGCATGTACCACATGATTCACCAGTGCCATCACCAAGTACAGATGCCTATTCAAGACAAGAGATAGAGTCAGATGTTGATCAATCATAAATGAGGTATATATTTATAAAACACAACATTTTCCATATAGATCATTTTTATAGATCTCTATCTCCAGCTCCTCGCTCTTCCACACCATCTTGCCTGTATAGGGGTCTTTTAAGGTAGAGTTCAAGATCTAGTATAAGAAAAAAAGGAGGCAACGGTCAAGGTCAAATAGGAGAAACTATCAGAATAGATCTGGAAGTTCGTGCAGCTCTGCGTGTGGTAGGACACGTGATCGTAGACCCAGATCTAGTGCTATGTCGTCTAGATCAAAGTCTAGAGAGAGATCTAGACGAAAAAGATCGTTGAGGAGACACATATCTAGAAGTTATAGAACGCCTAGCGCCAGACGAGGTGAAAATCATAGAGCCCCAATTTTTCCCATGCCAGAAGAAAGCAAGTTTATCATACTGTTGTTAAATTTATTAAAATATCAGCCTGATTTATTTTTGCAAATATGGAAATATTTTCATTAGTCTCCTACCTTCAAAACTTTTGATTTGATATTTGGTATATTGTTTTATAAGCACAAGTTACAGATCAAGTTATCAATGTAATAATGCACAAAAAATGATCTTTTTCTGTTCTGGTAATAGAAGATTATACTGTGGTTAAAATAAACTACAAATCAACATTTATATGTAGGCAAAGCAAAGCAATAAATATCTGAAATTTATTAGTTTGAAGATAGTGAATGAATTGTGAACAAATTTAAATAATTTGCATATGATTTGTTGAGATTAAGGTTTTTATTTTCAGCATTGTTCCACATGCACATTCTTTCTAATCTACTGCAAAGACCGATTGTTAGCCACTATTCAAAGAAGAACGCCAGGGTCCCATTCATGCAGCCTCTGTTTCCATCGTTAATCAAGACCTTAAATACATCGGCAATACATGTTGTCTGGATGCCTGTCAAGCCTAGTCTGTTAGTTATTTTTTTTAAATCTTTGAATAGAAATGTTTGTTATAAGATATTTAGACCAATCAAGACTCATCTGTGTGTCCTGATATATTTATTGAACCAATTAACACTAAAACTATAATAAGACTTAAATTTTGTTGAACTTAGTTAATTTTTTTTTTGAACTGTCAGTATAACATATGACTTGGTCAATTTTGCAGGTGTGCAAATTTACGACATGTTGTGCCAGCAGTTTGCCTGCCTGGTCCATTTGGATCACACTTCGATGAGTGTGCATTCATGATGAATGCCAATCCTGAACATCATCCCAATTCAGTGATGGTAGAGTTCACACTTTGTGGCCAATAGGTACACGGTGTCTGTGCCAGAATCGATGCACAGAAAAAGGAAAAAGAGGACCCATTCCTTTACGGGCGTGACAGAATTGAGAACGGGAAATTTGTGATACAGAGGTATGATTTTCGCCATATCATGCAAAATTTTTATTTCAATGAATGAAATTTGAGGTAACTTTTATACAAAGGAGTGGTTTAGCTAGCTATAAAACTAGGCCATTTTTTCTAAATAAGAAAATGCCTGTACCAAGTAGGATATTACTTTTAACTGAATTTCATTGAACACAAACCAAAAATAAGAAAGTGAATTCAAAAGTCAGAAAAAGAAATGTAACTTCTGATAGACAAGTGCCTTACTGGTACAAGTAAAAAGAAATCTTACTTAAAATTATCTCCTCTTACCTTTCCTGCAAATAAATACTTATGAAAATCAATTTTTGTAAAAACATTTGAATTCTTAACCTTTACAATGTCATATCATTTTTCAGAAACTTGCCTTTTTCAACCTATACAAGTTTTGTTTCTACATGGAAGTATAGTTAGTCAGCAAAATGAAAAACAGACTGTTCTTTTTTTTATTTCCTTTCATTTAATTTTATAACAGGATATAATATATGATGAAACTCCATCTCTAAGAATGTTCATTACGAAGAATGGAGGATTTCAATCACTGAAGCGTCAGCTGGCTCAAAGATTTGGCCTTTCAAGTTTGAAGATGATGATGATGATGGAAAGCTTGTAAGTTTTATCATTGCTGAAGGATTTTGATGTAAATTTGATTTTATAAGAGATGTGTTGTTTGTATGGCTTATTAATTTAATTTCAGTTGTAACATGTTTTCTGCTTGATTTACTCTCCTTTGAAAATAGATTATCTTGCACTTAACTTTAAGAACTGTGACTTCACAAATTCTCCCAGACTAGATAATGTAATAATATACCATAGTTTATATAAAAAAGAAAATGTGGTATGATTTCCAATGCGACAACTCTCCACGTAACGGAAAAATATGTAACTCCAGATACATACTATTTGCCAGAGGTAAGTTGTGAGACAAATTAAGTGTAAATTAGTTATGCTTTGATCTCATATTAGATATATATATATTATGAATGTCAAGTAAATTTCTCTTAATTGGTATAGTCTTACAAAATGTTCTTTTGAAATTGCCTAACCATCTGGATTTTAAAATGCTGAAAATATGGTAAATTTCTTTTTATTGCAAGAGATTGACAGAATTTGTTTTGTCAGATTTACCTTAGATATCTTGAATTTAATATACGAGTATATTTTCACTTCTGCTTTTTTATACAGGTGCTTCTTAGAGTTATAGAGATTCAGGAAGGAGTTAATAGACTGTTGGCAGAGAAAATTTTGATGGACCGTTTATAGCTGAATTGTTTTGATTACATCTTGTTCATATAATTTCAAGGATCTCCATACCTGTTTATAAACGAGTACAAAATAAGTTGTAAAATTGAACATAATTCTTGTCAAATAACACGAGCACAGCAATAATCGATAAAATTTAATATTTTTACAAGTTTAAAGGTAACTGCATGAATATTAACTGCAACCTTATAATTTCTGAAGAAATTTCCTATCGTAATTATGAATTTATTTATGTAATGACTATCTCTTTTATGAAGGGTACATTTCAAGTGATAAAAAATATTTTTTGGTGAAAACACTTTTTAGTACAAATGACTCAACTTATATTATTTGAAGAAACTTTTCCCAAAGAAGCATACCTCTGCCTGTCTGGTATTAAATGGTCTAAACATGTTCAAAAATTTTGCAATATTCCTGGACATATGTTCTTTATTATTGAAAATAATGGGATCCCTCTTTTAAAAGTTGTTCCAAATATAATGAATTTTTCCCCTTTTAGGTCAAATAATGTATGTTTTCCTTTTTTCTTTTCTACAACAGTAAAATGACCCCTTGTCTGAGGAACAGTCCAAATCCCAACATTTTTTCTCTTTTGAAATAAATAAAAAACACAAGTCTGTTCAACATTCCTGACCTGAAAATTAAGGAATGAGATTTTTTTTATCACACCGCCCTATAGAAGTGGGACTCATGATAAAAGTTCCTCCATCGTTAAAATTTTCCTATAATTTGGTTAAAATGCAATAGGAATTAACAATTAAGGAGAGATAACCCTGTTATTTGCCATAAAAAAAAGTTATCAAGAGATTTCTCAAAATACTACAAAAAAGAACTACCATTTTTGACTCGACATGATGTCTCGAACATCAAACATTTAAATCAAAATCCAAAACACCATTTATATAATGCAAAGTTATTAAAAGTTATTACAAAACAGGAATACTTGTACTTAGTCCAGATATCATATTATTTATTGTTAATGTGTCTAATGAGTGTATTGTAAATTATTTTAATCAAAAAGAAAAGAAAGGAAAGTGTAATTAAAAACATCATTTTCCTACCAGCAAAACTGAGTTCTCGTTGTTTATTCATTTACAAAGGGTCGTTAGGCAGATCCCAACCTAGCACTACCAAGCTTTTCCCCAGAACATCAAAAAGGTATGCTGCAGCAATTTGAAAGCTAATTCCGACCAGTTGTCAGAGAAAACTGTAAAAAATACAATTCGCGAATTTAACATGAACAAAAGACCAAAAGATTTGTTTTCTCACAATATTAGAAAGTACTGGAGGTATTGAAAATTTTAAATCTGGGTCACAGGAGCCAAAAGATATGCAGCAAGTAAATACATTAAAACGCAGAGAATCAAATGACAAATATATGAAACCATCGAAATACAAACAAAAGAAGACACTACATTCATAAGACATACAGAACTTGTTTTCTTAGACACACACAACCATCTATATGAAATTGAAATAGGTTGAACAAATATTGCGAATTCCAGCATGTTAGGTGTCGATACATCGTTTTATATTGGCAATGTTAATGTGACATTAACTTCTTATTGAATGCCTAAAATGTAAAAAGAGTTTTCTTACAAATCAAACCTTCATAGACATTTGACACTAGTGATGTTAAAATAAGATTATACATGTGACATTTGTCTTTCACAATTCACGTCGTCTGAAGCTAGCCTGAGATAACACAAGATTGGGAGACATGACAAAAAAAGACAGTATGCTTGATCCTGTGGCTAGAAATTTGTATGGAGATCTACACTGTTAAATCATAGATAAAACTGTAGCTTGTAATATTCATTTAGTATTAAAAAGCATCAATATTCCAAGAATAAGAACTTCCCAGGACCGTTATCAGTTTGATCTCAGACTTTTGTCAGTCAGCATCGTTTATCTTCAGATATAATTGCTCGCTTTATATATATTTCTATTTCATTCTAATTAACTAAAAAGTTTTAAAGAGGAGGGGGATTTCGGGACTGTAAGTGCTGTAAAAAAACGGCTAGAAAAATATTTGTCCGTTTCCATTTCCCAAGTGGAAAAGATGTTAAACAAGGAGCTGGAATCTAGTGATTTGATAAGACTTTGCCATCTTGGCATATAATTGGCAAATGTCAAATCTGGTGAGTAGGAGGCAAGAGAAAAAGAAAAAAAAGTAGGGAGTGATGAATGTGATTTTTATTCTGTCAACATTGAGGTTGTAAATTTGAACCCACCAAGGTGTATTTAACTCAGATCCTACATGTTCAAGTAATTGGGGCGAGTCAACAACAGCAATCAATCATCTCATATGAGATACTTCTCTAGTGTATTTTTTCTTGATAATATTCTCATTTAAGCAATATTCTGTCCTTAACAGCAGTTACACTAATTTTATAATGCTAGTTTCGAAGAAAGATATTATTGTTTATTATTGTAGGTAATCCTAGTTCAGATACTGGAAGACGATACATCAACCTTCTCGAAAGAAATAAAACAAGTATTCTTAATTCACAAAGAAAATTGATGGCAACGGCGCAAACCTCAACAGAATCCTGCTAGTCACTAGGAACAGTTGTAAATGTTATCAAACAGAACTCGCACAAATAAAACAACACTAAGGAAGCCAGGTATAATTGAGATCTTCAGAATTGAAACTTGTATCTATTGTTCATTGTTTTCCTCTAAGAAATACTTGTAAAAATGAGAGATAATTTTTTTTTTATTATTCAGTTGGCAATTTTCAACTATGTATTTATTTATTTTTATTCCATCAATTAATGGTATTGGTCAATAGTCAGTCATGTTAGTCGATGTGGGTGTGAATGATGATACAGATGAAGTTACACCTGTACCTCTACCATGTTCATCCACTCCTGTTCACTCAAGATCGGAGCAACCAGAAGTATTGAAACCTCTCCCGAGGTATCCCTTGAACAGTGATGATCAAGGCTGCAGTCAACTACGAAGGAGTCTGAACTTATCAAATTTCAAGCTCATCAACGTACTCTGGAGGATCAAATTGTACGTGACAAATTTGCACAATTAGAGCCTTCTGCTCCTCCAATATTCAAGTCGGACAAAGTACCTCACTCAGAAGATATATTTAAGTCAGACGACGACGAAATTCTGTCAGAATTTTTTTTTAGAACTACATAATTCCACGGAGAATGTAAATAAACCAGAAATTATACAGCCGATACAATCGCATCAACACAGAATAATTGATAACGATCAATTCTTGTCGGAACAATTTAATGACATTTCTTCTACTATCAATTTTCAGAAATATTCACACGACCCACCCCTACAAGTGAGAGAAAAGACAAGAGTGGCAAAAAGGCGAAAAAGTGTAGAAAAAGTAAGTCCATTTCATAGTGACACATTTAAAATTAAAACTAATGTTAAAACTAACACCCCACAACTTAAATAGGATGATCATAAATAAGCCAACCAGATGCTCCGCAGGGCGTAGCTTTATACGACCGCAGAGGTTGAACCCTGAACGGTTGGGGCAAGTATGGACACAACATTCAAGCTGGATTCAGCTCTAAATTTGGATTGTGATTAAATAGTTGACACAGCATAGGTTTCTGACACAGAATGAATGTGTTCTAATGAACTTAAAATTTTGTTTTTTCTCTTAGAGCAATTCACTATGCTGTTGAATATTAATCCTCTCAAAAAAATGTTTGAAGAAATTTTCTTTTTTATTTATGAAATTTCAAATGAGAAAAATTGAACCCAATTTTTTTAATCACATCCCCCTTTCCCTTATTCCAAAACTAATCTCAATTAAAATTTCTAATGGAGTTTGCAACAATAACTACTCATTTAAATACATCATAAAATATTAAGATGTAAAAAAACTGCTTGTTATCACTGAATGGTAAAGATTATTTTAATTTATCAGTTGGTAGTAAAAGGTGAATATACATTGTATATTGTATATAACAAAGATTTAAGTTGATTCTGGACAAAGAAAGATAACTCCAATTAAAAAAAAATCTTGCTATTGCACAATATTTTGCAATTAGATATTTCTTGCTTACTATTCTGGACAAAGAAAGATAACTCTAATTTAAAAAAAACATGCTATTTCACAATATTGTGCAATTAGATATTTCTTGCCATTGCGCAATACTGTGCAATTGAAAAGACTTGCTATTGCACAATACTTAATATAATAATTTTAGATCCTGATTTGGACCAACTTGAAAACTGGGCCCATAATAAAAAATCTAAGTACATTTTTGGATTCAGCATATCAAAGAACCCCAAGATTTCAATTTTTGTTAAAATCAGACTAAGTTTAATTTTGGACCCTTTGGACTTTAGTGTAGACCAATTTGAAAACAGGACTAAAAATGAAGAATCTACATACACAGTTAGATTTGGTATATCAAAGAACCCCATTTATTCAATTTTTGATGAAGTCAAACAAAGTTTAATTTTGGACCCCGATTTGGACCAACTTGAAAACTGGGCTAATAATCAAGAATCTAAGTACATTTTTAGATTCAGCATATCAAAGAACCTAACTGATTCATTTTTTGTCAAAATCAAACTAAGTTTAATTTTGGACCCTTTCGACCTTAATGTAGACCAATTTGAAAACGGGACCAAAAGTTAAGAATCTACATACACAGTCATGACAGTTATATTCGGCATATCAAAGAACCCCAATTATTCAATTTTGATGAAATCAAACAAAGTTTAATTTTGGACCCTTTGGGCCCCTTATTCTGTTGGGACCAAAACTCCCAAAATCAATACCAACTTTCCTTTTATGGTCATAAACCTTGTGTTAAAATTTCATAGATTTCCATTCACTTTTACTAAAGTTAGAGTGCAAAAACTAAAAGTATTCGGACGACGACGACGACGCCAACGTGATAGCAATATACGACGAAAATTTTTTCAAATTTTGCGGTCGTATAAAAAGCAGATGATTCATACGTACTGCATAGATGCATATAAATAGTATAGTCAATTGACCTAGAATTCACGAGTTAATTTCAGCAATTTACGAAACAGGAATACTTGTAATGTGTCTAGAGATAATATTATCTGTTGGTATTGTGTATATTTAATGTATTGTAAATTATTTTGATAAAAAAAAAGTATAGTTATAATCATCATTTTCCAACTAGAAAAACTGAGTTCTCGTTGTTTATTCTTTTAAAAAGGGTCATTAGGCAGATTCCAACCTAGCACTACCTAGCTTTTCCCAGGAACATCAAAAAGGTATGCTGCAGCATTAGTGGTATCCAATGACAGTCTGAAGGGTTATTTGGTCGAAGGACATTAAGTTCCATCGTTTGTTGGTATTGGTCAAATGGATATGTTGGAGAGTTGTTGGAATGAGGGACACTGAGTTCAGTCACAACAATATGGTGGACGCAGAAAACGACAATGAGGAAAGTAACAACAGCAGATAAATTTAAGTTACCACATAAATATTTTACGAGGGCTAGCAAAAATAAGAAGACTCCGTTATTTTTTGATAAAAAAAAACATTGAAAGGGCAAAAAATATTAAAATAATGCGCAATTATTGAATGCTCAACACGATGATGTTAAATGATAACATTTAAGTTGCACAGATAGGTTTGCAAGTCACATAAAATTAATCTTTAACACTATTATAATGTTTTTAATTTATATTAAGCGAGTAATAAGCATGACGAATTTTGTACATTTTGATTGATTTAAATTTACTTGTGATAAGTATTCTTGCAATTCAAAGCACACACACACTATCAGTGCAAATATTTTTTATATGACAGTTTTAAGAAATAACTTAGGCATTGGTAGTTTTGAAGGAGAAAGGAATGGAGTAGGAGGATATCTTTCTCTTATCTGGGATTGATGGATATAAATGTGTTATGTGGTCACCATGCATGGTGCCAATTTTCCTAATTTTCTAGAAAAAGGGTGTTTAGTTAAAGATTCTGATGGAAATGTATAGCATATAATTTTTGAGAAAATATAAGTTAGCGCCCCTAAGGAAATCAAACGGGTTATCATCGGAAAAATTAAGTACAGTCATTCCCAAGTAATGAATAATATAGTGGAACTTTAAAAGGTATATTCAAAAGAGTAGCTATTAATGAGCTTTTTGAACGGGCTTCTTCCTTTCTAAGTCAATTATTTCACGTCAAAGCGAACACAATTGAGCAACAATATTTAGTGACTAATCAGCGGTCATGAATTGCCTTTTTTTTTAAAAATTAGAACAATTGACTATAGCATAAACTTAGATATATTCGTAAACTTCCCGAATCGTAATGATTTATAAATGTCTGCAGCTTTAATTACTGCTGACAAAGAGCTTATGATCATAATATAGTTTTGCTGTTATGTGTACAGTGACAATATTAATACTTCCATCACTATTCAATATGTTTGTTATTTAATAAAGTATGTCTCATACATTTTTCTGAATGTAATACGAAATGTCTCATGCATTTCTCTAAATATTATAGGTGTATTGATGAAAGCAAAGCTAACTTTAACTGAATTAATTTTGTATTCAGATATAATGAGTAGACTAGCAAAGCGAATGTCCATATAAGGAGATTCGAGGACACATAACGGTTCGGTTGCTTTCATGTTCCATGTTAACGACTATTCTGACTTTTGCTTGTTTTTAAATTTTACAATTAACAGTTGCCAGCCGTTTAGTGAAGTCGAGTTCGTGTTTAATCAGATGAATTACTCATTCTTTTCTGGTGTGTTTATTGCTGCTGGCTAACACACAGCTTATTATCATAAAATATTTTTGGTGTAATCTGTATAGTAGCAATTCCATTACTGTTTAATATTTTAGTTTGATCAGGTATATACAAGTTTCATCCAAGGGAACGGCCCCAAGGGTGACTGGAGAATATAAATATGGTCACTTGGTCTTCTTCCGACCGGCAGTAAAACGCTTGCCAAAGTGAGGCGTCCGTTTGGCTGTGCGGGATGTATCAAGTTCGCAGTCACGTCCGGTAAGATTGGGGACGTTAAATCCGATGCCTCGTGTAAGGAGAGTGGCACACTCTTTGTACGTTAAGAACCCTTGCAACAACTCTTTGAGGGGTCCGTAGGTGGCCTGTTACAAGGCAAAATTTCTGTCCCTATCCAATATACCCTCATTTTCCAGTGGCAGCCCAAATTTCCCCGACCATCATCCCAGATGGCCTCTATTATTTCAAGACCTACCTATAGTATTTATTGTGAACTTGTTCTCGTCCTAAATATGCATGAAATATTTGCCACTGGACGTTAAGCAATCAACAATCAATCAATCCAAGGGAACGTCCATTTTACTTCACTGGTGTTTTTTTTTGGTAAACGGACAGCAAGTCACAGGACTTATAGGCACAAATCTAATATGACAAAGAGTCACAAAAATTTTTTTGTCAATTGTTTTCATTCCAAAGTTTCCTATTCTCAATTCTGTTCAATTTAAAATAAATAATCTAGATATCCTTCTTTCTACAAGAATCATAGGATAACTTAGCAAACTAGAGAGGTGAAATTACCACCATGTTTATCACTATCAAAATAGGTGATGATTTTAATGACAAGCCCTTTCTATGAGACATGTCAACTGAGATTATATTATTGACAAGCCCTTTCTAGGCGACATGTCATGTGAGATTATGTTATGGTATTGACACACAATCTGTACTGCTTTATGGATCAGAATGTTGGAGAATTATACAAACTGACTTCAACAAACTGGCCGCATTCCACAATACCTGCCTGAGAAGAATATGCAAAATCTTTTGGCCAAACAAAGTATCCAACCAGGAACTTTTCAAACTGACAGCACAAAGAGATATAAGAGACGAAATAAAAACAAGAAGATGGAAATGGATAGGCCATGTCTTAAGGAAGGAACCAGCAAACAGCGCTAAAGTGTCACTGAGGTGGACTCCAACTGGTAAGAGGAAAAGGGGGAGACCTAAAGAAACATGGAGAAGAACATTGGAAAGCGAGATGAAGGAGGATAGGATGTCTTGGCGAGAAGTAGAGAAGAAAGCACAAGACAGAGTGTTATGGAGAGAGCTAGTGTCGGCCTTATGTGCATCAAAGCACGAAGAGGATTAAGTAAGTAAGTATTGACACACTCTTTCTAGGAGACATTTCATATATTATATTATTGACAAGCCCTTTCTTGAAAACATGTCAAATGAGATTACATTATTGACATACTCATTCTAGGAAACATGTCTTATGATATCATGTTATTTGTAAGCCCTTTCTATGAGACATGTCATTTGAGATTATATTATTGACACGTCCTTTTTAGTAGACGCATCATTTTAGATTATATTTTTGACAAGTCCTTTCTAGGAGACACGTCAAATGAGATTATGTGATTAACAAGCCCTCACTAGGAGAAATGTCATTTGAGATAATGTTACTGACAAGTCCTTGCTAGGCGACATGTCAAATGAAATAATGTTATTTACAATCCCTTTCTAGGAGACATGTCATTTGAAATGATGTTACTGACAAGTCCTTGTTGGCGACATGTCATTTGAGATGACGTTATTGACATGTCCTTGCTAGGCGACATGTCAAATGAGATAATGTTATTGACAAGCCCTCTCTAGGAGACATGTCATTTGAGATGATGTTACCGACAAGTCCTTTCTATGAAACATGTCACATGAGATTGTTATTGACAAGCCCTTTCTATGCGACATGTCATTTGAGATTATGCTAGATGACAAGTCATGTGAGATTATGTCACCGCAACCATTTACAGCTAAGATTATAGAAATATCTTTGCCATCATCGTCGTAATTTATTTCAAGATTACAAATTTTATTACCGAATTCAGCTACAGCTTCAACATTTTCAACTCCAAAATCCAAAAGCAGTACCACATTTAACATTGATTTACCGAGTCACTGGTCAAGCTATTCAGAGGCCAGAAGCTATTATGGATTATAACAAATACAGATGATCACCTATCCTGCCTTTAAGAGACGAACCCTGAAGTGGTGGAAGAAAGTTTTCTTCCATCTTTTGATGTGGCAACTCTCAATCCAAACCTTTTATATGTTCAATTTTGTCGACAGAAAAACAGAAAGCCAGTTTTGCATAGGGTTTTTAGAAGAGAAGGTGTTAAGAGTTTAATCAGTGCAACTGCCCCATCTCTACCAGTTGTACGCAGAGCAGCAAATGCTCGTGATATGGAGCGCTTAACTGGAAGGCATTTTATAAGCAAAATTGTCCAGAAGGAAGGCCTGAAGTCAAAACCACTTAGAACATGTCCAGTTTGCAATGTTCCTACAGGGAAAAGCAAGACAGCTGGTGATGGGAGAAAGGTTGTGAGATCACGCTATGAATGTAAAGACTGTGATGTTGGACTTTGTGTTGATCCTTGCTTTCGTTTGTACCATACTTACAAAGACTTCAAAACTGCACATGTTATAAGAAAGCCTTCCGGTGTGTTATACAGACGCGCAATCGAGCACTCGAAATAGTTCTAAATATGATGAAAAATGATAGATATATACATGCATAAATAAGGCTGTATTTGCTTCACAGAACAGAAACGGATAGCCCATAGTTCTTCAATACCATTCATCGTTCGTTTGATCAATGCGAAAATGCTTCTAGTGCTTACATATTCTTTATTTCTTATCACCTTGAAACATTTAGTTTTGAAAACGTTAAAATTTGATGAAACAAGCAATTGATGTTGATAGCAATCTCTGGTGAAAGATTTGTTATAGCTTTTTGTTAGTTTAATTTTATGCATAGCATTACTAATATAAAATTAAACTTATGCATAGCATTACTAATATAAAATTAAACTAAGTCCGTGCAATAATCACACAACGGTTGTGTCTTATTGATTTCACAGCTTAAAACTTTTATTCCAACAATAATTACTCATTTAAATACATCATAAAATATTAAAATGTAAAAAAAAGTGCTTGTCCACTGAATGGTAAAGATTGTTTTAATTTATCAGTTGGTAGTAAAAGTGAATATACATTGTATATTGTATAAAACAATGATTTAAGTTGATTCAACTACTATTCTGGACAGTTAAATTTGGCATATCAAAGAACCCCATATCTTCAATTATTGATGAAATCAAACAAAGTTTAATTTTTGAACCCTTTGGGCCCCTTATTCCTAAACTGTTGGGACCAAAACTTCCTAAATCAATACCAACCTTCCTTTTATGGTCATAAACCTTGTGAGACCGGGATAAATTGACGAAGGCATCAGTTGATGAGAGAATGCCTAGCATATGTTTGTGTGGTGCACAGGGAAATGGAGATCAGTTTTCAACAATTTATGATTTTAACCAGAATTACATCAACAATAAGACCATACTGGAATGTAAAGACAGTTTGGTCGAGACAAGAAGGCAGTATGTGTTAAATAAAAGAGAACTGCATAATAACATTACAATAGTGCACACACTGAAATGTCTCGCCTTCTTTTCTAATCATTGATATTATGTTGATAGTCCTAAGTATAAAGCTTTATTACAACTGTCACATAAACTTAACATTAACCAAGGTAGCTAAAGAAAGACACATGAAGCATAAAATGAGGTCAAGGTCAGATGAACCATGCCAGGGAGACATGTACAGCTAACAATGCTTCCATACATTAAATATAGTTTACCTATTACTTATAGTTTAGGAAAAATAGACCAAAACACAAAAACTTAACACTGTGCAATAAACCGTGAAATTAAGGTCATGGTCAAATAAAATGTGCGGGACTGACATATAGATCATAAAAAATGTCCATACACCAAATAAAGTTGACCTTTGGCGTATAATATTAGATAAAAAGACCAAAACTCAAAAACTTAACTATTACCACTGAACCATGAAAATGAGGTCAAGGTCAAATGACCTCTGCCCGCTAGACATATACACCTTACAATCATTCCATGCAACAAATATAGTAGACCTATTGCATAAAGTATAAGAAAAACAGACCAAAACACTAAAACTTAACTATAACCACTGAACCATGAAAATGATGTCAAGGTCAGATGACACCTGCCAGTTGGACATGTACATCTTACAGTCCTTCCATAAACCGAATATACTAGCCCTATTGCTTATAGTATCTGAGATATGGACTTGACCACCATAATTTAACCTTGTTCACTAATCCATGAAATGAGATCGAGATCAAGTGAAAACTGTCTGACGGGCATGAAGACCTTGCAAGGTACGCACATACCAAATATAGTTATCCTATTACTTATAATAAGAGAGAATTCAACATTGCAAAAAATCTGAACTTTTTTTTTCAAGTGGTCACTGAACCATGAAAATGAGGCCAAGGACATTGGACATGTGACTGACGGAACCTTCGTAACATGAGGCATCTATATACAAAGTATGAAGCATCCAGGTCGTCCAGCTTCTAAAATATAAAGCTTTTAAGAAGTGAGCTACATGTAACGCCGCCGCCGCTGGATCACTCTACCTATGTCGAGCTTTCTGCAACAAAAGTTGGAGGCTCGACAAAAACCGTGTTGTCATTTCAAGGTCAGAAATAGGGGTGTGGGTAAACATATGCAAAGTGTTTGACTTGTACGAAAAAAGAAAATTCAAACAGCAAACAAGAGATATGATGAAGACACTGCTGCATTTTAAACAGTTATTAGGTTACAAAAACGGAAAGCTGTTGGAAGTTCTAAAACATTTATTAAAAACAAAAGACTGGAAAATCATGCCCAGCAGCTCTGAAAGGTTGGTAAAATAAGCAATATGTTTGTATACAAATATCATAAATTAATCTCTGTTTTTACAAGTATAAGGAATCAAATCAATAACTTCACTTAAATGGAACTATCATCAAAATAAGTATAATCCTGTTTGACACCCTGAAGTTGTTTTTCTATATATATTAACGCTTTCTTTGAGTTTGCAGTCTCGTACATTTTATTATATGTTTTCAAACTTTAAGTTTGAATAGTATGTTTAAGATTCGTACCATCTAGGCCGGCAAACTATACCCTCGGTAAAAAAAAATTTACGTGGGTGAAATTTTCATCGGGGAGTCGCACGTTGGACGCGGGCGAGCCACCGCGGGTCTCTCGACCATAAGATTCAAGACGATTGTAATGTTTTATTATTTTTTTCATATGTTGAATTGTATTTTTCAAGTAAACTTATATAGTATTGGAATTATAAATTAACAAGTTATGAATAAATGTCAATAACCTTTCTTCGTGTAAGTTAAAGAGACATCAATTTCTGACTGTCTATTTAAAATATTAACTATGTTTGAATACACAAATGCAATCGAAATAAATAAATATCTGGTGACAAACACATTAAAAATATAAAATCATCAAACGTAGGCATAATTCATTTTTCAAGAAAGTTAAAGTTATATAAAAAAGAGCACAATTCCATTTATGATATAAGGAGGTAATTCACATTTATATTGAAAATATTCTCACAATGCATTTTGGCAATGGTGTTAAGTAAAACGATGGCCTAACCTCACATCCAGCGACACAAGAGAAAAAAGAACAAGTGGCACCTGGTAAAGAGAAAGCAGATCAAACCGGCATATCCATATGACCCAAAATGCAGTAATGTGGAATACAGCTTTCAAGGAACATGCCAGTATATCCCCCGTGTGAAATGGATTTCTCAACTTGGACATAAAAAGAGGAAATAAGGTAAAGCAGTACAGAACAAATGAAATGTTCACGTTCTACATATCGTTCTGGATTTGTTTCATTGTACTAAGAAATGGCTACAAACAAACCAGGCAGGAGATCAGCTAAAGTATTGTTTGCCAACTGAAGAAGAGAGACAGTGTTGCGGTAGAACAAGACAGATCTGCTACTCCCGAATACCAGTACATACCCAATTCATGACTAATTGCTGCATTGTAAGAATGTACAATATTAATGTTGTTAATATTAATATTCTGCATGATTTATGAACTGTGATATTATATAATGTTAGTATTGATGATGCAGATTTAGTGAGTTGCGTTTCCTGGAAGGACAAAAGCAGATCGTAAGAAGATTTACAAGAGATTGTCTTTGGATTAAACTAACAGGTGTATTGTGGAATATAACTTTGCTTTCAAGGAACCTGATAAGAAATTGGACAGACTGATAAACTAACGAAGTTCTGTAGCAGATTGTAGTACTGTCTGTTACAAGGACATTGCGGAGATGCATGCCACGTCTATTCATATAATTGTAAAGGGACATCAAGGGATATTTAGGGAAAATAATTCTTACCTGAACATGCCAGATACCCATATAAGCTAGGTATGAATCAAGAACACAGCTAAAGTTATAACAAATAGTAACATCATAGCATGTATGGTACATGGGAATTGTTTTTAAATTGCATCAAGTTTTCAATCACTTCCGTGCACTGGTTTCAACAGTCATCAATTATATTGGAGTGTTTGGTCAGCTATAGGAATTTTAGAATGTGCTGGATTCATGTCCGTGTTTTGATGGAGCGACTCCTAACAGGGCATTTTACAGAATTCATGCTGTGCAGCAAGATAGTTTGACATTTATTCGGAGAATAGATACCGATCTAAAGGCAAAATATATTTTATATGTGAGCCACCACACGTAATGAAAACTACCCGCAACAACTAGAAAAACAAACTGCCATAACAAAACTAGAAATTTAGAGATTCTAAATTAAATGACATTATTATTTTTTTTTACAACTCATTTTAGATTACAATCTTCGCCATCAAATCAATAAGTTTGATAGCTGTTGTGGCAGCTATCAAACTAATAAATGATACATCAATAATTCCTGTAAGTAATAAACTAGTTTTCAATAAATATTCACTTTTTTTTTTCTATTTTAAAAATCAGAAATGTGAGACGACTGCAAATGAGACATATATATAATATACATGTATATTAATAATAGGTCACCTAATACATGTAATAATGTTTAACCACCAGCAAACCAATACCTCCTAGTCAACTATAAGAGACCCCTAAATAACAAGAAATGAAAATGAAAAAACTGTTTTATTCCTGACACAAAGCATTTACTTATGTATGAGATAGTGGAGTAAACTTGGTTTTGCAGCTACCAAAACGAACTAAAAACACAGAACTATAAAGGCTTTATAAAAAAGAAAAATATAAAGACCAAAAGAATGCAAAACAATTGTAATATTCCTTACACATACCAATAATTAATTTATGTAAAAAATAGTGGAATAAACTTCACTTTACAGCTGCTTCATAGGGGCACATATGATGACTATAAGGAGGTATATGCATCACTTCTGTCCACGAATGTGGACGTAAGTAATGTCGAAAAATTGTTCGCACTATTTTAGAATAAAGGGGTGTGTTTAAGGTTGAACGTTTACCAAAAAAAAACATTTGCAGAAACTATGTTAGTGAAAGCAAAAATTATCGCACAATTGCATGCAACAAGTAGCAAAAATAACACATAAATAATCATGTTCCCACACTTACTTCCTAGCTCTGTAATTTCACTTCATTAGATTTATGCAGTTATTTCCTAGTTTTGTAATCTAACATGGGTTGTAATCACAAGAGTGTTCCTTTTGTTTTCTGCTACACTTTCGTTTTGCACTTTTTATGAATTCGTCTTTTGTTAAATTCTTATCCAGTGTAGCAAATCTTCATAAAATTATTTCACTGCCCCTGTAATAAAGAAATGAACAAATGAATACTCAATGTATACTTCTTATGATTATAATAAATCCTAAAAGACTCTTGTTTAACTAGACTATACAAGGCGATGCCATAGGGATAAGGCACTCATACCACATCTTCTATTTAGATTGTTAGACTTCACTGTGCAAGCTAAGTCAAGCCGGAAATTTGAGGGTAGATATGGATACAGGAAACAGAACCATGTAAAAAAAAGTTCTAACTAAATGAATAATTCTAGTGAAAAAAATATGAAGTCAAATATAAATACAACAGCATTATCGGTATTATAATATTTAACATTTTAATTATGCATATATATATCTTCAAATTTCGAATCCTATGTGACATTAAGGATTGCAATTATGTTACTAACTTAAAGTAATTTATTGTGCATTTTGTCCAGTTCTTTCAAATTTGTATCACCTAAAACTAATTTATCAACATTCTGAAACAGTATGTAGACAACATGGACAAGTAAAATTCGAAAATACACTTTTCCATTGATAAGGGTTATAACTGCAATCTTCACATTTAACAAAGATTTCAAAAATAAAATAAGTTTTATTTGTGGTTAAAAAACATGTATTAGTTGTCATTCATAATCATATACGTATATCGGAATAAAACAGCGAACTGAATGACTTGAATGGTTTAGATAATGCCCTTGCTGCATTGTACACATGATGACACACATCCCAACTATCATCTTACAAGAGACAGGTATTGTCGAAATGCGCATCTGGTGCAAGAAAATTGGTACCGTTAGTTTTATTGGGATCATTAAAAAAAACTAGGACTCTTCCGGTATAAACCTTATCTATTTTAGCCAAGCCAGCGCATTGTTGTTGTGCAAAAAAATATATTTCTCCATGTGGTCAGCCTTCTCAATGAATATGATTCTAAAGGTTACATTTTTAAGTGGCATACGCTCTTTGCACGTTAAGAACCCTTGCAACAACTCTTTGAGGGGTCCGTAGGTGGCCTGTTGCAAGGCAAAATTTCTGTCCCTATCCACTATACCCTCCTTTTCCGGTGGCAGTCCAAATTTATCCGACCATCATCCCAGATGGCCTCTGTCGTATCAACCTACCTATTATATTTATTGTGAACTTGTTCTCGTCCTGAATATGCATGAAATATTTGCCACTGGACGTTAAGAAACCAACAATCAATCAATTTTAGTGGCATGATGTAAAATAGTAATATGAGGTATAACGTTGTCTGTTTGATGAAACTCCTTCATTTGGAACATCTCTTCATTGGATAAACCCTTTTTCACTGGCTTGTGTCGTCCTGTTGAAAATTGTTTTAAAATTTCTTGTGCCTCTACCTTAATTGAGTGAGAAAAGCCAGCAGTGTCCAACAACGAAATTAATTTAAAAATTTGGATTCTTAGATAAAATTCAAGTCTTTAGTTTTTCACTTGTTCCATATTTTGACAGGACACTATTTTTTTATATATCAATATTAATTTCTTGCGTTGAATCTATCATAATTTTTTTTTAATATCATTTTTTGTATAACATTGTACAATGCATAATAAAGTACAATGTACAAACATCAGACCCCTCAACGAGAACATAAAACTTCCTTTGATCAATCAGATCAGTTTAGATCATGTTTCATGTGAACATGCTAAAAAACTGAGTTTGGTGGGGTCTTTGTCAACACTGTCATATATGTATAATATTTGGTCTTTAATGGTGTCTTATGTGTCTTCCGAATTTATGTTAATCAATCCTTCTTCTAGAATAATATCTGGCAATTTTATATTTCCAATAAAAACAACTTTACAGGATTTTTCAAATAACTTCTTCTTTATCTGTTGTCCTTTCTAGAGCAAGCTCCCTATATGGCCGAAAAATGTGTCCTTGTGTGTGAGGTGGCTTTTGACGACTTGAACACAGAAGCTATTAGCTGCGGAACCGTAGCTCTTTAAATAGGTCTTTATGTTATTTTTTGACTATTTGCGGACCATAGAGCTACGGATTTTTCCTGTTTCAAAACGTTCGGAATTGCGACCCAGAAAATATTGTTTATAATCAATGCAAAGCTTGTCAATATATATAGTTCGTTGCGTTAGATATTTTTCTAGGATATGACGTACTTATTTATGTTTGAATATTCATTTCCTTAACATTAATAGTCAATTGAACATTACTACCAATAAACTAGTCCATTTTGAATCTCAATTAATACGCACTTTTAATACATGCTGTTTACAGTTTATCTCTATCTATAATTATATTCAAGATATTAACCAAAAACAGCAAAATTTCTTTAAAATTACCAATTCAGGGGCAGTAACCCAACCACAGGTTGTCTGATTCATCTGAAAATTTCAGGGCAGATAGATCTTGACCTGATAAACAATATTATCCCATGTCAGATTTGCTCTAAATGCGTTGGTTTTTGAGTTATAAGCCAAAAACTGCATTTGACCCGTATGTTCTATTTTTAGCAATGGCGACCTTGTTTGTTGATAGATCACAACTTCGGATACAATTTACAAACTAGATACCCTAAGGAACATTCAGTTAAAGTTTGGAAGTATTTGGCCCAGTAGTTTCAGAGGAGAAGATTTTTGTAAAAGATTACTAAGATTTACGAAAAATGGTTAAAAATTGACTATAAAGGGCAATAACTCCTAAAGGGGTCAACTGACCATTTCCGTCATGTTGACTTATTTGTAAATCTTACTTTGCTGAACATTATTCCTGTTTACAGTTTATCTCTATCTATAATAATATTCAAAATAATAACCAAAAAACAGCAAAATTTCCTTAAAATTACCAATTCAGGGGCAGCAACCCAACAACAGGTGCACAGGGAAATGGAGATCAGTTTTCAACAATTTATGATTTTAACCAGAATTACATCAACAATAAGACCATACTGGAATGTAAAGACAGTTTGGTCGAGACAAGAAGGCAGTATGTGTTAAATAAAAGAGAACTGCATAATAACATTACAATAGTGCACACACTGAAATGTCTCGCCTTCTTTTCTAATCATTGATATTATGTTGATAGTCCTAAGTATAAAGCTTTATTACAACTGTCACATAAACTTAACATTAACCAAGGTAGCTAAAGAAAGACACATGAAGCATAAAATGAGGTCAAGGTCAGATGAACCATGCCAGGGAGACATGTACAGCTAACAATGCTTCCATACATTAAATATAGTTTACCTATTACTTATAGTTTAGGAAAAATAGACCAAAACACAAAAACTTAACACTGTGCAATAAACCGTGAAATTAAGGTCATGGTCAAATAAAATGTGCGGGACTGACATATAGATCATAAAAAATGTCCATACACCAAATAAAGTTGACCTTTGGCGTATAATATTAGATAAAAAGACCAAAACTCAAAAACTTAACTATTACCACTGAACCATGAAAATGAGGTCAAGGTCAAATGACCTCTGCCCGCTAGACATATACACCTTACAATCATTCCATGCAACAAATATAGTAGACCTATTGCATAAAGTATAAGAAAAACAGACCAAAACACTAAAACTTAACTGTAACCACTGAACCATGAAAATGATGTCAAGGTCAGATGACACCTGCCAGTTGGACATGTACATCTTACAGTCCTTCCATAAACCGAATATACTAGCCCTATTGCTTATAGTATCTGAGATATGGACTTGACCACCAAAATTTAACCTTGTTCACTAATCCATGAAATGAGATCGAGATCAAGTGAAAACTGTCTGACGGGCATGAAGACCTTGCAAGGTACGCACATACCAAATATAGTTATCCTATTACTTATAATAAGAGAGAATTCAACATTGCAAAAAATCTGAACTTTTTTTTTCAAGTGGTCACTGAACCATGAAAATGAGGCCAAGGACATTGGACATGTGACTGACGGAACCTTCGTAACATGAGGCATCTATATACAAAGTATGAAGCATCCAGGTCTTCCAGCTTCTAAAATATAAAGCTTATAAGAAGTGAGCTACATGTAACGCCGCCGCCGCTGGATCACTCTACCTATGTCGAGCTTTCTGCAACAAAAGTTGGAGGCTCGACAAAAACCGTGTTGTCATTTCAAGGTCAGAAATAGGGGTGTGGGTAAACATATGCAAAGTGTTTGACTTGTACGAAAAAAGAAAATTCAAACAGCAAACAAGAGATATGATGAAGACACTGCTGCATTTTAAACAGTTATTAGGTTACAAAAACGGAAAGCTGTTGGAAGTTCTAAAACATTTATTAAAAACAAAAGACTGGAAAATCATGCCCAGCAGCTCTGAAAGGTTGGTAAAATAAGCAATATGTTTGTATACAAATATCATAAATTAATCTCTGTTTTTACAAGTATAAGGAATCAAATCAATAACTTCACTTAAATGGAACTATCATCAAAATAAGTATAATCCTGTTTGACACCCTGAAGTTGTTTTTCTATATATATTAACGCTTTCTTTGAGTTTGCAGTCTCGTACATTTTATTATATGTTTTCAAACTTTAAGTTTGAATAGTATGTTTAAGATTCGTACCATCTAGGCCGGCAAACTATACCCTCGGTAAAAAAAAATTTACGTGGGTGAAATTTTCATCGGGGAGTCGCACGTTGGACGCGGGCGAGCCACCGCGGGTCTCTCGACCATAAGATTCAAGACGATTGTAATGTTTTATTATTTTTTTCATATGTTGAATTGTATTTTTCAAGTAAACTTATATAGTATTGGAATTATAAATTAACAAGTTATGAATAAATGTCAATAACCTTTCTTCGTGTAAGTTAAAGAGACATCAATTTCTGACTGTCTATTTAAAATATTAACTATGTTTGAATACACAAATGCAATCGAAATAAATAAATATCTGGTGACAAACACATTAAAAATATAAAATCATCAAACGTAGGCATAATTCATTTTTCAAGAAAGTTAAAGTTATATAAAAAAGAGCACAATTCCATTTATGATATAAGGAGGTAATTCACATTTATATTGAAAATATTCTCACAATGCATTTTGGCAATGGTGTTAAGTAAAACGATGGCCTAACCTCACATCCAGCGACACAAGAGAAAAAAGAACAAGTGGCACCTGGTAAAGAGAAAGCAGATCAAACCGGCATATCCATATGACCCAAAATGCAGTAATGTGGAATACAGCTTTCAAGGAACATGCCAGTATATCCCCCGTGTGAAATGGATTTCTCAACTTGGACATAAAAAGAGGAAATAAGGTAAAGCAGTACAGAACAAATGAAATGTTCACGTTCTACATATCGTTCTGGATTTGTTTCATTGTACTAAGAAATGGCTACAAACAAACCAGGCAGGAGATCAGCTAAAGTATTGTTTGCCAACTGAAGAAGAGAGACAGTGTTGCGGTAGAACAAGACAGATCTGCTACTCCCGAATACCAGTACATACCCAATTCATGACTAATTGCTGCATTGTAAGAATGTACAATATTAATGTTGTTAATATTAATATTCTGCATGATTTATGAACTGTGATATTATATAATGTTAGTATTGATGATGCAGATTTAGTGAGTTGCGTTTCCTGGAAGGACAAAAGCAGATCGTAAGAAGATTTACAAGAGATTGTCTTTGGATTAAACTAACAGGTGTATTGTGGAATATAACTTTGCTTTCAAGGAACCTGATAAGAAATTGGACAGACTGATAAACTAACGAAGTTCTGTAGCAGATTGTAGTACTGTCTGTTACAAGGACATTGCGGAGATGCATGCCACGTCTATTCATATAATTGTAAAGGGACATCAAGGGATATTTAGGGAAAATAATTCTTACCTGAACATGCCAGATACCCATATAAGCTAGGTATGAATCAAGAACACAGCTAAAGTTATAACAAATAGTAACATCATAGCATGTATGGTACATGGGAATTGTTTTTAAATTGCATCAAGTTTTCAATCACTTCCGTGCACTGGTTTCAACAGTCATCAATTATATTGGAGTGTTTGGTCAGCTATAGGAATTTTAGAATGTGCTGGATTCATGTCCGTGTTTTGATGGAGCGACTCCTAACAGGGCATTTTACAGAATTCATGCTGTGCAGCAAGATAGTTTGACATTTATACGGAGAATAGATACCGATCTAAAGGCAAAATATATTTTATATGTGAGCCACCACACGTAATGAAAACTACCCGCAACAACTAGAAAAACAAACTGCCATAACAAAACTAGAAATTTAGAGATTCTAAATTAAATGACATTATTATTTTTTTTTACAACTCATTTTAGATTACAATCTTCGCCATCAAATCAATAAGTTTGATAGCTGTTGTGGCAGCTATCAAACTAATAAATGATACATCAATAATTCCTGTAAGTAATAAACTAGTTTTCAATAAATATTCACTTTTTTTTTCTATTTTAAAAATCAGAAATGTGAGACGACTGCAAATGAGACATATATATAATATACATGTATATTAATAATAGGTCACCTAATACATGTAATAATGTTTAACCACCAGCAAACCAATACCTCCTAGTCAACTATAAGAGACCCCTAAATAACAAGAAATGAAAATGAAAAAACTGTTTTATTCCTGACACAAAGCATTTACTTATGTATGAGATAGTGGAGTAAACTTGGTTTTGCAGCTACCAAAACGAACTAAAAACACAGAACTATAAAGGCTTTATAAAAAAGAAAAATATAAAGACCAAAAGAATGCAAAACAATTGTAATATTCCTTACACATACCAATAATTAATTTATGTAAAAAATAGTGGAATAAACTTCACTTTACAGCTGCTTCATAGGGGCACATATGATGACTATAAGGAGGTATATGCATCACTTCTGTCCACGAATGTGGACGTAAGTAATGTCGAAAAATTGTTCGCACTATTTTAGAATAAAGGGGTGTGTTTAAGGTTGAACGTTTACCAAAAAAAAACATTTGCAGAAACTATGTTAGTGAAAGCAAAAATTATCGCACAATTGCATGCAACAAGTAGCAAAAATAACACATAAATAATCATGTTCCCACACTTACTTCCTAGCTCTGTAATTTCACTTCATTAGATTTATGCAGTTATTTCCTAGTTTTGTAATCTAACATGGGTTGTAATCACAAGAGTGTTCCTTTTGTTTTCTGCTACACTTTCGTTTTGCACTTTTTATGAATTCGTCTTTTGTTAAATTCTTA
Organism: Mytilus galloprovincialis; assembly: GCA_037788925.1. NCBI lineage: Eukaryota > Metazoa > Mollusca > Bivalvia > Mytilida > Mytilidae > Mytilus > Mytilus galloprovincialis. Next base: position 1,781,002 of record JAWDJN010000024.1, on the reverse strand, counting down.
TCCAGTGTAGCAAATCTTCATAAAATTATTTCACTGCCCCTGTAATAAAGAAATGAACAAATGAATACTCAATGTATACTTCTTATGATTATAATAAATCCTAAAAGACTCTTGTTTAACTAGACTATACAAGGCGATGCCATAGGGATAAGGCACTCATACCACATCTTCTATTTAGATTGTTAGACTTCACTGTGCAAGCTAAGTCAAGCCGGAAATTTGAGGGTAGATATGGATACAGGAAACAGAACCATGTAAAAAAAAGTTCTAACTAAATGAATAATTCTAGTGAAAAAAATATGAAGTCAAATATAAATACAACAGCATTATCGGTATTATAATATTTAACATTTTAATTATGCATATATATATCTTCAAATTTCGAATCCTATGTGACATTAAGGATTGCAATTATGTTACTAACTTAAAGTAATTTATTGTGCATTTTGTCCAGTTCTTTCAAATTTGTATCACCTAAAACTAATTTATCAACATTCTGAAACAGTATGTAGACAACATGGACAAGTAAAATTCGAAAATACACTTTTCCATTGATAAGGGTTATAACTGCAATCTTCACATTTAACAAAGATTTCAAAAATAAAATAAGTTTTATTTGTGGTTAAAAAACATGTATTAGTTGTCATTCATAATCATATACGTATATCGGAATAAAACAGCGAACTGAATGACTTGAATGGTTTAGATAATGCCCTTGCTGCATTGTACACATGATGACACACATCCCAACTATCATCTTACAAGAGACAGGTATTGTCGAAATGCGCATCTGGTGCAAGAAAATTGGTACCGTTAGTTTTATTGGGATCATTAAAAAAAACTAGGACTCTTCCGGTATAAACCTTATCTATTTTAGCCAAGCCAGCGCATTGTTGTTGTGCAAAAAAATATATTTCTCCATGTGGTCAGCCTTCTCAATGAATATGATTCTAAAGGTTACATTTTTAAGTGGCATACGCTCTTTGCACGTTAAGAACCCTTGCAACAACTCTTTGAGGGGTCCGTAGGTGGCCTGTTGCAAGGCAAAATTTCTGTCCCTATCCACTATACCCTCCTTTTCCGGTGGCAGTCCAAATTTATCCGACCATCATCCCAGATGGCCTCTGTCGTATCAACCTACCTATTATATTTATTGTGAACTTGTTCTCGTCCTGAATATGCATGAAATATTTGCCACTGGACGTTAAGAAACCAACAATCAATCAATTTAAGTGGCATGATGTAAAATAGTAATATGAGGTATAACGTTGTCTGTTTGATGAAACTCCTTCATTTGGAACATCTCTTCATTGGATAAACCCTTTTTCACTGGCTTGTGTTTATCTCTATCTATAATAATATTCAAAATAATTTGAAAAAGTTTGGAAGTATTTGGCCCAGTAGTTTCAGAGGAGAAGATTTTTGTAAAAGATTACTAAGATTTACGAAAAATGGTTAAAAATTGACTATAAAGGGCAATAACTCCTAAAGGGGTCAACTGACCATTTCCCTCATGTTGACTTATTTGTAAATCTTACTTTGCTGAACATTATTCCTGTTTACAGTTTATCTCTATCTATAATAATATTCAAAATAATAACCAAAAACAGCAAAATTTCCTTAAAATTACCAATTCAGGGGCAGCAACCCAACAACAGGTTGTCTGATTCATCTGAAAATTTCAGGGCAGATAGATCTTGACCTGATAAACAATATTACCCCTGTCAGATTTGCTCTAAATGCTTTGGTTTTTGAGTTATAAGCCAAAAACTGCATTTGACCCCTATGTTCTATTTTTAGCAATGGCGACCATGTTTGTTGATAGATCAAAACTTCGGATACAATTTATAAATTAGATACCCTAAGGAACATTCAGTTAAAGTTTGAAAGTATTTGGCCCAGTAGTTTCAGAGGAGAAGATTCTTGAAATAGTCTACGACGACGACAGACGACGGACGCCAAGTGATGGCATAAGCTCACTTGTCCCTTCGGGACAGGTGAGCTAAAAAGTTTAATATAAAGAAACTTTATATTTAGAGATCATTCCTGCATAAGAGGGACCTCTTTGCAACCAAGCAGAGTATACCAGATTTTTGGAATAAGTCACAAATCTTTTACATTGAAACCACCAAAGGGGTTAGTGATGAGAAGTGAGAGAAATTGGCGGAGATTGATGCTCGTCGCATTATGAAAAGATTGGAAGTTTTGGGTAAGAATAGCTAAGTTATAACAAAATTATGAAGGAGTAAATGTTCGTACAGTAACTATATATGTTATTTATACCTAAATTGTGGTGAATATTTTAAGAACATTTTCAACTACTACACTGCTAAACATGCTAAAGAATCAAGTTATCTCATGAAATTTTAAATTAATAAGGAGTTGTGGTGTGATTGCGTATGGGACAATTGTCAAAGAGTATCTATGTAAAGTAGATTTTGCAATAAAGGTCCCCTTACAACCTTTAACAATAAACTTATAATGTATAGTAAGCTATATATAAAATGTAATAAAAGGCTTGGACATGTGAACATTGGAAGCAAATTTAAATGAATACATCAATGGTCTAGTTTATGAAAAGAAATGTAAACGATAAACAAATTTTGCAACCAGCAAGCAAATAAAACCGAAAAACGAATATACTCATTAATAGTCAATTGAACATTACTACCAATAAACTAGTCCATTTTGAATCTCAATTAATACGCACTTTTAATACATGTTGTTTATAAATTTCCCATAATTTTTTGGATTATGGAAACTGTTTCATCTTTTTATTTATTTATCATTTATTCATAATTCCTATTAATGTTACAATCATTTATTTATATATTTCTATATCATTTGTTTTAATCATGTTTCTAAAATGTTAACTCAAGAAATTAATTTTATATATTTTATTAAATTTCAGCCTTTCTTTTCCTGTCAGTTACCATGCATGTAATTTTAAGTCTTACAAAACATACATTTTCTGGGTAATTATATCTGTACAAAGGAAAATTTGTATTTCAATTCAACTAGTTAGTGAACTTTTTATACTTCATGCAAGTATTTCTGTTACAAACTGAAAGATTGAACTAATTCTCTTTTTTTGGTTTTGAGGACAGTCAGGTTTTATTGGAATTGCCACTGGCAGTAATGGAAATGCTATTTTGAGATACACAGAACATTTACTTTTTAGACTTAACTTTGATACAAAAAATGCTATTAACATGTATGGCTGTATGCTTTGATATATTTTAGTATATAATATGTTGCAAAATTCATAATAGCAGATAAATTCCTGGTATGTGTTTGGTATGAATGTACCAATGAGATGATGTTTTGTTAAAATTACACATTGATAACTTAAACAGCTATTACTTAAATAAAACATACATATTCATTTTTTATAAAGGCTGAATAGTGAAAAAAAAACTAAAAAAAAAGCAATGCATTATAATAAAAGACGTATAACGTCCGTAGTACAAAACATCCGTATTACGTCCGTGGAGTTAATAAGAAATGGAATTGATAAAAAAAAAATTTGAACAAATGATAATTTCTTGTGTGTCTTTAAAAATTAGCAAAAGGAAATTAGATAAAATGTGTAGGGTATAATATTACCAAGTCAGGAATATGACATTCGTTTGATGTGTTTGGACTTTTGATTTTGGATTTTCCTTTTTGAATTTTCCTCGGAGTTCAGTATTTTTGTGTTTTTACTTTTTATAATTTTGTTACTGCATGTATGGAAAGATGTTTTTAATTTCTCGGGTTTTTTTTCAGATAAAGGAACTAATGTTACATTTCAAACCATGTCCACTACCACTACTGGACGAAAAAACAACTGTCCATACCAGTAACAGTCGTTCTAAGACTGATAACGTTTGTTAAAGTTGTAACAGCTGTTAAATTTCACTGCTGCAGTAATTTTGTAACTGTCCCAACTTTAAAAGTGTTTGTCTATAACATAAATCGACTGCAACAACGCAAGAAATAACTGTCACAGTCATTAAAGGACTGATACAACTATTTCAAAGTTGTAACAGATGATTTACAACTGTCCCATCTCGAAAAACGTTGCAACAGTCATAAATAAACTGATTAAACGCCTAAATGGTTGTCACAGTTGTAATAAAACTGATGCAACCATTTGAAAGTTGTAACAGTTATTTAATAACTGTTTCAACACGGAAAACGTTGAAACAGTCATAAATAAACTGTTTAAACGCAGAAAAGGTTGTAACAGTTAAAATATGATAGCTACAACCATTGTATAGTCATAGCTAATTTATAAGCGTAGCAACTTCCAAACATTGATCTTCATGTACACTTTAAAGTCACGAATACAAAATGTCGGACGGTTAAATTATTTGTAAAACAATTTTACCGTGTAAAATAGAAGGTTGTGACAAAGAGAAACAACTATCACTCCCATTTTATACATTAATTTTAGATACATATTGATTTTACGGACCCTTTCAACAACTTGTTGCAAGGGTTCTTAATGTGCAAAGAGCGTGGCACTCTCTTTACACGAGGCATCGGACTTAACGTCCCCATTCTGACCGAACGTGGCTGCAAACTTGATAAATCCCGCACAGCCAAACGGACGCGCAACTTCGGCTAGCGTATTACTGCTGGTCTGAAGCAGACCAAGTGACCATATTTATATTCCCTATAGTACACATGACATGTCATATAAACATAAAGAGTAAGCAACACGAACCGAACATGTAATGATAATTCAAATGACAAAATTATAATGCAAACTGTTCCGATTAAAATAAGTTTCTTTTTCCTCCGAAATTTCTTAAGAAATACGTCATCTCCAAAGTAATACCCTGTGGTTTTTTTTACTTGATGTCTGATATTATAAGTTTTTTCTGCCTTTTCTGTGCCATTTTTACTTTCTTCGTCTTTTCCTCAATATTCTTTCTTTCAGTTTTTCCGTAACTTCTTTGATGACATTATTCTTATTTTCAACAGCAGGAAAGAAGAACGACCCTGCTCATGTACATTGCATTAAATGGTATTACTTTAGTTGATTCGTGTTCTGTAGGAAAATAGTTATCAAAGGTTTCAGGATTATAATTAAAATGTGTTGTGGCTCTCCTCGTTTCGGATTATGTTTAAAATGATTTATTTGATTTGTTCAATTGATTTGTTCAATTCTGTCCCTATTCAAACATTATTATACAGCATTGTCTTTAATGTACTATTGATTTGTTCAATCATACCGTTTGCCTGGGGGATAAGGGCTGGTAGTAATGTGCTTTATCAAAATTTCTTTTTTGAAATCGATCAAACAATTACCTGTTGAATTCTCCACACTGGTCACTGATTACTGTATTCATTACACCAAACCATGTAGTTTGTCTACAATTTCTTCTGTCGATTTGGAACATATAGGAAAAGCCTCTGGCCATTTTGAAATGTAGACCATCACAGTCAAAATGTAACAAATAACAAATAATAATTTTAAAAGGTTGTGCGACATTTTTTTTTTATATTTATAGCCGAAAATCCAACTGATGGCAAAAGCCATGAAAGGTCTAAACGCTGTTACCGGTAGGATTGTTATGTGTCAATGTCCTATCAACATCGAATATTTAAGAGTAAAAGCATATTTGTCAGAAACTACATTATATCGTGTTTCTGTAATCTCATATAAAAATGACCTAATTTGTTTATTCTTTAGTTTTCTATGTTGTGTCGTGTGTGCTGTTGTTTATTTGTCCTTTCCATTTTTAGCCATGGCGTTGTCAGTTTGTTTTAGATTTATGAGTTTGACTGTCCCTTTGGTATCTTTCGTCCCTCGTTGCTTATTGAAATATTTTTTTTAAGTTTTCCTCTTTTCTTTAGATAAAAAGAAGAATCTGAATTATAATTGTAATATTAAGAATATGAATTATAATTGTAATATTAAGAATATGAATTATAATTGTAATATTAAGAATATATGAATTATTTCAAGAAAAAAATAAAAGAACATAATTAATTAATTTATCCTGTACTGACCCCTAAGTAAAATGCTACATAAAACTAGCCAGGAATCTCAGCATGACAGAACCTATTAGTTGTTGATTAATTTCTTCATGTAAAAGTTGCAGATAAAAGTCTGATTTGTATTATGTGTGGGGAATTACAGCTGTTCTACACACAAAATAAATAGAACAAATAGAAGGTCTTAGAAATTCCTCAATGCCATGTGACAGAACGTGATACTGTCCATAAATCTTAGATAAAAATTTTAGAGGGAATGTTGTTTTAAACAAGTTTCTACACAGAAGTGTAGGAATCTCTGCAAATATGTCAAATGAGAGCACGAAATTATCACTTTTTGTAAAGAAGAACAGAAAGAAACAATTCTTAGTTTGTTTGGATATTATAACTGGGATGTGAATGAATTGAATGATGAGCAAGCAACTTGTGTGAATGAATCAATCTAAACTGATGAAATACTTTAAAATGATGACAATGCGAATGAGGACACAGAAGTAAACAGGTTTGTTATCCAGCAAAATGAAGATAGAGATGAATGTCCTTTCTGTTTATGTAAACCATGTATAACTGATGAAAGCTACATACAAATGTGGTGGGAGACAGAGGGTCAGCAAAGACACAAGAGAAATAACAGTCTAAGAAATGAAAAATATAAATATTTTTGGACAATGCTGTACCACAGAGATGTTTGGAGAGATGATAGATATCAGGAAAGAAAATTACAAGCCTTGGCACGTGATCCAAAATTCAAAAAATTTATCTGGCATAAACGAGATATAATGCCAAATTGTGTATTGAAACTTGAACATTCATGGAAAGGAACGGGATTAGTTACGACATTAGGAAGATATCCGATAAAAAAACCCGAGTATGATGTATTTGCATGATGCCATCCAATCTAAGTAAAAACCGATCTCTCATCGCTCTTGTTTTCTGATATGACGCGTGGGACATATCAGAAAACGGGAGCGATGAGAAATCGGATTCAAGGGGGGGGGGGGGGGGGGGGGGGTGGGTGGCCCCCCTCTTTTGAGAAAAAAATTTGTTGCTTATATAGGGAATCACTGAAGGGTGACGAAATCGGCCCCTTCTTAGGCAGCCAGTGGACCCCCACTTCTGAAAATTTCTGGATCCGCCACTGATGGGGATTTTTGTCGAGCCTGCAACTTTTGTAGCAGAAAGCTCGACATAGGGATAGAACTTTTGCCTTGCAACAGGCCACCTACGGACACCTCAAACAGTTGTTTCAAGAATTCCCAACGTGCACAGAGCGTGGCACTCTCTTTACACGATGCATCGGATTTAACGTCCCCCTTCTGACCAGACGTCACTGCGAACTTGATACATCCCGCACAGCCAAACGGACGCCCCACTTCGGCAAGCGTTTTACTGCTGGTCGGGAGAAGACCAAGTAACCATATTTCTATACCCCAGTCACCCTTGGGGTGTTGATGAAGTAGACGGTGATCGTCAAACTATCAGTAGACTGTTTTGTACTTTTATGAGATACATTTTGATCCTGAAAATAATTGTAGCAGTGTTCAGGAGTTGGAATACAAAAAAGTCAAATTGAACTTTAAACCCCATCAAAATATTATACTTTGCATGAAATTTAAGCAAATCAACCAAAAACTGACAACAACTCATTTTTGCGGAGTTATCTCCCTTTCCGATGTTAATTTCCATAAGACATGCTGAGTTCGAGTTTTCCTCAACTTAGAATTTTCGGGCTTAATAATGTGTATATTTTTAGGGCTAAATGCTATAGATTAGAACAAGACCATTTCCTTTTGCAATAAATAGAGGTGTTTTACTTAATGATGCATATTTTCATCAGTATAGGATGTTATATGTGTTGAAATACTATCTACTTCTAAGAATTAATAATAAAAAGATGTGGTATGATTGCCAATGAGACAACTATCCACAAGAGACCAACATGAGACATTAACTCTAGGTCACCGTAAGGCCTTCAAAAATGAGCAAAACCCATACCATATAGTCCGCTATAATAGTTATCAAAGGTACCAGCCCTGAGGATGATAATTTAGTACGCCAGACGCGCGTTTCGTCTACATAAGACTCATCAGTGACGCTCGAATCCAAAAATGTTTTTTTGGCCTTCTTCAGTAAATTGCGTTCATAGAGCCTATGATTCATTGAAGAGTGTGTGTGAGGAAGCAGGTGTGCGGTATCCTGAAAGGATAACTTCAGTCAACATAAGAAAATATTTTGCAACTATGATGCAGGTTTGTACATACGCATTCAGTTTAATTTTACATAGAAACGTTCTTTTATTATATTTCTACTATTTAAGCAAACATGACACCCCCCGAGTGGAATTTTCAGGACCCCATTATGCGATTTGTTCCAATTTAACCACCGATTTGTGTTCCATTATTAATCCGTACCCTGTGATAAGGTCAAACAACGTATTCAGGAGATTGCTTTGCAAATCTTGTGACTGTGGATTATTTTTCTAATTTTTGGGAAATTGACTTTCTAGAAAGCACAAAACCGAAAACCGTCATTCGCAAACTACGAGCCTTATTCGCAAGGTATGGCATACCTGACACCGTAATATCCGATAATGGACCGCAATTTAGTTGCAACGAGTTTGCGAAATTCGCGACCGAATGGGAATTCGACCATAAAACGTCTTCTCCAACCTACCCGCAAAGTAACGGAAAAGCAGAGCAAGCAGTGAAATCCGCAAAGAGACTCATGAAACGTTCTCGAAAAGACAATGAAGATATTTACTTGAGTATTCTAGACTTCCGTAACACACCAACCGAAGGAATGTCTAGCAGTCCATCCCAACGACTTATGTGTAGAAGAACGAAAACGCGATTGCCAATTTCGTCTCTCCTGAAACCACATATTCCTTTATTCGCATCAAAGGAAATTGAAAGAAACAAAGATCAACAGTGTAAATATTATGACCGAAACGCGAGAGACTTACAAGAGTTAGAAAATGGACAACGTGTATGGATTTCTCCGAAACCGAATGATCGTACTAAAACTTGGACAAAAGGTATTATTAAGAGAAAAGTGGACATTAGATCTTATGAAGTGAACACCGATCAAGGACAGAAATTGCGTCGAAACAGGAGAGACATACGTATAAGTAGTGGTACAAACAAACAATCTGACTACGTGATATTGACTGAAATCTGTATAGAATACCAGAAAACGCGCCTAGCACAGATAACAGACCAAATCAAAACATTGACAATACTCAAACCGCGACACCGCCTCGTAGTCCGTCTATGGAACCTAGTGTCAGTCAACCCGATGTTGATTGTAATCCGTCCGTCCAGCCGATTAGAAATCCACAATCTACCAATACCAGATCCGGAAGACAAGTGAAGTTTCCACAAAAGTACAATGACTTTGATACTGGATAAATGTTTAAAATTTTATGAAAATGTTGAACTGTTAAAGTGAATTTTCTAGTCAAGTCTTTAATTTTGAGATTTACAATTTTCTAGTCAAAGTTTTAACTAGTCATTACAAATTCTTTTGATAGACATTAATTTTGCAAATATCATTTTAATTTGATTAATTAGCTTTTCTAAAAGAAAGAAGGATGTAACGATTATACTTTATTATATTCGTTTCGTTTATACAAATCTGTAATTTGTGTTCATCACTTCCGTTAAAAGGATGCTTAAAAATGGCTCTCTCCATCTAGTCACACGTTTATATGCCTTACCACTCATACGGCCCGAACAGCCAAACGCACAACATAACAGAACAGTACTTAATAATTATTGTCTGAGGTTGACTACATCAGGACTTCTTCATAAACCAAGACCTAATTCTGATTTTTTTAGAAAGAACATTTAAAACTTCTGGTCTTTATACCTGGAATAATTTATCAAATAATATTATTGATTGATTGATTGTTGGTTGCTTAACGTCCAGTGGCGAATATTTCATGCATATTCAGGACGAGAACAAGTTCACAATAAATACTGTAGGTAGGTCTTGTCATAATAGAGGCCATCTGGGATGATGGTCGGGGAAATTTCGACTGCCACTAGATTGATTGATTGATTGTTGGTTGCTTAACGTCCAGTGGCAAATATTTCATGCATATTCAGGACTGCCACTAGAAAATGAGGGTATATTAGATAGGGACAGAAATTGTGCCTTGCAACAGGTCACCTACGGACCCCTCAAAGAGTTGTTGCAAGGGTTCTTAACGTGCAAAAAGCGTGGCACTCTCCTTACACGAGGCATCGGATTTAACGTCCCCAATCTGACCGGACGTGACTGCGAACTTGATACATCCTGCACAACCAAACGGACGCCCCACTTCGGCAAGCGTTTTACTGCCGGTCGGAAGAAGACCAAGTGACCATATTTCTATTCCCCAGTCACCCTTGGGGAGTCAAATAATATTAAAACAAGATAATTTAGTTACATTTAAGACCAACTGTTCAAACTATTTGTATTAATAGTTTTAGTCTCATGGAAGATTAACATGTAATTATTAAATGTGTCACCTTCGTTAAAAAAAGAATTTTATTATTATTATTATTATTATGTTGGTAGCACGCGGAAGTGACAATCTAGCTCTTATGTATTTGCGATAATAGTTTGAATATACCCGGCATGACAATTATATGTTGTACGTCACACAGGTAAAATAATAAATTTGTCGTTTATAGTATGGAGAGCAATTATACTGTACAGGCAGCTCCATCTTGACGAATTTGGTTTACTCTGCTCCTCGAGAATGTGCAACTGTGTTATCCATGGTTTTCACTGTTACCATCTTCTTGGTGTTCTTGAATACCTCATGAGTCTGGTGTATACGACTACAGCTTTTTCGGCCTTTGAAGTATAATGGTTAACTTTTGAAATGTTTTTTTTCTTTTTCTTTGGTGGATCCCATATTGCCCATGCAGATAATGAAACTTCTAGATTGCGGAATTCTTCTTTCAATCTTAGATGTCCTCGTTGAACAATTGCCAATGAAATTTGATTCTCCTGAGATTTTTTGATGAAATCCTTCAGTTCCATAAGAAATGTGTTTTAAAGGATCTTGTGGAAAATTGTACGAAGCCGGAAAAAGAAAGAAATAAACAGCTGCGCCATGAGCGCATGATACGCCCGACGTCTTGTGTGGAAGTTCTATGCAATAATCATGAATAGTTTCTGAGGAAGTTTTAAGCAATAACCATTTATTGTTTTTGAGACACGGCGGGACATGTGAACCCCCCCCCCCCCCCCCCCCCCCGTTTTTTTTTTTTACAAATATCACTAAAATAAAATTTTGAATCAAACCAAAAAGTATACAGATCTTTAAATTAGTATAACAAAGAAGTGTGTACAGTTGCAAGCAATAATCATAAATTGTTTTTGAGATACGGCGTGACATGTAAAAAAAACCTCCCCTTTTTTACAAAATACTCAATAATTAAAAAATAAAATTTTGAGTCATCACCAAAAAGTATTCAGATCTTTAGATTAATATAACAAAGAAGTGTGTAAAGTTTTAAGCAATAATAATAAATCGTTTTTGAGATACGGCAGGACATGAAAAAAAAACTCCCCCTTTTTTACAAAATACTCAATAACTCAAAAATGAAATTTTGAATCATCACCAAAAAGTATACAGATCTTTAGAGTAATATAACAAAGAAGTGTGTAAAGTTTAAAGCAATAATCATAAATCGTTTTTGAGATACGGCGCGACATGTAAAAAAAACCTCCCCCTTTTTTACAAAATACTCAAAAACTCAAAAATGAAATTTTGAATCATCACCAAAAAGTATACAGATATAAAGATTAATATAACTAAGAAGTGCAAAAATCAAGAAACGTTTTTGAGATACGGTGCGACATGTGAAAAAAAACACACCCCTGTTTTAGTTACAAAGTGCCGTAACTCAAAAAGTTTTAAATCTTATTTTCACCAAAAAGTATACAGATCATTTGACCATCATAAGAAACAACTATATTAAGTTTCATGAAATTTGGATAAGTCGTTCTCAAGTTACGGTGCGACATGTTTACGCCGGACAGACGGACGGACGGACGGACAGACGGACGGACGGACATTTGTATACCATAATACGTCCCGTCAAAATATTGACGGGCGTATAAAAAAATTGTTATGAAAGAATTGTCAGTAGCTGGAATGATATGCATCTTACCAGGAGACAATAAACCTGAAAGTTGCAAGCGTGGTTCAAAATAAACAAATCATTTTTATTTGTTTTGGAGAAATTTGATGTTTCCGATGAGTTTTGATTTTTTTGTATAATTCTTTCCTCGAAAGCCATATTAGCTTTTGTCAACATTAGATGTCTGTCGTCCATTTAATTCTTTTTTTTAAAACAACCACATTTATTAATAAGTCTATCTTACGAAGCCATGTTAGCTCTTGTCAACATAACATTTAAGGTCTTGTGAGAATTGGTCTGTAGCAGTTTCTATAGATATAGGAAGATATACCTTAACTAAAACTGACCTAAAAATATGAGGGCGGCATTCACTGGAACTATATCAAAAGGTCAGTTATAACATTGTTAAATCGACCAAGACAGTGGATATCATTGGAACTGGTATTCATAGACCTTGTATTTAGATATAAAGGCAAAAACAGAGTCAAACTCTTGAAAGCTGTGCATGTGAAAATGGATTGACATGGGGTTTACTAAAAAAAAAAGCCATTAAGTTATCCCTACTGATGTATTTTTTTTTTTACCTTAACTCCTATTGGAACTACCAGATTTTCTTTGGATTTTGCAGAGCTGTTGTTCTGTGCTGTCTGTGCTTTCAGTCGTTTCAAGATTTCCTCCTGCCTCTCATTTATTCTTATTAATAAGTCTCTTTGACCTGTACAGATGAAGAATAAAAGATTAATTGACAATTAAAAATCAGACATAAATAATTTGTTAACCTTGTTTTACGAAAAAATAATTGTCTTGCACCTTAGCCTTGGCCTTTATTTTTACACCCTCATATCTAAGTATATTTAATTACAAAGTTTTTTCAATGGATCATATTATGATTTGCCAGGATATCATTTGTGTGCTTCCCCCAAGGGTGACTGGGGTATAGAAATATGGTCACTTGGTCTTCTCCCGACCGGCAGTAAAACGCTTGCCGAAGTGGGGCGTCTGTTTGGCTGTGCGGGATGTATCAAGTTCGCTGTCACGTCCGGTCAGAAGGGGGTCGTTAAATCCGATGCCTCGTGTAAAGAGAGTGCCACGCTCTTTGCACGTTAAGAACCCTTGCAACAACTCTTTGAGGGGTCCGTAGGTGGCCTGTTGCAGGGCAAAATTTCTGTCCTTATCCATATACCCTCCTTTTCCGGTGGCAGTCCAAATTTCTCCGATCATAATTCCTGAATGGCCTCTATTGTATCAACCTACCTATTGTATTTATTGTGAACTTGTTCTCGTCCTGGATATGCATGAAATATTTGCCACTGGACGTTAAGCAACCAACAATCAATCATTTCTGTGCTTCATTGATATGTTCATAATTATAAATCAACTGTTTACAAAACAAGTCACTGTCACATGCATATCACAGAAGTTAAAGGTCTTGTCTACTCCTATAGTTATTAAAGGTACCAGGATTATAACCTATGATCGATAGTCCGGAACAACACGCGTCTTGTAGTTGGGAATCGGTATTAAGTATCAGGCGCCTTCCCTTTTTATAGATCAGACAATGGTATCTTTATTACCGTCTAGCATCTTGTCAATTTCGTTAATGTAGTCTGCGATATTATCACGACTTACGGAATGACCTAAATCTTGTATCCGCTGTTTGTTTTCCCTTATCATTGTAGTTTTGTCGTGCACTTGCTTGGTCCACTAGTCACTTCACATTTGTTTGTCAACGGTCGGTCTTTAAGGAGCATATCGGACAACTTGGTCATCACGCTTGCGGGTATTCTTCGCCAGATTTTGAATTGCCATGAGGTACTAAGCCTGGAAACTGTCCTAAATATTCGACTTCAGCTATACTTTCCTGTGCGCCTTGTGCTAACCAAGATACTCTCTGTTTATAATTCGAATCTTTCTTCAATGTTGCGTAGCTTCTACTAAGCTCGAACACTATCTCTAGAATTGGCTGTGGTTTACACCAAAATCATCAGAGAACTCGCTTTTCTTTCCGTTAGAACGATTGGTGATGTTGATATTCCTAAACATGAAGAACGCGTCGTTCTTTGTTCCTTGTGGTATACCGTCGTGGGATTCTGCCTCGTAGAACGTTTATAATAGATCGATCACTTCTGTTGTTTCTAAGAATGATTTTTGAAAGCAAACGTTTGACAGTGGATGGATATTCTGGAAAGCATCGATGAACGGGTATAAATTCTTAACTACGAAGTTGTCTGATCGTGTCTTCGAATTCATATCTAATGCTAAATCGGCGAAGATGATACATCTGCATCCATAATATCGGTTCGGGTTCCACGTCTGAATTATCGTCTACGTTTACAACTTCAGGTTCTAGATCAGGTTGTATGTTTAACAGTGGTACACAATTGTTCAGAATAAACAGCCCAGCTGAATCTATGAAAAAGGTCCACAAAATGGTACACATGAGTATTCCTGATACATAAACACCTCTGCCACAGACTTTCCTAGAATGAGGTTGCGATATATATTCTAACGCTACCTGCGGGGGAAAATATGATCGAATCGTATCTTAAGTGCGGCACTCAGGGCATACATATGCATCATGTCAGCATATGTACCAACACATCCAACACCAAGAGTCAGTTCTTCTAAAACACATGGGTGGTACCTACGGAGAATGCCAGTTGTTGCTTCATGTCTTACGCTTCGAACTGAGCCTGGAATAATGGGATCGGGCATGACCTGACCGTATGTCTGTTGAGGTAAACTCTCAGATTTTGTAACATGTTTTACTTATCTGGACTTACGCACTATTACACCACTCAATCTACAATTGAGATTGCATTCTTGATGAGTGATGGTTTTATTTATGTCAATTTTAAGAAAAGAATATGTAGTATACTCGTGCTTATTTGTAAATAGTTATCAAAGGTACCAGAATTATAATTTAATACGCCAGACGTGCGTTTCGTCTACATAAGACTCATCAGTGACGCTCAGATCAAAACAGTTAAAAAGCCAAACAAATACAAAGTTGAAGAGCATTGAGGACCCAAAATTTCAAAAAGTTGTGCCAAATACGGCTAAGGTAATCTACTCCTGGGCGTAAGCAAATCCTTAGATTTTCGAAAAATTCAAAGTTTTGTAAACAGAAAATTTATAAAAATGACCATATAATTGATATTCATGTCAACACCGAAGTGCTGACTACTGGGCTGGTGATACCCTCGGGGACGAAACGTCCACCAGCAGTGGCATCGACCCAGTGGTGTAAATAGTTATCAAAGGTACCAGAATTATAATTTAATACGCCAGACGCGCGTTTCGTCTACATAAGACTCATCAGTGACGCTCAGATCAAAACAGTTAAAAAGCCAAACAAATACAAAGTTGAAGAGCATTGAGGACCCAAAATTTCAAAAAGCTGTGCCAAATACGGCTAAGGTAATCTACTCCTGGGCGTAAGCAAATCCTTAGATTTTCGAAAAATTCAAAGTTTTGTAAACAGAAAATTTATAAAAATGACCATATAATTGATATTCATGTCAACACCAAAGTGCCGACTACTGGCCTGGCTGGTGATACCCTCGGGGACGAAACGTTCACCAGCAGTGGCATCGACCCAGTGGTGTAAATAGTTATCAAAGGTACCAGAATTATAATTTAATACGCCAGACGCGCGTTTCGTCTACATAAGACTCATCAGTGACGCTCAGATCAAAACAGTTAAAAAGCCAAACAAATACAAAGTTGAAGAGCATTGTAAGATATCTATATAAAATTATAAATTTCTGATTTATAGAAAGTAACGCAATAAAGTGATCTTTTTGTTTTGTTCATTTTAATTAGAAAATATGTGAGATAGTTGGTGCTTTCTCAAGATATTTCTTCTTAGAATCTAATGCAATATATGGACATTAATTTTATATTTTTGATCACATTATACTAAACAACTTTTCAGTACAAGAACAATGAAAATACACAAGCATTAACAGTATTAAAAAGAGGTAATGATGATAATGTATTAAGCACATATTCGTTGACGCTTTCACAAAACCAAGTAAGGGACGACGTAAAAAGTTCAATGAAAAATGTTTAGAAAAAGGAAAAACAATACCTTTGCAAATCAAACAGGTTAAACTAGTTTTACTGCCTCTGACTGCAGACCTGATAACCTGACGGTCGTCTGTGAAGACACCTGCCGAAAAATGGTGTCTATTCCCTCAAATATGGATTTCAGCTTTATTCCAGCATTATATATATATCATTCAATTTTTCCTCAATATCTTCTAATCTTCTTTTCTTATCCTCGGGAACTGTTGTCCTGTAGGTAGGAGGAGAACATATTGATGGTTAAAATTATGGCAACATAATACGCATGCCCAAATCCTTTCTATGATTGGACAAAATGCTGTCATGGTGGGTGATTTGGTTGTGTTTGAAAAAAACGTCTCGAAAATTATATCGTGATGGAAAGCAAGTGAAAAACTATAAATATTTGAACTAGATCTTACAAACATTTATATTTTTATTAAAATAATTGTTTCTCCAATAGCTCTTTGAATCCATGACAGCTGTTTATTCGGGACAAGTATATAATTTTAATGTAAACTTTGTTGTACGAACGTACATAACTTTTAGACGCACCTACGCATGTGAGATTTCCGCGGGGTTTTGGTGAATGTTAACAGAAAGATACTACTTATACTACTAATAGTTTCTAGCTTTTTTAACCATGAATTAAGTTTAATGTAAACAGTAGTAAATCTATATTTGTTTCTTGTTATTTGCACTGGATTTTTTGACAAATA
Organism: Mytilus galloprovincialis; assembly: GCA_037788925.1. Classification (NCBI taxonomy): domain Eukaryota; kingdom Metazoa; phylum Mollusca; class Bivalvia; order Mytilida; family Mytilidae; genus Mytilus; species Mytilus galloprovincialis. The sequence goes on along the minus strand of JAWDJN010000024.1, from coordinate 1,764,090 downwards.
AAATTTGTAGGTGTCATCATAATATTCTTATATATTATCGCCTTAATATAACCAGACTTAGCAAAGAATTTCTTGTAGTTACATTCAGATGGAGATTTTATAAAAGAGGTCCTGTATCATTAAGTCATTGTCCTTCTGAAGGTTATCGAAATGATAGTTTTAATAAAATTGAGAATGGAAATGGGGAATGTGCCAAAGAGAAAACAACCAAACCATAGAAAAAAACAACAACAGAAGGTCACCAACAGGTCTTCAATGTAGCGAGAAATTCACGCACCCGGAGGTGCATAAACATATACTCAAAACAGCCAAAAAACAACTAAATAATTTCATCAGCTTTATTTAAACTACTGACATAATACCAAATATAAAGTTGTTTCTTGTATTGCGCACATACTTTACCAATCTAAAAAAAAAATTGATGAAAAAAGGGAAAATAAAAATATTTTACATTATAATGTCAAGTTTTGTCATGGTTTGTTGCCATGGTCACTTGTTAAACGTGGCATTTGTTTTTGTTATCTTAATACCTGATATCTTAGTCAATTTAGGACAAATTTAAGTATATCTTTGATGACTTTTAAATTTGAAGTTATATTTTGGCTTAACAAGGGCCTCATTGCTCCTTTTCCGATAGTATATCTTTAGGAATGTAATGGGGGTTGTTAAGAGACACATTGTTGCAGGGTAGGTAAGATTGAAAAGGGACACCAATTGTGTCTAACAGACAATTGATTGATTGTTGGTTGCTTAACGTCCAGTGGCAAATATTTCATGCATATTCAGGACAAGAACAAGTTAACAATAAATACAATAGATAAATTTTCAAAAAAGGTTTTAAATTATTTTCATGACATGACCCTATTTCCTTTAATTAGTCACTCCTTTTGTCACCAAGGATTTGATTCGGTCGTTTTGTTTAAGACATGCCATCTACAAAACCTTACAATAATTTCAAACTTCCTAGTACATTGTAGTATCTATTTGGACATTTATGCAATCTCTAGTCTATTCATATGCGACAAATACTCATGTGTTTTGTTCCTGTTTACATTGTCATTGATATTTTTTCAGAAAGCCTGAGGCATAGCTCATGAATTCCTGTCATTACATCCTAAATTAACATAATTACTGCTAGAATAATTATCAGTATGATATACGTTCACTATCATTGTACAGCCCAAGTCTTCAGTATATATAATTGTTGCATTCATTCACTCCTGTGTTCAGTCGTTCAAAAATATTTAAACATCAACAAATGAACTTTAATAAGGACAAGAAAACACTAGAAAAGATACGTACATACAACCCGTGTTTAAGTGTATTTGAAAGAGAAATATATCTGGTTAAACGATGTATAAAGGAGGAAAAAATTGTAGATATTGCATTACGATGCTTTCTACCTAATAGCACGTGGATATGTTTACATATTTAGACTTGACCAAGTATGACCCGTACCTTGCAGGTCACCGCCGTCGTTTAAACACTAGACTACAGTCGTGTATAAGACAATAAAATGCTTAAGCCTGTACTATTTGTGTGAAGTAAATGTGTTTTTTCTGTACATTTAAATTGTTTTACCTGATAGCAAGGACGTATATCTATCCGTTTCCTTCTCAATTCACTTTGTCAATTTCTTCGAGCTTCTTCAAAACATACGTATTACTGCGCCCGGAAGTGAAAAAAATATTAGAAATCCTCGTAAAATAATGCTATTTTCAATTTTGTGGAATCCATTTTGTTATATTTATTATATAAAGATAAAAAAGTTACGATTAATTATGAATTTGCATATCATTATACGGAACGTTTATGGACTATTTTTCCATAGCTGTAAGTGGGTCATTTTGGCGGGAAATCATGTACACGTACACACATAGATTGGCTGGTACCTGATCGTAATGTTACACATCAGATATATCAAATAGCTAATACCCGGAACGTAGTACCGGGAACCAGGATAATACGTAGACAACATACATAACTAATACCGAAATTGAAAACGCTTTACGGTTTCTCGTTTATAAACCGAATTCCGCTTTGAATTATAGAAGATGCAATATTAATCATTGTTATATCAACGTCTGAACTAATTAAAAAATCTTTAGATGTCAGATAACACTCAAAATTGACCCGACCTCTTTCCACACGGAATACAAATAATGATAGTTTGTAGTCAGGTTGACTGCTTATAATGCAAAATACACATTAATAACAATTTCTATAAAACGAACAATACATACTGATCCCCAATGTAAATGAAAGAAACAAAAACCACATCATACCATAAAAAGAAGAGGAGAAATTCGAACATTTCCGGATCTATTTCTGGCCAAAAGACCCCCTGCATAGATTGCGTATGAAAAGATGAACCTCATGACTTGAAAGTCAGGCCTTAAAGTACTGCCTTTAAAAAGTAATGATTATTATTATTACCTGAAATTACATTTCGAACAGTTGCAGTGTTTACAGCATATAAAGCATAACCATACATTGTCTCAAATATAAATTTTATTTTTAATCTGCTCAAAACAGGATAAAGGAACAGATGTTTCAAGCCTTATACAAATAAAATTTGTTTCGAGACAATGTATGGTTATTGTATATTTCTTATTCCAATACAATTTAAAAAACATGCTCAAAGTCATAATTCAATTTCCAAAATGAGTTTTATATGAAATCACACTACAGATAAATAGACATTTCTGTAAGATTTGCTTATTGTTATACAGTGTTCTAGCTTGAATTAAAAAGTGTTCTTTACTGTCATATTTCAATGAAAGTTTATATTTAATCTTAAGGAAATTGCATTGTAATCATTATGATATTCAAGACATTCTTTTTTTAATGTATATAGATATGCAAAATGGTAGTGAATAAAACACTTTGTTTACCAAGATATAGAAGTTATCGATAACTTAATAGAAGAATATCTTGTATCTCTGAAAGATGTGTACCCATCACTTATGTCTAAAGTAAAAAGTCATCTATCATCCCATGTTGTGAGTATATATTTTTAAACTTACCAGTAGTAATTTTATAAACATGCATTTCATTGATAAAATTTCTGGACATCAGGAGAAGTATTTTATTTAGATATGTATTTGATTATAAAAATCTTAAGTCAAACGCTTCATGAATCAATGACAATGCAATTTGGCCTGACAGAAACTTAAATTTGCAATCCAGAGGGAATTGCTTATTGAAGCCCTGAGATGAGATAAAGCGGAATATATAATTATAGTGCCAAAAGGATCAAAGGAAAACACACTAAAAAGTAATGACAAATAACAAATAAAAAAGGATATACAAAACCATAACAACTTTCTTCTTGAGTGTTGCTGAAAAAATGATGGATTTAATTTGTCTTTTATTTTAAGTAGGTTTTTAAATTATGTTTTAAGTTATTTCTATTTAAAGATTTTTTATTCAGGAGAGCTGACGAGAAATTGCAGAATGAAATATGTATGGTAAATGAAATAACTCTCTGTTATTTGATCACTTGTGGAGAGTTGTCTCATTTTTAATCATACAACATCTCTTTATATATGTATCACCATAGGTATTTCAGGGAAATTGCTGTCCTGTTGATATGGAATTTAATTAGTAGTTCTGTCAACATTGACTATATAATTGACTTCATAAGCCACTACCATCAGCCTTCTCAACCAATCATATTTACATATTTCTTCATTAATATACAAACCATATAAAAATTATTTGTAAATATACATTTGCCTCATTCAATAACATACATATGGTTTCTATTTCAGGTTGAAGATATTGAATCACATGGCCCTCTATAAGCCTATACAGAGGATTGATTTGAAAAAACACATGGTAGAATTAGATGGCAAATTTTCCAACTAAATTAGCATGCAAGAAGCAGGGATACTGCTCATACTTTTATGGAGATGGAAGTATTGAACCATATAATTTCAGGTGGTTACTTCTTGAATAAAGAGAAGGAATGGCAAGTTTATTTTTAATGATGCAGCACAATAATAGATAAAATTTTAAAAAACTTAATATAATAGAAGAAAATATTAATATCTTTCTAACAATCTGTAGTAATGCCTCTTCATTCAAAAGGGCTTTATCATATTTTAACTTTTTACGATAGTAGAGTTCATGGTCCAATGAACATAGAAAATGATAGTGCGAGTGGGGCATTCGTGGACACCTTCTTGGGTTTTTTTTCTACAGTACCAATTAACACTTAATAAACTATACATTCACACCTAACATAGACAATAAATTTTTCTGTATAATGTTTTTTGCTTTGAAAGACGAATTTTTTTACATTTTTTGCATTTATTTTCGATTTAAAATCCCTTGATGCCCGCGAAACAATATTAAAATAACACATTCAGCTGAAGACGGGTTCGTAAATAAAAAATTTCGAGTAGTCAACAATAAATTAATCTCTCAAGGTGAATAATTTTATATTTTAACATTACAAATAATTTCAACAGTAAAAGCATATAACAAAACATTGTTCAATTTGAAACAGAAGTATATTGTCCTACACTTAAGAATTTTGAGCTGAACTTGGCATTCACTTAACATGTATAGTGAAATTGACATGGTTCATTTTGTTACACATGTAAACATTCAAGTTTTGAAATCGGTTGTCGTCATAGAAAATACTGATGTTCATGTTTGTCTGTTATAAGAAAATTGGTTTAATTATTTCTGCTCAAAAGAAATATTTGAAAACAAACAGAACGTATAAAAGTTATTGTGAAGATCAAACAATACGTCATTTGAATGTGACTGCAATACACATTCTGAGGTCACGCAGGTTCATACAAAACTAGTCAAACGTAGTCCGGCAGTAGGCGAAGCTTAAAAGCAATATCTGTATAGTATACAGATTCAGCATGGCTGTATCTGTATAGTAGGTCACCCAATTGCTGGATAAATAAATATATTTGAGTTTGAAAATTATATCAGGGAAAACAAATGCTCTAAGAACTAATCAATACATTTAAAAAGATGGTTTTATGAATGAAAATTCCAAAACTAAATTTTGTTAATAGTACAACTATTCTCACAGGGTTCAAGCCTCATCAGATGTAAGGAAGTTATCCACCACAAAGGAAATTAAATCATTTTAGGCCAAAAAACAGATGGGGCAGAATTATTGACAGCAAATCTTATAAAGGCAGAAAGATCTCCAAACAGAAAAGTGGTCAAAAGGGACATAACTGATGAAATTAAGAATGCTGCCTTACTCTATACTACGGAGACTGGATTGATAATGACCTCATATCATGGAATAAAATGCCAGAATGGGGAAGTTATCAACCAGGGTAATCCCGTCTACTGCCAAGATGAACATGACAGTGCTAAGGTATATAAAAATAAGATTGACTGAGTGGTATGATATGTATGTTTTATACAGGTATTGATACTGTTAATTAAAAAACAAATTGGTTAGTTTTTTGTCGAGCCGGCGACCTTTGTTGCAAAAAGCTTGACATATAGGGATAGTGATCCGTCGGCTACGGCGTTAGCTTTCTTCTTAAAAGCTTTATATTTTAGAAGGTTGAAGACCTGGATTATTCATACTCTATATGGATGCCTCATGTTACGAAGTTTCCGTCAGTCACATGTGCAATGTCCTTGACCTAATTTTCATGGTTCAGTGACTACTTGAGAAAAAATAAATAATATATTTTGTAATGTTAAATTATCTCTTATTATAAGTAATAAGATAACTATATTTGGTATGTGGGTACCCTGCAAGGTCCTCATGCCCGTCAGACAGTTGACCTCGACCTCGTTTCACAGATCATTACACAAGGTTAAGTTTTGGTGGTCAAGTCCATATCTCAGATACAATAAGCAATAGGTCTGGACTGTAAGGTGTACATGTCCAACTGGCAGGTGTCATCTGACCTTATAGGGAACATGTGTAATAAGTGTCAAGTTGATTGAACTTCAACGTCATCAAAACCTACCTCGACTAAAAAATTTAACCTTAAACGGGACAGACGGACGCGCAGACCAGAAAACATAATTCCCATAAATGGGGCATAAAAATGTAGCCTCACCAAGAAGGAAATCCGTTTATATATGTTTCACTTTATCAATTCTCCGTATAAATCTTCTTTAATTTGTTACAGGTGGTAATGGACAAATTTTATTCTACAATAAGCTGTAGAGATCCTGGTATCAGCTTAGAAACCTAATAAATAGGCGAAACATTGTAACCAAGGTTTCAAAGGATTACCATGCTGATGGTGAACTTATTGATTAAACAACAGAAGCTCATGTAATTGCCGCTGCATTGGAGTATTAGGAAATGGACGATATGTCTGCTAAGTGTGCAAAACTACCGAAAGGTTTACACTTGGAAAACGTCCATACATAGCAACATTATATTCTCCAGCTGTGTGGACAAATTGTAGACAGATATTTTTTAAATGACATTTCGACTTCAATAAATAAATTAGAATTAGGGGGAGATATCAAGTTGAATGAACAAGATGACTATATTTATAGTTATGCCATCAATGTTGCAAAACTTGGCCTCATGAGGAAAATATCTGTACAAGCAACCAGATATGGAGATGGCACAAGGATTTTTCGTCACTGGAAGTATGCCACCCTTATATAACATCAGGCACACAAAGCAAAATATCGCCTAGAAGGATTCCTTTTGATGGCAGGTGTTAATGCTTTGTACACACCTAGGCGAAGTCATCCATAACAGGTGCATAAACCTTAAGGGTGGAGATGGTATCAATTTAGATGGGGATTATGTTATGGAACTGTCAAACAAATATGCCAAACAAAGAGTAAAATTACTTGGGCCAAACCATTCTTCTGAAGTTGTGGAAAGAATCGGAAAAACTATGATGGCAACAAAGGCCATAGAAGAAAATCTCCATTCTCAATTAAAACTTGCACCTGTTTCTGGTTTTCATCCCGCCCAAAATCTGGACAAGATCGAAAATCTTTGGCGAAGCAGTTGGTAGATGTGAAAGTTTTCATAAAAGTATCAGGGAGAGAAATTCTTCAATTAAAAATGACAAAAAAGATCTGTTCGAAAGTATTAACATTAAAGAATTCCAAACATACATTAGGCAAAAAAAAGGGAGAGTGTGACTTACGCAAAAATGCATTTTGATTGATTGATTGTTGATTGCTTAACGTCCAGTGGCAAATATTTCATGCATATTCAGGACGAGAACAAGTTCACAATAAATACAATAGGTAGGTTGTTGTAATAGAGGCCATCTAGGATGTTGGACGGGGAAATTTTGACTGCCACTGGAAAATATTGGATATATTGGATAGGGACAGAAATTTTGCCTTGCAACAGGCCACCTACGGACCCCCAAAGAGTTGTTGCAAGGGTTCTTAACGTGCAAAGAGCGTGGCACTCTCTTTACACGAGGCATCGGATTTAACGTCCCCTTCTGACGGACGTGACTGCGAACTTGATACATCCCGCACAGCCAAACGGACGCCCCACTTCAGCAAGCGTTTTACTGCCGGTCGGGAGAAGACCAAGCGACCATATTTCTATACCCCAGTCACCCTTGGGGTGAAAATGCATTTTGAAGTGACATCTACATTTTATTATATTTTAATCATATCTTAATAAACAATATAACATTTCTTCAATATACCTTTTTTTCATTCTAAAATGAGAACATATGCACAAAATGATAATAGAAACATATACAAATCTAGAGCAGCAGATCAATTGTTGTCCCTAACTACGGAAATTGTCTGTTGTTATAATTTTGTATTTATATGAAGCAAAATTAAAGGCATATTGTTTTTTTTTAATTTTTAAGGTAACTCATCAGTTAAACTACCTAAAGAAGGAAGTCCATTTTCTTTCATAACTTTCAATCCGTTCACTTTAATGCAACATATAAAGTTTCCACCTTGAATAGTTTTGGATTAACAATGAGATAAATTACATTAAAATCATACTTTAAAATTACAATTATTTCTACCTATAGTTTCTTTTAATCTGTAAGTTCAATTTGCCTAACCCAAGATTATTTTTAAATTATCTAATGACTATCAAATCAATACATAAAAAATAAAATTATAATGCAATCATTTTTAATCAATGGTTCGGATTGGATGACAGATAGCGTAAAATTCTCTATCTCCTTGTCTGTAACTTTAGAAGCCGACATTTTGAATTGCTGAATATATTAACATGTAATTTCTACAATAATAAGCCAAAAAACTCACATGTTGCACCTAAAAATCTTCTTTTAATCAAATTTTATTACATTCTGAAGCGGCACAAAAGCCAGAAAACGCCCGGTGTTTATGTATGACGCCGGAAGCATACCTATGATGTCACCTAGTGTAGGGATAAACGAGTTACTGGTTTTTGGTTGGGTTCCTTTTTTGCTTATTCTTTAGTTTTTTTAGTTTGTGTCATCATTTGATAACAATCCAAATATAGAGCTGTATCAAGATTGAATGTTGTGTCCAACTTGCCCCAAATGTTCGAGGGTCGACCTCTGCGGTCGTATAAAGCTGCGCACTGCGGAGCACCTGGTTTGGATATATGCTGAATCTAACAATGTATTTAGATTTTGAATATTTGGCCGGGCTATAATTTTAATAGTATTAACAGTACCTAATATGAATATATGAATAAAAGTAAATGTGTAATTTTGATTATTTTTTAATTTCATTGTAATGTACCAATTCGGTAAAATGTAATTAACGTAATCTGAATAGTTATTCAACTTTAAAAATAGCCAATCCTCAATACAAGTGTATGAACAATGTACTTGTGTTTTATTTTTGTACTATCAATTCCAAGTTTACTTCCATAGCAGTCACTGAGAGTGAGAAAAGGTATTTCACTTCGTACCTTATCACCTATTTTCCTACGTGAATTCTAGGAGGAACCCCATGTCTAACTCCTAAATATTTTATTTCCTTTGGGTAAGTGGGCATGACTCCTTTCCGTACACATTCTTCTGTTTACATTGCGATCGTTTTTAATATAAATACGACGTCTATCGATAGAACAAGTTAATTTTTCTCAACTGCCTGATGTTCGGCATGATGATAATAATAAGACCATTTTTATATTACGATACAAAAAATCTATTTCTGATCAATGTTAACTATGTTAGTAAATTCTAAGTTTTATATTATAAGGGGATGATTTACTCGCTATTGTTATCAAATAGTTTTTAATTGGAACATTTCTTTCATCATAAATTAGTATTTAACTAAGAAATCTTATCTTTTGTAATTGTTTTACCTTTTCACTGAAATTCTTCATCAGAAACAAGTGAAACTGAGAGCTACTGCTCACTGATGATACCCCTGCCGCAAGTGTATAATATTAATTGTGTGAACATATGCAAGTGTTCATTAAACAGGAAGTTGTCGAGTGATGAATATGAAAACGCATCACACGGTATAACTGACTTATATGATCCCTGAAACCAAATTTCAAAAATCCTTGTATTGTAGTTCCTGAGAAAAATGCGACGAAATATATTCATGGGACGGACGGAAGGATGGACAGACAGAGGTTAAACAGTATATCCCCTTTCTTTTAAAGTGGGGTACGGTCGGTCCTATGGTCTTCGATCTTCGTTTGATACAGGTTTGTAGCCTGAGGGACATGCAAGTCTATCCACTCTTCCTCTAGTGACTGGAATTGATCCACTCTTCCTCTAGTGACTGGAATCGATGTTGATCTTTTTCTTCTAGGTTCAGTTGCAGGTTGATTGCATTCTTCTTCTTCTTCTCCTGCATCCTCTACAACCCCCCTTTTTATCATTGACTCTGGATTTTCATTATTACTGTCATTGTTCATATTGTCAACGGAAGCATCTGTCATTCTCTCAATACCTTTTCATTATCATTAATGTAAAACGTTTCTATGAAGATAGGATGTTTATAGCTGTAAACAAAAATGGTCCCAAGAACACGGATGTACAAAAAAAAAAAAATGACAACAAGTAATTTTAATGTTCCTTGTAATAAAATATCTGGAATGTAACAAGTTATCTAGTCTCTCCCAGCGTGTCTTTCTTTCATAACCATGAATCCGATTCTACAAATAGAAATATCATTATGAATCAATATTTGAGCCGAATATCTGTGGGAATCTATACTATTAAACGAGAAGACCTCATTTTGTGTGTCGCTTCTCTTCCTCCCATGATAAATTAATCATCATGCCTCTGTGTTCTATAGGTGACATACATAGTTGGATTTGTCATCCATTCTTATGATTATTCAGACTGAGTTATTTTTTGAGAAAAACGACAAAAAGGAGTCCGGATATTGATTCCGTCATCAGACTGTTTTTAGTCATAGATAAGACTTCCGGTTAAAAACATGCACAAGTACAACCAATCGTATGATAGATAACAAAAATGAAAAATAAAAAAGCCAATTAGAGCGTTCTCCATAGCATGGAGTTTAGATTGCAAGAACCACAACTATTATACCTACTAAGAGAGGACAATTATTTTCCGCGTTTATCTACATGTAAACTACGATTATACTTCTTTAATATATTCACATGGAAAAAAGTATTGCGACACCTTGATTTGTAAAAACTTAAAAAATCAGCCTCTTTTTTTGGATGAAATATCATAAAATATGTGTATAATATTATTGAAACATAGTTTATGATAACATTGGCATTGAAACGAACAAAAACTGTTTGAAAAAAAAAATGATTTATATAACCACAATTTTAATAACAAAATGAAGTGTTTTTTGTGCAAAAAATGCATTTTACAACTTTTACTGTAGTCGAACTTTACAATGTCAGACATTTCAAAATCTTCAGATGACTGTTCACATCATGGTTGATCGTCATATGCCAAAGAATTAGTACTTTGTGCGCAGCCTCCATTCAAACGGATAACCGCATCTTAACGTCTTCTGATTCTTGCCATAAATCGACTAATTTGTTGCTAAGGTAGCAGCAACCATTTCTGATGAAGGGCATTGTTTATTTCATGACGTGTTTGAACTGGGGTGTCCTTTCGCGCAATTCCCGCCCAATAGTGTCCCATATATGCTCGATATGGTTCAAAGTTGGTCTACGATCGGGCCAAGGAAGATGAACCAAATTCCGTTTGAACATTGGATCTTCCTCCACGATGCTAATTTCCAACTTTGGCGAGCTCTCCACTACATTAGATACGGAAAACTGTGTGTCTGTTTGTTAGCAAAGGTCTCCGAAATGGTCTTATCGCACGATAACCAGTAGCGATGAGTTGATCTCGGAACAGTTCTTGTTAAAAGGCTCCTGTATGGCCACCACTCTCTTTTTAGGATTGTCTTGTATGCAATGGGTTTCCTTCTGACCAACCTTCTTTATGCTTGATTTTCTCTAGCAAATGGTATAGGGGGTCTTCATTATCTCGGAAGGTCTTTAACAGCGTTTATTGCCTGATTTTTATTCTCAAAACGACTTATAGTGGAATGGTGATGACCAACAATACGTGCAGTTGTTACAGCGACATCCCTGCTTCTCTTATGCTGATAATCTGCCATATTGCTGCAGTTAAGAGTTGTCAGGGACCTATTACAAGGTGTCAATCACATAACTTAAAAAACTTGGTTATTTAAAGTGTTGAAAACAATGAGGATAAAAACATCTGTTTTGCTGTTTATGGGTATAGTAGCTGCATGTGCAGATAAAAACTTATCGAGTCGATATTTATTGATTAAACTCAGGTGATACTTAAATAATGTTTAACTAGTTCTATTTTACCAAATTATATCACAAAAAAATAAAGAGTTTTTTTTAATTTCAATTTCAATTTTAATTTGGTGTTGCAATACTTTTTTCCATGTGTATATATATCTACCTGCTATCCTACATTTCAAAATGACATATTCCTTCAAAGAAAAATAGCTGTAACTATATTACTTTACATATTTGTTTTTCTCTCCTAATTGAGATGTTAATCGTGTACAAGTAAAAAAGCCAGAAAAAATAGACTGTGGACATCCAAGGGTCAAACTGTCAAAAAAAACTTGTGCATTATACTGAAGGGTTAGATTGTATCAATGAAATTTGAAAGGAAATATTTCAGTTATAACTGCCAAGACAAGTTACATAATTGTTTTAAATATATGTTATAGTAAGTATGGAATATAATATGGTATAAAGGATGTTCCCAATATTACACTCGATTTCAATGAATGTGTAGATAAAGGTAATATTTTTTTTAGCTTGGTTGATCTTCCTGCACAGTCAAGTGAAAGTAAGAACAATTAACAAAATTATAATTCTGTAGATAGATCAAGAACTGATATAAATAATTCTGCATCTGATAATTTTTTTGCCTTGCAACAGAGAGTTGTTGTTGCAAGGGTTTTCAACGTGCAAAGAGCGTGGCACTTTTTACACGAGACATCGGATTTCACGTCCCCATTCTGACCGGACGTGACTGCGAACTTTATACATCCCGCACAGCCAAACGGACGCACCACATAGGCAAGCGTTATACGCCGGTCGGGAGAAGACCAAGTGACCATATTTCTATTCCCCAGTCTCTCTTGGGGTCCATTCAAAATAGATGGGTGACCCACTCTTCAAATCTTCTGGAGTGCAAATGTGGCCTATTCTTTGTAGTATCCAGAATTTTGAGCCTTTTGTTGTCGCTCTTTTTTTAATGGAAATTCCAAGCAGTAAACGATCACCTGGATGTTTTTTGGCATGATCTTTGTGCACTTATACAAAATGGATAAAGGTTTAATGAAACTGGTTTTGATATAGTTTTAGAAGCTATGATTTGTGTTGCGCCAACAAGAGCTTTCTTGAAATGCATTTAAGGACACAATGCTTATTACAGCTGTGAAAGATGTGTCATTAAAGGCACATTGAAGGGTCGAGTAGTGTTTAACATTGGTAATGATTTACCTCCTTTGCGTTCTGAAGCATGTTTCAACAACATTGAATACAAGGATTATCAAGTTGGATTATGACCGTTAATGCATGCAGGAATATCTTGGACTACAAGCATTTAGTTTGCTGAGGAGTGGTTAAGCGAATTTTACTATTCATTAAACAAGGTCCAAGAGAGTGTAGACTTTCTTACCAGCAGATTCAAGAAGGTGTAATAGACCACTTTCGAGTTCATCCGTCACCGGAAAAAACTCGTCAATTATACGCGCTTTTATCACCGTCATTTGTGCGTTTAGGGGCGTCGTCACTTCCCTTCCAATGTTGAGCGAGTGGTTGGAAAACTATAATTCTATATTATACGAATTATTCGGCAAATTGAAAATCAACACTGCTGTCATTAGGGAATTGTCAGTAAGTACCTACAGAGCAACCATTATTTCTAGTTTATCCTGCACAAAGACGATCACTAAGACGCTTGATGAACGTAAATAGTGCAGGGATACAGGCGACCCCCTCTATCTGGTAAATGACGTCATAAAGGCGTGCATAATTGACGAGTTTTTGCCGGTGACGGATGAACTCGAAAGTAGTCTATTACTTCAATTTGGATATCTGAACATGTGGTAATGTGGCCATCATTCATGGTCCAAAAACGTATCAAAGGTCTATTTGCTGACTCTACACTGTATACTCGTCTGCTCAACCTACCCGGCCTTCTTTCCTGAATACCACGTTCATTTAAACGGTGCAGACTTTCCCGTAACCTGTATCTCTGAACCTAAAATTAGAGGAATAATATATCGAATATGAAGTAAAAGATTCTCCTAAATTTCTCATCATACATGTAGGTGCTAATGATTAAGGTAGTACAAAGACTAAAGAGAAAAGTTGATACAAGCTATGACCTTTATTTCAAAGTTTAAAATGGAGATACTCTAACGATAGTAAGGCAATTGAAAAATGTAGATACAGGGTTAATAATGCAGTAGCTAATTATATATTGGAATCGGGTGGTTATTATGTACGCTATTCAGACATTTCCAGGACTGAAAACATGTATAAATCTGATGGGGTGCATTTGTATGTTATAGGAAATAACATTTTTTTTAAATACAATTCAAGGTGGTATCGAGTTTTTCATGCTTAAAACCAATGGTCATGTTTTCCCCTCTACTGATATATAAGTATGAAATATGTTGTTTTGTTTTTTGTCTCAGTGATTATTCAATGGATAATTCCAGTTTTTTTCCACTACGCGATGTTGACATTAACAATTTCAAACACCAGCTTATAACTATTCAAATGGACTCCATCCAAGACAGCCTATGCGACTAGTGCTGAGTTTTACACTATCAAGACAATTTGGTAAACAGTTAGGTAGATCATTTGTGAATAGATTAAAAGGTGCAGGGCTTAAACCATCCCCTTGTCTAACCCCAATATAACAGTTAAAACATGGACCTAGTTTGTTATCAACTTTTACTCTTAGATTATTAAGTGTATACATGTGTTTAATTAACTGGTAAAATTTTCCCCCAATGTCTGACTTGAGCATTTTGATAAGGATACCTGGGTGTATCAGAGTATCAAAAGGTCTTTTAAAGTCAATAAAACAAGCATTAAAACACCTGCCGACGCAGAGTCTAACTTTGCAAGTTCCACACCACCACATAATACGGGATTTTTTTAATCTGTCTGTGCCAGCACAAACCAAACATTTCTTCCGTTTACCATCTGGTATTCTTTCTGGAAAATGCCTCTCAGTAATTCTGGCCAACTGCCGATGCTCAAGCCTTACGGTTCTCATTTGTTGATTTCTGGTTCCATCTCTGTGATTGCCTATCAGGTCCTGACATAGTTGTTGATGGAACTTTAAGTGGTCTAGTTTTGTTTCCACAACAAAAGTTCTTTTGTAACAGATGAAAGCATTAACTGAAAACGAAGAATAAAAATAATACATATTAATATACGAATGTCTTCCACGAGTAAATCAAAAGAAGAAAACAAAATAGAATACAAAATGAATTTAGATTTTTGCAATTAAGATACATGTCAAATTTGCAAAAAATATAAAAAATATTGAAAGAATAAACATTTCAAAAAAAAATTTCAGCATTCTATTTATAACAATTTGTCTAACCTTTGTTCTTGCCTACACACATTTAGGAATTGAAATATTCACGAATAGAGAAATGCATTTCGAAAAAAAAATTCCAGGTGAATAAATCTATGAAAAAGAAGGCCAGGGACTGATATATATATATTAAGGTTATTTCATGTCTTGAACAACTATACAGGTTATGTGATGTCTTTATTACAACTATACAAGTTTATATGTAGCGTTTCTATTCACTTTACGCCCAGAAATCAGTAGATGATTTTTTTTTTATTTGAAACATGTGCCGTTATTTTTCTTTAAAACTATATGGGTTTAGAGCATCAAAATGCTGCTGTTGATATATATTTTTTGTTTTACTTAATTGGGGGTTTTGGCGTGCTAGCGGTAAACGACATTTTATGTCCTGGCAAGAAAATGAAAAAAATTAAATATCTTCTTTGTCCATCAACCTCAAAAGAAGTAGAAAGCTTAGAGTCCTATTGTAAACAGGCATTAGAACTGAGGACAGGGTACTTTTGATTTATTTATAAAATATATATTTATATATCATATAGATAGATTGTTTTGCTTCTTTGCTTTTTTTGTTTTCATGGTTTTGTTTGTTAAATGTATTTTGTGTATGTTTATATTATTTGTCACAAACTTATTGTTCAGAGTTTTGAATTGAATTTGAATTTGTATAAACTTCAAGATTTACCTGTATTTTTTTTTAAAACCGGTTTTTTTCTAAAGAGAATATTGATCATTATTTCTCAGTGGTGTCGTGCCATGGCTTTATAAAAAAGATGATGTGGTATGATTGCCCATGAGACAACTATCCACAAAAGACCAAAATGACACAAACATTAACAACTATAGGTCACCGTACGGCCTTTGTTTGGTCTTGTTTGTTTGCTTTTTGGCCTTGAATGTTTGTCTCTAATATTTAATTAACTGTGCATTTGCATTCAGATATCGCAGATCAAATTTATTCGTTCATTGTGTATTAATTTACGTTTTTTTATTGAGTTAAGTCTGCCTACTGATATTTTATCGTGTGTTTTTTTATGTTGTGGTGTTATGCTATTGTTTCAGAAAAAGGAAGAAGGTTTGGATCCATTAAAACGTTTAATTCCGCTGCAAATGTTTGCACCTGTCCTAAGTCGGGAATCTGATGTACAGTAGTTGTCGTTTGTTTATGTAATTTATATGTGTTTCTCGTTTTTTATATAGATAAGACCGTTGGTTTTCACGTTTAAATGGTTTTACACTTAGTAATTTTTATAGCTTGTTGTTCGGTGTGAGCCAAGGCTCCGTGTTGAAGGCCGTACAATGACCTAAAATGGTTTACTTTTTTATGCCCCACCTACGGTAGTAGGGGGGCATTATGTTTTCTGGTCTATGCGTCCGTTCGTCTGTTCGTCTGTCCCGCTTCAGGTTAAAGTTTTTGGTCAAGGCAGTTTTTGATGAAGTTGAAGTCCAATCGACTTCAAACTTGGTACACATGTTCCCTATGATATGATCTTTCTAATTTTAATGCCAAATTAGAAATTTTACCCCAATGTCACGGTCCACTGAACATGGAAAATGATCGTGCGAGTGGGGCATTCGTGTACTGGGGACACATTCTTGTTTTAAATTGTTTATATTTGGATGGAGAGTTGTCTCATTGCCACTCACACCACATCTTCCTATGTCTATTTGGATAAAAATTGATTATGGAATAATGATAATGAGATAAATTGAAAATGATGTAATACTGTCAGGTAAAGATGTCTGTTAAAAATTTTATTTACAAATTAAGATTATTCATATATTAATAAACTCTGGATTAAAAATTGATTATGGAATATTAATAATGAGATAAAGTGATAGTGTAAAAGTTTGTATACTTTTCAATAATTAAAAATTGACATGCAATTAAAATATTGATTAACAGTAAGTAAAATGCCAAGCACAGCTATACTTAACTCCTGCTTACTCTGACTTTCAGATTCATATTATCAGCACTAATGAAAGTCTCTATATCTGTTCCTGGCATTTTCACACCTTATCAACCTCTTGTGATTTTCAATAATTGCACTATTGATTTGGTGTGCCCAAAGTTTATCCACAACAGAATCTTCTGGGTGGACACCGTCCACAAGTTTATCCACAACAGAATCTTCTGGGTGGACACCGTCCACAAATCTATTGTAGACATATCAATATTTCCCTCTTTTACATATATTTATGCATTGATGGATATTTGGTGTTAGATACCGATTGTGATTATTAGTTTGTACAATTTTTTGGTTGACGAGGGTAATTATGTTATTTAATTCCTCCTGCATTTGGGGATAACTATTTTCAAATTGCAGGTAGGAAGTTTTTCTTTGGTTGAGTCTGATTTCATTCCAAGGTTGTAGACTCATTGTTGGCACTGTGCAGTAAATTGGGACACAGTCTTTGTGTGCCAACAAATCTTTACCAGACTGCATTTGAAAGTGATAATCAAACAGTACACTTGGAGAGGCCTGGTATACAACCTTTTCATATGTACTGCTTGTGTCAGAATTTAATTTTGTTGTCAAATTGCATATACCCCCAACAACATATAAAAGTTTTTTTTACCAGACTTTGGTATTTGTTGGCTGGCCAGGTCTGTTATCTGTCCAATTGTTTTTCCTGAAAAGTAATTGGACACAGCCATAGGTATTTGTTCCTTCTAATGCCTGGTCCGACTATCACCATATCAAATGTAGACATTTTAAATAATAAAAAATACAACTTTTTAACAATTTCATATAGTAATTGGCCAGGTAAGACTTATTTTTTAAACTATTTTTTTCTTTGATATTTGGTTTGCCAAATCTATTACATGCAACTTCTGATTTTGCTCTTTTAAAGAAAGTAGCTTTGTATTGTTGTAACCATATTGGATGACTGAGTTCACGATTATCTCCAAAACAGCCTCTTTGATGTGAAAACGTACCCTCAACAATATCTTGGTTAAATCTTTTAGGAATTGTGTATGGTTTTGTTGGATATTTCACTTAGAAATTGTTGTGAACATACATATTTTACTACGTCTATGAAAGAGGACAGTGCAAGGTGAACATCTGGAATGGTGCTTGTGGACGTTTCGTCGCCGAGGGTATCACCAGCCCAGAATTCAACACTCCGGTTTTGACATGAATATCAGTAATCTGGTCATTTTAATAAATTTCCTGTTACAAAACTTTGAATTTTTTTTGATGATATGTGCAGTTTAATGGTATAACTTAGCTTCTGAATTTTTCCTTACCTTGTACTGTGGAAAGAAATCTCCCTCATGTATATGGCTGCACTGCAACCCAGCTTTTTTGTACCAGTGTTTCTTTTATTCTTTGCAGCTTGTTTATAGACGTGGTCATTTTCATTTTCCTAAAAGAATCTTAAAAGCTTAAAACATTTATTTTTCAAAAGACTTAATAAAATTATTGATATGTAATCATTACTGAATTGAACTTTACTATATAATTTTTTAATTAAATCATTTAAAAAAAATATTACCTTTCCAATTTTATTTTGCCTATAATTTGGCCCTTGGTGACATTCCATCAAACGGTGACCAGCTATAAAAGATGGGGTGTCCTTGACAGGAATGTGGGAACCATGGGTGACAGCACCATCATCTTCCCAGCGAACAAAATGCTGGACTGAGCATGGTTCTTAAATCAAAAACAAACCAAGCAATGAAAGTATTATTCTGATTCTAAAGAATTGTAAACATTAGGAAACAAAATGTAAATTGACAAAAACATCAATTAAATAAATTTCCATCAGTTTTGGGATGGGGTCCCGTTTTTGCATAAATATAGGTGATTGGATTTCTTTTTTCTCTAGTGTCATTTTCTCAAATTTGTTATTTCTTTTGACTTGAACCCTCTTGATTGACCTTTCAATTTTCTCTTCCTTTCTCTTTAGTTACAAACTAAGGAACAATACATGTAAACATCACAAAACTATTGTTAGCTTACATAATAAATTACAGCAGTGGATCGTGTGACCAAAATTTATGAATAGAGGATGTCAACCTGGTCAAGACATATTAGATAAAAAGAATGTGTCCCTTGTATACAGATGCCCTATCAGCACTATCATTTTCTATTTTCAGTTGACCATTCAAATTGGGTAAAAACTATAATTTGATATTAAAATTAGAAATATCATATCAAAGGAAATATGTGTACTAAGTTAAATGTCCTTGCCAAAACTTTAACCTGAAGCCTGACTGACAGACAGACGGTCAGACAGACCAGAATACATAATGCCCATTAATGGGGAACTATATAAAAAAAGGCAGAAAACATAATGCCTATAAATGGGGAATAATATAATAAAAGGATGTTTCTTTCTGAAAGTAAATAATGTATATGCCTAACCACTCAAAGAAAATTGTCCAAAACTTTTAGTACATCTTGGCACTGCGTATGTAGTAGATGTCGCCAGAGAAAATTCCTCCACTATAAAATCGGCTGTCTCAATGTCTTTCACTCATCCATAGTACGGGCTTTTATAATCCACGAAGAGGTCACACCATGGGATTTCCTCCTCAAGTATTAGACATACCTTTTAAAACAAACTGATTACATTTTAAGATACATTGACTGAGTAGTTGATTGACAACAGTAGGGTTATATGTAAAAACTGACTACAGAAGTCAAACTCTGAAAAACAAGAGGCTCTCAAGAGCCTGAATCGCTCACCTTAATTCTTTTGGTTAAATCTCTCATCAATGATTATTTTGGCTTTTCAATTTATTTAAATGTTTTTTGGATCGTCCTATTTTCTTCAAAAGCCAAAAAAAAAAAAACAGGTGCTCCGCAGGGCGCAGCTTTATACGACCGCAGAGGTCGAACTCTGAACAGTTGGGGCAAGTATGGACAAAACATTCAAGCGTGATACAGCTCTGAATTTGGATTGTGATCAAATTTTTGACATTACATGGTGTTTTGTTTACACAAAACAAATGTCAAGATTTTACAAATCAATTCAAGATTTCTTCTTCAAACTTTTTAAATCTAAAATTAAATAGTTGACACAGCATAGGTTTCTGACACAGAATGAATGTGGTCTAATGAACTTAAAAGTTTTTTTTTTGCCTTTGAGCAATTCACTATGCTGTTGAATATTAATCCTCTCAAAAAAAATGTTTGAAGAAATTTTCTTTTTATTTATGAAATCTGAAATGAGAAAAATTTAAATCCTCCCCCCCCTCTTTTTTTTCACATCCCCGTTTCCCTTTTTCCAAAACTGATATCAATTCAAATTTCTAATGGAGTATAAAACAATAACTACTCTTTTAAATACATCATAAAATATTAAAATGTAATATAAAGTGCTTGTTATCACTGAATGGTAAAGATTGGTTGGTAGTAAAATATACATTGTTTATTGTATAAAACAATAAAAAAAAACTTCATCAGCAACATTTTATATTGGCAAATTTCCAATGAAGTTATTTACATAAAGTTATTGGCAAATAAAGATAGAAAATGACATCATAGTCATGTCTGGCAAATGTCCAACATACATTATCTAAAAACATTTTAGATAATATAAGGAAAAAAAGCTTCATCAGCAACATTTTATATTGGCAAATTTCCAATGAAGTTATTTACATAAAGTTATTGGCAAATAAAAATAGAAAATGACATCATAGTCATGTCTGGCAAATTTCCAACATATATTATCAACTACTATTCTATACAAAGAAAGATAACTCCAATTGAAAATTAATTGCTATTGCACAATATTGTGCAATTAGATATTTCTTGCTATTGTGCAATACTGCAATTGAAAATTTCTTGCTATTGCACAATACTTGATATGGAATCCTGATTTGGACCAACTTGAAAACTGGACCCATAATCAAAAATCAAAGTACATATTTAGATAAAGCATATCAAATAAGCCCAAGAATTTAATTTTTGTTAAAATCAAACTTAGTTTAATTTTGGACCCTTTGGACCTTAATGTAGACCAATTTGAAAACTGGACCAAAAATTAAGAATCTACATACACAGTTAGATTTGGCATATCAAAGAACCCATTTATTAAATTTTTGATGAAATCAAACAAAGTTTAATGTTGGACCCCCATTTGGACCAACTTGAAAACTAGGCCAATAATTAAAAATCTAAGTACATTTTTAAATTCAGCATATCAAAGAACCCCAAGGATTCAATTTTTGTTAAAATCAAACTAAGTTTAATTTTGGACCCTTTGGACCTTAATGTAGACCAAATTGAAAACGGGACCAAAAATTAAGAATCTACATACATAGTTAGATTCGGCATATCAAAGAACCCCAATTATTCAATTTTTGATGAAATCACACAAAGTTCAATTTTGGACCCTTTTGGGCCCCTTATTCCTAAACTGTTGGGACCAAAACTCCCAAAATCAATCCCAACCTTCCTTTTGTGGTCATAAACATTGTGTTAAATTTCATTGATTTCTATTTACTTATACTAAAGTTATTGTGCGAAAACCAAGAATAATGCTTATTTTGGCCCTTTTTTGGCCCTTAATTCCTAAACTGTTGGAACCAAAACTCCCAAAATCAATCCCAACCTACCTTTTTGTGGTCATAAACCTTGTGTCAAAATTTCATAGATTTCTATTCACTTAAACTAAAGTTATAGTGCGAAAACCAAGAAAATGCTTATTTGGGCCCTTTTTGGCCCCTAATTCCTAAAATGTTGGGACCAAAACTCCCAAAATCAATCCTAACCTTCCTTTTGTGGTCATAAACCTTGTGTTAAGATTTCATTGATTTCTATTCACTTTTACTAAAGTTACAGTGCGAAAACTAAAAGTATTCGGACGACGACGACGCCAACGTGATAGCAATATACGACCAAAAAATTAAAATTTTTGCGGTCGTATAATAATCATTTTCTCCTATGTTCTATTTTAGCCATAGGAGCTATGTTTCTTGACATACAGGGAAATAAAATATAAAATTTATACTAGATACTCTGAAACTCATTTAGCCTAAGTTTGGCTGAAATTGATACAGCAGTTTCAAAGGAGAAGATTTTTTTAAAGTAAGTCAACATGATGAACAAATTGTGAAAAAAGTCTTTAAAGGGCAATAACTCCTTAAGTGGTCAATTGACAATTTTGGTCAATTTGACTTAATTGAAGATCTTACTTTGCTGAACATTATTGCTGTTTACAGTTTATTTCTATCTATAATTATATTCAAGATAATAAACAAAAACAGCAAAATTTCCTTAAAATTATCAATTCAGGGGCAGCAACCCAACAACAGGTTGTCTGATTCATCTGAAAATTTCAGGGCAGATAGATCTTGACCTGATAAACAATATTACCCAACGTCAGATTTGCTCTAAATGCTTTGGTTTTTGAGTTATAAGCCAAAAACTGCATTTGACCCCTATGTTCTATTTTTAGCAATGGCGACCATGTTTGTTGATAGATCATAACTTCGGATACAATCTACAAACTAGATACCCTAAGGAACATTCAGTTAAAGTTTGGAAGTATTTGGCCCAGTAGTTTCAGAGAAGATTTTTGTAAAAGATTACTAAGATTTACGAAAAATGGTTAAAAATTGACTATAAAGGGCAATAACTCCTAAAGGGATCAACTGACCATTTCCGTCATGTTGACTTATTTGTAAATCTTACTTTGCTGAACATTATTGCTGTTTACAGTTTATCTCTTTGCTGTTTACAGTTTATCTCTATCTATAATAATATTCAAGATAATAACCAAAAACAGCAAAATTTCTTTAAAATTACCAATTCAGGGGCAGTAACCCAACAACAGGTTGTCTGATTCATCTGAAAATTTCAGGGCAGATAGATCTTGACCTGATAAACAATATTATCCAATGTCAGATTTGCTCTAAATGCTTTGGTTTTTGAGTTATAAGCCAAAAACTGCATTTGACCCATATGTTCTATTTTTAGCAATGGCGACCACGTTTGTTGATAGATCACAACTTAGGATACAATTTACAAACTAGATACCCTAAGGAACATTCAGTTAAAGTTTGAAAGTATTTGGCCCAGTAGTTTCAGAGGAGAAGATTGTTAAAAATTGACTATAAAGGGCAATAACTCCTAAAGGGGTCAACTGACCATTTCCGTCATGTTGACTTATTTGTAAATCTTACTTTGCTGAACATTATTCCTGTTAACAGTTTATCTCTATCTATAATAATATTCAAGATAATAACTAAAAACAGCAAAATTTCCTTAAAATTACCAATTCAGGGGCAGCAACCCAACAACGGGTTGTCTGATTCATCTGAAAATTTCAGGGCAGATAGATCTTGACCTGATAAACAATATTACCCCATGTCAGATTTGCTCTAAATGCTTTGGTTTTTGAGTTATAAGCCAAAAACTGCATTTGACCCCTATGTTCTATTTTTAGCAATGGCGACCATGTTTGTTGATAGATCATAACTTCGGATACAATTTACAAACTAGATACCCTAAGGAACATTCAATTAAAATTTGGAAGTATTTGGCCCAGTAGTTTCAGAGGAGAAGATTTTTGTAAAAGATTACTAAGATTTACGAAAAATGGTTAAAAATTGACTATAAAGGGCAATAACTCCTAAAGGGGTCAACTGTCACAGACAAAAAGTCACAGGACAAAAAGTCACAATTCATTTTTTCTGACTATTTTCTTTGAATATAAAACTCTTATTTCCACAAAAATATTTTTGTATTTCTCTTGAACTATTGTATAAAATCTAACTTTGTAAACAAAATTTATCAAAAAAAATATCAAAGTAAATCAAATAATTGTTAAAAGAACAAAATGTCAAAGTGGCTTGGCACTTAAATGGCTTCATGGTGTCAAGAAATCTTTCTTTTGCATGATTAAAATTAAATAAATCTTCATCTTTCAAGTATAATGACACATTTCCTAAACTTTAATATGAATATATGTATTAAAAAATAAATATTTCAAGATATTTCTCTTATATATTCAAACAATTGTCAACATATTATTTGCGACTTTTTGTCCTACCAAATTTGTGACTTTATGTCCTGTGCAGCTATCTTACATGAGGTTTTTTTAATTCCAAGAACAGTTTTACAAAATTTATGATGCACCTTTTCAAAGCTCTATCTATCTGTCAATGATAAAACATCACAGTTACTTCCATGCAAAGTGGCTCTATTTATGGCTCTAAAAATTGAGTAATAATCTTCCATAATCCAGATCTCACTATCATAAAATTATGGGTTTAATTAAGGAATCAAATAATTTACATGATAAATCAAAAGGGACATGATGAAAATTAGACATATATTTTTTTTTAATGAAAATAATGCTGTAAGTGTTTTCTTGGATAGTTCATGTGTAGATCTCTTAAATTTTCCTTTATTATCAATAATGTTCCCAAGAAAAATATACTTTTTAACTTCGGTTAACTGATTTTGTTTATAAAATTTTTTTGACTCAAAAGTATTTCTAGAATGAAAAATCATAATTTTGGTTTTGTTTGTATTTACAGTCAGTTGCTATTCGGAGCAATATTTTTCCAGTTTATTCAAAGCAGATTGTAAACCGTTTTGTGATTCTGATAATATTAAAAGATCATAAGCAAAACTAAGACTACTTATTGATGTTTTATCTAAAGACACAGGATCACATGTCCCATCAAAAATTGAATGAAGATCATTAATAAAATAATTAAACAATGTGGGGCTCAAACTGTCCCCTTGTTTGACCCCATTATTTATTTCAAAAAATTCAGATTGTTTATTATCTATTTTAACTGAAGATTCACAACACTCATACATATCTTTAATTACTTCAAATATTTTCTTTCCAACATTATACTTCTTATTTTGTATAAGAGACCACCATGCCAAACAGTGTCAAAAGCACGACGCAAATCAAAGCAAGAGTAAATTTTACTCTTCTTTTTTGTCAAATATTTTATTATTAAAGTTTTTAGAATAAAAATACTATTTGCTGTCCTATGATTATTTCTAAATCAAAATTGATGAACTGAAAAATTTTCTTCATAGTAAGTTACAACTCTCGAATTAATAACAGCACTGAAAAGTTTAGCAATACAATTTTGAAGAAAAAATCCCCTATAATTATTATTATCTCGTTTGTCTCCAGCTTTATGAATAAGTATGGTAAAAGATTTTCTCCAGTTTGAAGGATATTAACCAGAATCAAGAATTAAATTAAAAAGTTTAGTTATAGCTTTACAAGTTACAACACCACTGTATTTAATAATTTCATTACAAATTTGGTCTGGACCAGAGCTTTTTCCAGTTTTTAGTTTTTGTATACATTTATTTACTTCATTGATAGTAAAAGGTTTATCAGTTATCACATTGAATAAAAGTGCATCAATTTCATTTAATATCTCAGTTTCAATTTTAGTTTTAAATTCTTTATCATAGTTTACAGTCTCTCCTTGATGCTTAAAATTATCAATAATTTCGGGAAAACCAGCCTGAAGCTCAATTTTCTTATTAGTGTTCTCATATTTTAATGACTTTAATAATTTCTAATATTGTTTCGAGTCTGTATCTCTAAGGGCTGAAAGCTGACTAAATATTTCCTTTTTAAATTGATTTTTCTTTCTTTTTATTAATTTTTTACATAGTTTACAGTGACCTAGGAAATTCTTTCTTAAATTGAGGTTATAAGGGTTTATTCGTAATAATTTGGCTAGATTTGATACAGTTTTCTTAACATCATCTAGTTCTCTATCTTCCCATGGCTTTTTCTTTTTTAATTTCTTTTTACGAAAGAATTTTACATGAGCGCATGGTTAATGTTTTAAATATATTATTTAGTTGTTGCTCTGCTCTCTCCACCCCAGAACAACAATATGAAAGTTCTAATATTTGAAAAAAAAACTAACAGAGTTAATAAGGTCCACACTGGTCAAGGCATAGTCAACAGTACTACACCCACTGGGTTTAAAACATGTCATATTTCCCAGCATATCACCAATAAAACGACCATTCAAAACTCTTAGCTGAGAGGCGATACAGAGATCAATCAATTGCTGGCCTTGGGAATTAAAAACTTTATCTAAAGAATTTCTATCTATATTAAAATCTTGAACATAGTCCTCTGGAAGTATATCTTGTAAAGAGCTATGAATTTTATGTTCATCTGCAATAAAATCATCATGATTTGCAATTCGAGCATTCAAATCCCCAATTACCAGAACATTGCCTTTATCAGACACTTGTTTAATTTCTGCCTCCAATTTCAAGAAATCATCATCATAATGGGGAGAATTTAGTGAGAGGATGTAAGTGTCACAAACAAATAAATCTTTTTCAAGGTCAAAAAAGTTCTTATCTAATTTAATCCATAAACGGTTTTTTGATGAAGTTAAATATTTTATTTCAATTATCCCTTTATGGATATGGAATTTATTTAGAATATTATCGTACCGCGGCTAAATTATCACGTTGTGATTGGTTTAACGCCGTTACGTGGTGACTCCCTATGAGACCGTAGGGGGTTAGTAAATTTCATAAGGGGTTCGTGACGCGGTAATGGTGACGCCATCCATTAATTTTTTGTGTTTCTTTGATTATTTTTCAACAAAACGCAGCAGACAAAGTCCAGCGTACGATAAATTAGTTATACGGTTAACTACTGACCCCCTACGGATCCATATAAAGTGAATAAAATCCATAGGGGACTCGGCCTCCGGCCTCACCCCCTATGGATTTTACTAACCCTCTATGAATCCGTAGGGGTCAGTAGCGAACCATATAACTTATAATAATTCCACCACTAAATCGCCTAGAGAGTGTATTCTTTTTTCTGCATTTTTGAAAAATTTTGAAATCAGGTATGTTTGAAGTATCATCAAAACCTTTCCAAGTCTCTATTACAATATTAATATCATACTTCAGACAAGACATAAATTGATCACCTCTGTACTTATCTCCCAAACCATTTACATTCCAAGATCCTATGGATAAGTGATTCATATTCATAAAATATAATAATGGTGCAAATTCACATACATGTAGCATAATATGGTTCGAAGAAAGATAACTCTAGATTTATTGCTTAAAATATTTATCTAATTGAATCAGAAGTCAAGAGCATATGACTTCAGTGTTATACAAAAAGTTCTTCCCTAAATGGTCGGTCCCTGATGACGTATATTTATTTACCCCTATAGTGATGACTAAGAAAATCAATAGTACAGATAAATCAAAATTGGTTATTGTTTGATTCTATATTTCTTTTTTAGCTTTTTTACATTTTAATGTTACTATATTATATTTATATTTAAACAAAATCTGTTTGTCTCTTCTTTGCCTAGATGTTGTTGGACTAATGTTTATCTGTTTGTCTAGATGCTTGTTGTTGGGCTAATGTTTATCTGTTTGTCTGTTGTTTGCCTAGATGCTTGTTGTTGGGCTAATGTTTATCTGTTTGTCTAGATGCTTGTTGTTGGGCTAATGTTTATCCGTTTGTGTAGATGCTTGTTGTTGGGCTAATGTTTATCTGTTTGTCTCGTCTTTGCCTAGATGTTGTTGGGCACTATCTTTAAAAAAGATATCCGACGTATTTAAATTTGAGTATATATTTAAAACTATCATTTCGATTTACCATTTAAATAACGTTTTCTCTGTTTGTGTTCAGTATTCACGGTCCTCGTATCTTTCTGTTTACATTCACCAAAAACCCACAGAAATCTCACATGGGTAGGTGCGTTCTAAAAGTCATGTATGTTAGTACAACAAAGTTTACATTGAAAATTATATAATTGTGCCGAAAAAAACAGCTGTCATGGATGCAAAGAGCTCTTGGAGAAACAATTATATTAATAAAAAAATCTTAATCTTTGTAAGATCAAGTTCAAATATTTATCGTTTTTCACTTGCTTTCCATCACGATATAATTAATGAGACGTTTTTTCAAACACAATCAAATCACCCACAATGATAGCATTTTCTTCAATCACAGGAAGAATTTTCGAGCATGCGTATTCTGTTGCCATAGTTATGCGTCCTTAAGTTCAAATGGTACAAACAGAAACTATACAGATTACGTCGGAAAAAGTGTACATATGCACATATATATTATTAGTGCTTTATTAAAAAACAATAAGTTACAAAATTTGGCATTTAAAAAAATATTTCAAAATCATGGCCGATACAAATTGGACAGTTAATCTATATTGAGAAGGCAACTATATTGGTGGTTGGTCTGTTAATCAATTTGGAGACAGCCTATTAATCTAATGCTATCGATAAAATCATTGTAAGGTCAGCATGTTTCATTCTATAACATTTCAAATACATTTGTACAATGCATATTTTCATAATAAAAACTATTCATGTATGGCAAAATAATTCAGTGTACTGAACCAGCGGTGTAATAGTTTTTATGGACCCGCAAAAAAGTTATAGGTGCCATATAGTTTTACCCTTGTCTAAAATTCCGTCATTACGTCATAACGTCATTCCGTAACAAACCATTATACAGAGTTTTTTTCTTAAACGCCTTCAGATATTGGCCTGATTTTATGTTTCGTTCCACTCCGCTAACTTTTGCCAAAATTACGGGCTTTGAACTTTGATAAATTGTTGAAAATTACAGTTATACATTGTTTTTTTCTAAACGCCTTCAGATATTGGGCTGATTTTTGGTAAGTAAGTTAACCATGATGATTTACAGATCAAGTTTAAGTTTCGATCTGTTAACCAAACTTGGCCGAAATTACAGGATTTGATCTTTGAGAAATTGTGGAAAATCACGTTATGTAGACTTTTTTCTAATATTTTTTTTATTGTATACATTTTCATGAATGACAGAATTATTGAAAATATTGAACTTTGTGTTTTCCAATGATTTCATTTTTACAATTTATTGGTCAATCTTAATGTTTCCTTATTTTGTTTGTTTCTCAGATACTTTATGGTACTACTAAACAATATATGCATGTAATCATCATTGATCATCACTTATAGTATTTCCTGGTTTAGATTGTTTCTAAAACATGCAATAGGTTATCTATATAAAAAGCAATTTTACTGCATCAATTTCAATGATTGAAAGATGAACTCATATTTCCAATTTGGTTATTTGACCTTGACCTCAGTTTCTCTAATCATGTTACGGATGTACTAAGATGAGGTTTTAAAATTTGTGTCAAATGTTTGCACCTTAGTTTTTTTCATACAATACAATGTAAAATATTTTGATCCATAACACCCATTTATTTGTTTTCATATAAGACTTAATAGCTTATGAAATGTTTTTAATCCAAATTTTAGAAGAATCTTGATTTTCTTTCTTTTGTTTTGAGACCCAAATAATATCAATCAGGTAAAAGTCAGAGTTAGCCTTTTCCCACCATATTTCAAATCTTAAATATCTCGAAAAGGAGATCCCTGATCTGTCAATATTTTTATCTAAACTTAATCCTTTAATTGATGCTCTACCAGTTTATAGAATAAATTTTAATTTTGTAATCGGTTAACTTTTACCTATCCTCACCAAAGTAAATCATTGAATAGGTGTGATAGTTGTACTTAAACTTTATATTTAAAACTATTAACATGATATTAAAACATAATATCATTGGTAAGTAAAAAACCTGATGATATTTAAGCATTTACACTCTACTTTCTTTAAGTACCATTGGTAGATAAATATCATGATGTAACCTAATTAATCACATTATTATTTTTATTTTAAATCTCATTTTAGATTACAAATCTAAAATAGTGTGCCATTCACTAAGTTTGATAGCTGCTGTAGCAGCTATCAAACTAATGAATACAGTACCATCTCCAGTAAGTATTAAACTAGTTTTCAATAAATATTCACTTTATTTCTTTTTTAAAAATCAGAAATGTGAGACGATTGCAAATGAGAATTATATAATATACATGTATATTAATAATAGGTCACCTTATACATATAATAATGTTTAACAACGAGCAAATCAATACTTCTAGTCAACTATAAGAGACCCCTAAATAACAAGAAATGAGAATAAAAAAAACTGTTTTATTCCTGACACAAAGCATTTACTTAAGTATGAGATAGTGGAGTAAACTTGGTTTTGCAGCTACTAAAACGAACTAAAACTAGAGGCTCTAAAGAGCCTGTGTCGCTCACCTTGGTACATTTGTATATGTGAATATTCAACAAAGGACACAGATGGATTCGTGACAAAATTGTGTTTTGGTGATGGTGATATGTTTGTAGATCTAACTTTACTGAACATTCTTGCTGCGTACATATATCCCCATCTATAATGATTGTCCCAGTAGTTTCAGTTAAAAGTGTTAGTAAAAATTTACAAATTTTATGAAAATTGTTAAAAATTGACTATCGATTCGTCTGAAATTTTCAGGGCAGATAGATCTTGACCTGATAAACAATTTAACCCATGCCAGTTTTGCTCTTAATGCTTTTGTTTTTGAGTTATAAGCCAAAAACTGCATTTTATCCCATGTTCTATTTTTAGCCATGGCAGCCATCTTGGTAGGTTGACCAGGTCGACGGACACAATTTTTAAACTAGATACCCCAATGATGATTGTGGCCAAGTTTGGTTTAATATGGCGCAGTAGTTTCAGAGGAGAAGATTTTTGTAAAAGATAACTAAGATTTACGAAAAATGGTTAAAAATTGACTATAAAGGGCAATAACTCCTAAAGGGGTCATTTGACCATTTCGGTAATGTTGACTTATTTGTAAATCTTATTTTGCTGAACATTATTGCTGTTTACAGTTTATCTCTATCTATAATATTTTTCAAGATAATAACCAAAAACAGCAAAATTTCCTTAAAATTACCAATTTAGGGGTAGCAACCCAACAACAGGTTGTTCGATTCATCTGAAATTTTCAGGGCAGATAGATCTTGACCTGATAAACAATTTTACCCCATGTCAGAATTGCTCTAAATGCTTTGGTTTTTGAGTTATAAGCCAAAAACTGCATTTTACCCCTATGTTCTATTTTTAGCCATGGCGGCCATCTTGGTAGGTTGACCGGGTCACCGGACACAATTTTTAAACTAGATACCCCAATGATGATTGTGGACAAGTTTGGTTTAATATGGCGCAGTAGTTTCAGAGGAGAAGATTTTTGTAAAAGATAACTAAGATTTACGAAAAATGGTTAAAAATTGACTATAAAGGGCAATAACTCCTAAAGGGGTCATTTGACCATTTCGGTAATGTTGACTTATTTGTAAATCTTATTTTGCTGAACATTATTGCTGTTTACAGTTTATCTCTATCTATAATATTTTTCAAGATAATAACCAAAAACAGCAAAATTTCCTTAAAATTACCAATTTAGGGGTAGCAACCCTACAACAGGTTGTTCGATTCATCTGAAATTTTCAGGGCAGATAGATCTTGACCTGATAAACAATTTTACCCCATGTCAGAATTGCTCTAAATGCTTTGGTTTTTGAGTTATAAGCCAAAAACTGCATTTTACCCCTATGTTCTATTTTTAGCCATGGCGGCCATCTTGGTTGGTTGACCGGGTCACCGGACACAATTTTTAAACTAGATACCCCAATGATGATTGTGGCCAAGTTTGGTTTAATTTGGCCTAGTAGTTTCAGAGGAGAAGATTTTTGTAAAAGTTAACGCAGGACGACGACGGACGACGACGACGACGGACGACGACAGACGCCGGACGCAAAGTGATGAGAAAAGCTCACTTGGCCCATCGGGCCAGGTGAGCTAAAAACCACACAGAACTAAAAAGGCTTTATAAAAAAGAAAAATATAAAGATCAAAGAATGGAAAACAATTGTGATATTCACACAATATATAACAAAAAATAATGTATGAAAAGATAGTGGACTAGACTTCAATTTACAGCTACCAAAATCTCTCATCAATATGAACTTCACATTAATTCCATTATGATACCAAATTCGTAAAGGTTCCACGGAACCCAGTGTTTTGCTTACTTTTGCTGTTAATTTGAGGCTTAATAAAAATGAGGAAAATAAATGATCGCTAAGTCTCGATTTTTCAACTAAAGTCGAAGGTTCGGCAAAAATGAATGCTGTTTTTCAATTTTTGACGCTTTTACATATTATGTTTGCTTTTTTACACACTTGTCTGACAATCATTTTCGTCAACTTTGAAGCCATGTGGACATGGTATAAGACAGAGCAATTGAGGGCATTCTAAAACGAAAAATGATTGATTACAATTCTAACAGTTACATGCGCACTAAAATATTTTAACACACAATTTCAAATTTATTGCGATAAAGTTTTAAAGGGTTGAGAGGGGTATACATATATGTTCACAGACAACAATTTGAGGACAGTAAAATGATAAGATGAAGTTTGTAATAAGGACACGAACAACAGTGGTACACTCTTGGTTGAATGTTTTAATCGTCAATTTTGCACATTTAATTTGAATTAGCCAAATTCAAACATCCAAAAGTACATTGTGTCACGTTAAACAGCTGGCCTAGTCCATCATACACTCGTACATATAATCACATCCCTTTTTGGAGATATCGAATATGCTTAAACCTATACTCTGTCTATTTACTGGTTTCAAATTATGTTTCATCTCATAGAGATACAACTCACCAGTAAAAACATACTGTTAGGAAGCGGACAGATTAAATTTCTGTATGACTCAAGAGTAGAATAAAAGGTAGTACAAACTGCTGGTAAAAATTCAACCACGTAAGGTGCAAGGCTTTGCAGGTTGTAAACATGCTGCACAACCCTGTTTGATCTTTGCAAAAGGAAGAACAGCATATGAAACATCGTAAAAGCGCTCCTTATAATAAATTGTCTAGGATATATTCTTAGAAGTCTACAGCTCTTTCATTTTTAGCTCACCTGACCCAAAAAATCAAATGAGCTTTTCTCATCAATTGGCGTCAGGTGTCAATCATCCGTCGTCCTTCGTCGTCGTCTGTTATCTTTTACAAAAATCATCTCTGCAACAACTTGGCTAAATTTAACCAAATTTGGCCTCAATCTTCACTAGGGTATCTAGATTTAAAAAAAAATGTGTGCGTTGACCCCACCTGTCATAAAAAATGTCCGACATGGCGAAAAATAGAACATAGGGGTAAAATGCAGTTTTTGGCTTATAGCTCTGAAACTAAAGCATTTAGAGCAAATCTCACAGGAGTAAAAATTTATCCGCTCAAATTTTTTAGACAAATTTGACAACCTGTTGTATGGTTGCTGTCCGTAATATGATAATTTGAAGGAAATTTTGCAGTTTTTGGTTATTATCTTTAATATTATTATAGATAGAGATAAACGGTAATTAGCAGTAATGTTCAGCAAAGTTAGATCTACAAATAATTCAACACGACAATAATTGTCAATTGACCCCTAAAGGAGTCGTTGCCCTTTAAAACAACTTTTCGTCAGTTTTTTAATATCTTCTATAACTGCAGAGACATATTCAACCAAACTTGGCCATAATCATCATTATGGTATCGAGTTTAAAAAATGTGTCCGATGACCCCACCTTCCAACCAACATGGACGACATGGCTAAAAATAGAACATAGGGGTAAAATGCAGTTTTTACTTTGTATCCCTGAAACTAAGGTATTTAGAGCAAAACTGACAGGTGGCAAAATTATTCATCAGATTAAGATTTTTCTGTCTTGAAATTTTCAGACGAATCTGACAACCCGTTGTTGGGTGTCTGTCCCTTAGTTAGTAATTTTACGGAAATTTTGCAGTTTTTTGTTATTATCTTAAGCCTCTGTCATACATTAAAGCCCCAGTCACACCTTACCGGACTTCTACCGGACGTATAACGGATAACGAACGGATCTGAAACGGATAAATACCAATAAAACAATTTGCATCAGAAATGCCAATTAACTTTTTTAAGGTTCATGAATTCTTATTAATTATAATCGATCTTATAGTAAGGGCATGTCTTCACAATCAAGCAGCTCTTATTTAGACCAGACACTGTCCTTTGGCGACATTTTAACAAACCAAAACCAGTTATACAGAAACATTTTGAATATTTATGCGATTTACATGTATTATTATTGTCGCTTTTAATTTTTCCGTATATCTTGTTCATCCGTTTTATCTAAGTTCAGTATTTTTGTGATTTTACTTATTTAAGGGCACAAACATTTCAAGATATGCAAATAATATTTTTCAAATAAAATGTCATAACTGAAATATTTTTTTCCCTTTATTTTTAGAACCAGGCCGTCTGGAAAAGAACTGTTTGCTGTATGTTGTAAGGAATGCTTTGAGCTCAAAGTATTGCCTC
Source organism: Mytilus galloprovincialis (assembly GCA_037788925.1). Taxonomy (NCBI): domain Eukaryota; kingdom Metazoa; phylum Mollusca; class Bivalvia; order Mytilida; family Mytilidae; genus Mytilus; species Mytilus galloprovincialis. Next base: position 1,729,813 of record JAWDJN010000024.1, on the reverse strand, counting down.
ATGTTTTCCTGGGATCAATTGTCCTTATTGGTTTAATTTAATTTTTGCCAACTCGCTAAAACCTGACAAATATTTCAGAAGAAAGACAGCAAACTGTTATATTTATTGTGTCAAAGTCTAGTACTATTGGTGAATTTAATAAGCAAAAATGTGAAAATGATAAAGTAAGCAAAAATCCCGTCTTGCTCCTTTTAGTGATTATGGGATTTCTAATTTATTTATTTTTTAATTTGATTTGTAGATTTATGAGATTCCAATAACTGTAAAGATTGTAAAGTATTGTTACCTCGTAGCTTTATTTCATTTCCTTTAATTTTATTGCCTTGAGCATTTAATTTATTTATCAGGTTTATTGTCGCAGACAGCAATGGCATATTTTTGTAAAGCATAACATGTTTTATCACACTGACCTTTTTGTGTTTTATGCATGGAATGCAATATCTTTCAAAGTGCGTAAAAAGTGGTCAAATTTTGCCTTTGTTTTCTTCCTGGATATTAAAGGTATTGAATATGTCCCGGCCTTCCTGTCCGATTAAATATAGCAACGCTTTGCATGTATCCTTTTCGTCCGCCTCGCTCATTGCCACATCCAAGTATAGCTCCATTATCTGACGCCATCTTTTCCATCTTTCTGCCATATTTCCGTCACTGGAAAAGTTCATTTCAGGAGGCTGCTATAAATGTGCTTCCATATTTTTTGTGTTGATGCCTTCGCCAAACAATAGTTTTAACATATACGAGTTGTTCGCATTTGACACCATGATATATTCTAATAATTAATTAATACACTAAGATTTGATTATAACAACTGCTTGAAATCCCAAGGATACAATTATATATTTAATCAGTTAAACTGTCACTCAATCTGGTAAGCGGTACTAAGATTAGATGCACATGTAAAGCTTATCAAGTTAAGTAAATAAAAATGATTGGTATCATTACAGGGTGGTTTGGAACATGCCAGTGAATTTTACCCTAATTCTTCTCTTTGCATATTGTATGCTTTTTTTAGTTTTGAAGATTCAGAGAAAAATGAAATTATAACATTGACAAAATCTTATCATTGGATTTGTTCCGCAAAATATGACACAATCCGCTCAACAGGAAATACGCAAGCCTATGTTTCTTTTTTACATCCTAAATGTTTCGTTACTCTTCGGTATGTAATAAACTATAGAAAATAATATACGAAACTGATCCGATCAACACACAAGCTATGACTTTTGGAATTGAGCATGAAAATTATGCTTTAAAAGATTATGCATCAATGCAGTGAAAACAATCTCCTTTGCTATAAGTAGCACAATAAGGTTTAAGAGTAAATCCGAAATTGACATGGCACGCAGATGGATCAGTGAGGGATGTTTCTGATAATAGAGAAGATGAATTAGGTTTGGTAGAAATAAAATGGCCATTTATGCTTGTATAGTGTTTCGTAAATTATTTTGAGAAAAGTTGATCAAAATATCAAGTAGCAAAAAGAAAAATCACAAAAATACTGAACTACAGGAGGGGTCTGACACTACAATGAAACCAGCCATTGAAGAGCTAATGACTCTTCATGAGGTGAAGCACAACTTGAGCACCACAATAGAAGGGCTGAGGTTGGCCAAGGGTCCAAAGATACTGCCTCCTCACATGAGTGTGGTTTTGAAATACACTCCGTCATAAGAATATATCAAAGATACAGTTCGAGATGTACAACAGTTTAAATTGATAGCATACTTTTTGAAGCCAATGATTCATAAATTGCTACTGCTTTCGTTTCACCCCGCAAACAAAGAACTTATTATCATAAAATATTTTTGATGTGATCTGTAGATAAACAGTCCCATTACTATTTAATAATTTTGTTATTTTATGTTAGCATATGAATGTAGGACAGAAAGTCACAGGACAAAAAGTCACAATTAATTTCTTCTGATTATTTTCTTTGAATAAAAAACACTTATTTCAATGTATTTCTATAAAAATACTTTTGCATTTTTCTTAAACTATTATATATAAATCAACTTTATTGGACAAAATGTTGTTAGTGTCAGAATGTCACAACAGACCTAAAATATACCCATTTTTTTCACAGTTTATTTGTATTATGTGCACATACATGATAACTATAGGGAACTATATTTCAGTGCAGTGAATACATTTAGTAGCTAACATGTCGTGTTGTTAGGGTGGTTAGTGCCTTAAGAAAGATTTAAAACAAGTTCCAATCTTTTCAAAAATGATCAGCAGGTAACCATCCAGGAACGAGTGTAAAGAGATGTTTTTGATGACCGGTATGATGCAAATGAAGATTTTGACGATATATTGGATGATTATTTACTGAATCCTTACGGGAATCACTGTATACCAATTACAGTTTTTGAACAGAGACATGTAGTTCGTTTCGTTTTGAAGACGATCAAGTGACGCTTACAAGTACATCTATAAAACAAAAGCTGCCAAAAGATGTGTATAGGTTTGACATAGATCTAATGAAACGAAACCAATTTGAACAATCAAAACCTCCTCTCAGGCGATGAAGATTTGATATCAGAGATAAATTTTAAACTCGAGAGAAAATTAAAACCAATGTCAAAGGTTGAATTATACTACACAATCCACAAACATTGCTTAAAAGTCTTGTGTCATGGACACCGATACCACTATTCGGCAAATCAAAAACCTTCGGACTCAGTTGGTCATGATAAATTGTATGGTGAATTACTGGCAGATACGATAACAAAGGATGACCAGTCCCTACTTATTGGACAGTTAACTACAGATGGGGACATCTATACCTACAGATGATTTATCAAGAAATATAGTGAATTTGTTAACCTGACACCAGAAGACTTGAAAAATCTAAGACACTTGGCGTGAGCCAAATTACATACCATTGATGAGGCAGATTTTAGTCGATTAATGTTTCCTGGCAGGACAAAAGCAGACCGTGTAGAGATTTACAGGAGATTGTCTTTGGATTTGACCAACAGGTGCACCGAGGAATAGAACAGACTGGTAAATAAACGAAATTATGTAGTAGATTATAGTACTGTCTGTTACACATGCCATTGTGGAGATGCATGCCACGCCTATTCATATAATTATAAAGGAACAGAAAGTGATATTTAGGGAAACTAACTACCTGAACATGCCAGATACCCATATAAGCTAGTTTGAATCAAAAACACGGTTAATGTTATAACAAATAGGCACATCGTAGCCTTTATGGTACATGGGATTTTTTTTGAAATTGTATCATATTTTCAATCACTTTCCATGCACTTGTTTCAACAGTCATCAAATATATTGGAGTGTTTTGTCAGCTATTGGAATTTTAGAATGTGCTGGATTCATGTCCGTGCTTTGATTGGTGATGGAGCGACTCCTAACAGGAAATTTTACAGAATTCATGGTGATAGTTTGGCATTTTATTCGGAGAATAGATACCGATCTGGAAGCAGAATATATTTTATATGTGATCCACCACACGTAATGAAAACTACCCGCAACAACTGGGAAAACCCAAACTGCCATAACAAAACCAAAAACTTAGAGGTACTTTTATTATCTTTTTTTCTCAGCATACTATATTATAAATAGTAAATGTAACATTGCATTTGGCCAACAGTGGTTTGTAATATTCAATCATTTCATATATTTAAATGGTATAATAATTATCCCTTTTTATTTCACGGTAAATGAAAAGTCAAGAATAATTAAATAGTGGTTTAAGCTGTTAATTTCTGTGTCATTTGGTCTCTTGTGCAGAGTCGTCTCATTGGCAATAATACCAACACATTTTCATATGTATCGATATTGATTTTTCAATTTTTAGCAGCATATATATATATATATATATATATATTTACGCACACAATAGTTTTTACTAAAAGGCATAAATGTACATGTTTAATCTTTAGAAAAATTGTATGTGGAAACTTTCTTTTCAATTACAGCAGTAAAAACTGGCTAGCATCCCCTTTCAATCCTGATAAAGTCCTGCAGGCAAAGAAAATTCATCTTTATACCGCAACTGACATCCAGAAGTCATATGGATTAAGAAGACAGAAGATGGAATTTATCAACAAAAAACTTCGGCAACTAATTGAAGACTCAATTGTTCGATCCAAAAATAAATCTACAATTATGGGTATAGCTGAAGTAGCTTGGGATGTTTATAATGCAGAAGAGGCAAGCATAGACCAAATTCAAGTGAAAAGCCTTATTACTGCTTTAAATAATATGGGTCATCATTATAATGAAAAGCAGACAAAAACAGTCTAAAAAGATACAGAAAGAGTTAATAGAGCCTCTAGTGACATTAGTGTTCAATTAAAAAGGATAACAGAAATAAAGGAGACCATGGACATGCTCGATGAAGAAAAAAGAAAAAGAATAAAAGAAGCAGAAGATAGCCTTTCCCAAATGCATCACGAATTGCAAAAAGTCACAGATGCACTCAGAAAGGCCTGTGGTGTGAACATTCTGCAACTGCAGCATATATTGCGGAAAATGAAACATCAGGATGAAGAAGAATGTATCAGTGATGATGCTTCTGATACAAGCATCATTGAGATTTTGGAGTGGTGAGAAGCATGTTTGTAAAACCACTTGAAATCGAGACTTTGATTGTCGTTATCAGGTGCACGACTGTAAATTATTATTTCTCGCTGCGTATCGGTATCCGTCGCCGTACCCTGTTAGATCTTCTTAGAGTTGGTTGTGGTTGATAAAGAAGTCTTGGTGGGGTAGGAGGTCTTTGACGATGTAGCACATGAAGTAGTTGAAGAAAACCACATCAAACATGAAGGGAAATCGTCTTTGCACTAAAGGTAGAGCCAACAAAATAATATACTGGCCACCTGTAATCAATGATTTTTTTACTTTAGTAATCCATAATAGACTTCGGCTTTTACACTCACACATAGTACATTTATATTATTAAAATAGCTAATCCGATTTTAAAATTTGCGGTGGATTTCTTGGAACTTCAAACATTATAGCAGAGGACATCTCAATATCATTCATGTTTTTGTTTCTAGATCTGTGCCTTTTCTTTGACACGTATCTCCCACAACAAACTAGTAAGACAATGACGACAACTGTAAATATAGGAAAATTATCATAAATGTGACAAATGTTTGTTTATGTGCCATTTATAAATTATGCAGTCTTGAAACAACAATTATTAACTCCAAGAGCACTAGTATATAACATATTTATTTATACAGAACAATGTCATGCCAATATAAGTTCAATTATATGGTAAGCTTATATATAACTGCATTTAGCCTTATCACTAATATTGTGAACTTGCCATGCTCACTACATTAAATGACTAGTCTGTTACCTGTTCGTGACCACTGGTTATTTTCCGAATACATGTTTATGTAAATGTACTTAGTATACCATTAAAACTGGATATCACATTTAGCTGATTTTGTTAAACTATTATTCAATCAATTTTTACACACACCATTTTTTTTACTTAATAATTAACAAGACATACATTTTTGTATGCATATATATTTACCTATGATAAGACTCACTGTTGAATACATCCAGGTGTAATCATGGTACTGTTCTTCTGACTCCGATTTAATCGTACTGAGTATCGATTGAGCTGTCTGTAAAGAAATTTTAATTTTAAAATAAGGAAGATACATTTGTATCTATCCCTACTGAAATATACAAGGTAATTAAAAGATTTTTTTTTTTATATAAGATTACAGAGAGAATGTAAACAAGACCATAGTAATGTCACAGGCAGTATTAGTTGATAAAGGAGGTCAACCGCATGTACCATATGATTCACTAGTGCCATCACCAAGTACATATGCCTATTCAAGACAAGAGATAGAGTCAGAGGTATATATTTATAAAACACAACATTTTCCATATAGATCATTTTTATAGATCTCTATCTCCAGCTCCTCGACACCATCTTGCCTGTATAGAGGTCGAGTTCAAGATCTAGTATAAGAAAAAAAGGATGCAACGGTCAAGGTCAAATAGGAGGAACTATCGGAATAAATCTTGAAGTTCGTGCAGCTCTGCGTGTGGTAGGACACGTGATCGTAGACCCAGATCTAATGCTATGTCGTCTAGATCAAAGTCTAGAGAGAGATCTAGACGAAAAAGATCGTTGAGGAGACACATATCTAGAAGTTACAGAACGCCTAGCACCAGACAAAGTGAAAATCATAGAGCCCCAATTTCCCCATGCCAGAAGAAAGCAAGTTTATCATACTGTTGTTAAATTTATTAAAATATCAGCCTGATTTATTTTTGCAAATATGGAAAGGGATTATTTTCATTAGTCTCCTACCTTCAAAACTTTTGATTTGATATTCGGTATATTGTTTTATAAGGACATTACAGATCAAGTTATCAATGTAATAATGCACAAAAAAAGGATCTTTTTCTGTTCTGGTAATAGAAGATTATACTGTGGTTAAAATAAACTATAAATCAATATTTATATGTAGGCAAAGCAAAGCAATCAATATCTGAAATTTATTAGTTTGAAGATAGTGAATGAGTTGTGAACAAATTTAAATAATTTGCATATGATTTGTTGAGATTAAGGTTTTTATTTTCAGCATTGTTCCACATGCACATTCTTTCTAATCTACTGCAAAGACCGACTGTTAGCCACTATTCAAAGAAGAACGCCAGGGTCCCATTCATGCAGCCTCTGTTTCCATCGTTAATCAAGACCTTAAATAAATCGGCAATACATGTTGTCTGGATGCCTGTCAAACTTAGTCTGTTAGTTATTTTTTTAAAATCTTTGAATAGAAATGTTTGTAATAAGATGTTTAGACCAATCAAGACTCATCTGTGTGTCCTGATATATTTATTGAATCAATTAGAACTAAAACTATAATAAGACTTAAATTTTGTTGAACTTAGTTAATTTTTTTATGAACTGTCAGTATAACATATGACTTGGTCCATTTTGCAGGTATGCAAATTTACGACATGTTGTGCCAGCAGTTTGCTTGCCTGGTCCATTTGGATCACACGTCGATGAGTGTGCATTAGAGGGAAGGTCATGTTGTGCATTCATGATGAATGCCAATTCTGAACATCATCCCAATTCAGTGATGATAGAGTGCACACTTTGTGGCCAATAGGTGCACGGTGTCTGTGCCAGAATCGATGCACAGAAAAAAGAAAAAGAGGACCCATTCCTTTGCGGGTGTGACAGAATTGATAACGGGAAATTTGTGATAAAGAGGTATGATTTTCGCCATATCATGCTAAATTTTTATTTCAATGAATGAAATTTGAGGTAACTTTTATACAAAGGAGTGGTTTAGCTAGCTATAAAACTAGGCCATTTTTTCTAAATAAGAAAATGCCTGTACCAAGTCGGAAATATGACAGTTGTTGTTCATTATTTTGATGTGTTTGAGCTTTTGATATTGCTATTTGATTAGGGACTTTGGATCTTGAATTTTCCTCCGAGTTCAGTATTTTTGTGATTTACTTTTTTTGTTAGTAGGATTTAGTAGGATATTACTTTTAACTGAATTTCATTGAACACAAACCAAAAATAAGAAAGTGAATTCAAAAGTCAGAAAAAGAAATGTAACTTCTGATAGACAAGTGCCTTACTGGTACAAGTAAAAAGAAATCTTACTTAAAATTATCTCCTCTTACCTTTCCTGCAAATAAATACTTATGAAAATCAATTTTTGTACAAACATTTAAATTCTTAACCTTTACAATGTCATATCATTTTTCAGAAACTTGCCTTTTTCAACCTATACAAGTTTTGTTTCTACATGATGGAAGTATAGTTAGTCAGCAAAAGGAAAAACAGACTGTTCTTTTTTTATTTCCTTTCATTTAATTTTATAACAGGATATAATATATGATGAAACTCCATCTCTAAGAATGTTCATTACGAAGAATGGAGGATTTCAAACACTGAAGCGTCAGCTGGCTCAAAGATTTGGCCCTTTCAAGTTTGAAGATGATGATGATGGAAAGCTTGTAAGTTTTATCATTGCTGAAGGACTTTGATGTAAATTTGATTTTATAAGAGATGTGTTGTTTGTATGGCTTATTAATTTAATTTCAGTTGTAACATGTTTTCTGCTTGATTTACTCTCCTTTGAAAACATAGATTATCTTGCACTTAACTTAAGTACTGTGATCTCACAAATTCTCCCAGACTAGATAATGTAATAATATACCATAGTTTATATAAAAAAGAAAATGTGGTATGATTTCCAATGCGACAACTCTCCACGTAACGGAAAAATATGTAACTCCAGATACATACTATTTGCCAGAGGTAAGTTGTGAGACAAATTAAGTGTAAATTAGTTATGCTTTGATCTCATATTAGATATATATATATTATGAATGTCAAGTAAATTTCTCTTAATTGGTAAAGTCTTACTAAATTTTCTTTTGAAATTGCCTAACCATCTGGATTTTAAAATGCTGAAAATATGGTAAATTTCTTTTTATTGCAAGAGATTGACAGAATTTGTTTTGTCAGATTTACCTTAGATATCTTGAATTTATTATATGAGTATATTTTCACTTCTGCTTTTTTATACAGGTGCTTCTTAGAGTTATAGAGATTCAGGAAGGAGTTAATAGACTGTTGGCAGAGAAAATTTTGATGTACCGTTTATAGCTGAATTGTTTTGATTACATCTTGTTCATATAATTTCAAGGATCTCCATACCTGTTAGTACAAAATAAGATGTAAAATTGAACATAATTCTTGTCAAATAACACGAGCACAGCAATAATCGATAATATTTAATATTTTTACAAGTTTAAAGGTAACTGCATGAATATTAACTGCAACCTTATAATTTCTGAAGAAATTTCCTATCGTAATTATGAATTTATTTAACCCCTCAATGTAATGACTATGTCTTTTATGAAGGGTACATTTCAAGTGATAAAAAATATTTTTTGGAGAAAACACTTTTTAGTACAAATGACCAACTTATATTATTTGAAGAAACTTTTCCCAAAGAAGCATACCTCTGCCTGTCTGGTATTAAATGGTCTAAACATGTCCAAAAATTTTGCAATATTCCTGGACATATCTTCTTTATTATTGAAAATAATGGGATCCCTCTTTTAAAAGTTGTTCCAAATATAATAAATTTTTCCCCTTTTAGGTCAAATAATGTATGTTTGCCTTTTTTCTTTTCTACAACAGTAACATTTTTTTTTTTTTTGCAGACTGTAGAATGGATGGACCCAGAGGTGGAAGTGCTCTGGAGCGCAATAATATTGGGCTCCAGGGCGAGATGGCAGAAATGAAAAAAAACCATCAAGGCAAAGACATACATTAGGCCTGAGGTTGTACACCTCAGGCCCCTCCCTCCAAAAAAAAAAAATAATAATTAAAATAATAAAAGTGAAAAGTGTTCACAGTTTTTTATGCTTTTCATCAGAATATTATGGATTTTCTCTCTAATGTATGGAATTTTACCGTAACTTGGGATAATTAGCTTTCAAGGTTTGATTTATATTGTATCATTACAGATTTGTGCAATATGTATTCACTCGGAATATTGTCTTTTTTAATGCTAATTTTATTTTCTTTTTCATTGAGGAATACTTCAATTCTTTGTACAGCGAAAACTTTTTTCATACGCCCTGAATTTACAATTTCATCTTTCTCTTAAATTTATATAAATCCTGAGTCAATTTAATGTCTCAACGGAAAACTTTTGATAATAATAATTCATAATTGCACACGCTCAAAATTTACCAATAAAGCGAAAACGTTTCACTTTAGTATCAGGAAAATTCGTTTAGAAACATTTCATTGATATACAATTCCCGTCATAAATGCGCAATGTAACTAAATTGTAAAGGCGTTAAAAATATACATGATTTCTGATTCAAATTAATTTCTCACGGAAAACTTTATTTATTTTCCAATTATTGGTGGTGGAGAAATATACGCACACTCTCAAAATAATTTCTAAAAAACCTTTCACTTTAATCTATACAATTTTAGTGTATTATTCGTCAGGATAAATTTAGAAACATGATATTGGCTAATTTGATTGCACCCCGTTGCATTACTTTATAAAAAAATGCGTTAAAACTATATATGATTTTTGTTTCAGATTAATTTCTTACGCATACTTTATTTATATTCTATAATTAAACTAAATCAAAATTTATAATTCAAAAAGTAAACGCGGTATATAATTAATTTCTTTCTGAAAATTTCAGTTATTGATTCATAATTGACGGTAAATAATTGTTTGTGCATTCTCAAAATTGATGCCTCAAAAACGTTAAATCTTAATATATTTAATTTCTAATGGAAAACTTTGGTTCACCGTAAATAAATGTTCAAAGTTTATAATTTTGAAAAAGTGAAACATTTTTGTTTACAATAAAGATTTCTATTATCTTGACAAATCAGTTAATATGTAACATCGTTTTTAACATGATATGATGAAATTAATCTGGATATTTGACAATACTTTAACGCGGTTCTGTTTTGATTCAATGAGTAAAACACACCTACCATTACAGAACATGTCTGTTGGTGTTTCCTTAAATCTCTTCTCTGGGAATAATTCTTTCCACAATTGTTACACATATTTTTTTTTTTTTTTGCAAGATGGTTGACATTGTTCATGCAGGACTAAGTCTGTTTTATTTTGAAAGTTTGTTTCACAATATTTACATTTTAATGAACAGGTGTTCTGGTGTCGTAGGAAAGCATCCTTTCTGTTAAAAGTTTTAACACATTTAGCACAGGAGAAGCAACTAGATCCATGAACGGATAATTTATGTCTATTTAGGTCGGATCGTCTTGAAAAGGTTTTGTTACAAACATCGCATTGAAACTCCATCGTGAAAATGAAAATATTGATCATTTACTGCTTATATGTACTCTTGTGTTATTGTCACCTGCATTTTTCATTTGGTAAAATAATATAATATAATTATTTTCATTGGATAATATAAAATGGACGAAATGAGTCATAGTGAAAGGAACTGGTGCAAATTCCTTGCAATGAGACACACAAGGGTATTCTGTGTGTTTTAATAATTACCGTATATAACTCATTAAAAGTTTCGCAGAAGCTGATAGGAAATTAAAGAAAATGAAAATGATATCTTTCACGAATTGACAAAGAGATGAATACTATGTCTCTTCTCAATTATGATTTAATGAACTGGTATTTATTTATCAGCATAATTAACACTAGACGTATTGCTTATCCCTATTGACCATTATTTGGTAAGTTTTAGGTAGAATTCATGGTTCTTAATATAAAATCAGATTAGAAAAATTAAGACAGGCTGTCATTACTAAAAGTTATCAGTGGGATAACTATAGAAGTCCGCCTATATTTCTTACTATTAATGGTTTTGAAACTAAAGAAATGCTCATTTTCAAAAATGCAGTTGGCTATTGAAAGGGAACACATTTTCAGAAGACACGTAGAAGTTTGGGGAGATATTTTCCCAAACAAGTCTACATTTTGGAGTGAAAAAGATATGGATACTTGTTTAGAGTTAATAACTGATCAAGTAAAGTTATTGGAATCGGGACAGGGAATGGATATAGTTTGGGTACTCCATCATGCCTGCTCCGAATCAGTTGGTGTTACATTGAAGAAGGGTAGCTGGGTTTCCACTAACGACGTGACCAGTGTTGTAGAGGTCGTGGGTCACCACATTAGACTACTGACGATGTTCCCATCATAGATGGGAATATAAAAAAAGGCCCTTTTGAGGGCCACCAATTTTTAAAAGAAAAGAGTCTGAATTGTTGTGTATTGTTATCTATTCCTTTTATGAGGTAGAACATGTTAATGGTGCAGAAGGTTCAGAAACCGTTTTCCGTTCAATAAAAGAAAAGAAAGGAAAAGAAAAGGGGAAAAATCTTAAACCACCTACATGTATATGTAGCAGGTCTCAAGTCCTGAACCAGATCTGGTATCTGGAAGTGTGAGAGAGATTTATCCGAACACCACTTTCTAGGGTGTGACGTTACGTCCACCTTGGAGGGTAGCTTGGTCCAACATTACGGTATAGCGTCCGCGCCTAAGCCCAACTATAGCCTCTGCACCCAAATACGGTGTTAATGTGAATCATATCTTTAGATATGCATCCCCATGTCAAGTCCAACTCTGCTGTCCGTCCTGAGGCCCAAATATAGCGTAAGTGTATGCGCGCAGGTCTAACTAACGTCTCGCGTCCCTATTTCAGGTCCACATATGGAGTTAGTGTCCCGATGTCCGCGCGAAGGCCCAAATATAGTGTTCGAGTCCGCGCGCAGATTCAAATATAGCGCTCGCTTCCGCGTCCAAGGTTTAAGGGTCATACTGGTTATACAATACTACTAGCGATTCACAAACCTTTCTTGTTTTAAGTGTATTTTGCTAATAATACGGTTTAGTCATACATGAACTTGTTACTAGATATACTGTCAGATTTGTTTAAACGTGGTATATTGTAATTTGCATGTTAATCGATTGATTGATTGACCAATTATGTTACGCTTACAGTAAAGTTGAATAAAACATTCATTTGCCGTGGCTTACATGGCTTAGTGAGTTTTGAAGATTTTTTCATCCTTGTGAATTATGATTTGTCTTGGGTATACCAATCTTCGCATCTCCCTCAGACATAAGATAAGATACATTAATTTTTCACAAACAAATGACTTATCATTTCTTAAAGGAAGAGAAAAAGAGGACGAAGAAAAAGGACCGTGACATGGAGGATGAGAACAAGGAGATCGAGGATAAGAAATTGAAGGAAAAGCAAAGTGAGTCTGACATGGAGGATGAGAATACATATCATTTTTCACAATATTCATTTCATTTCATATTCATTTCATTCGAATATCTGCTCGGCAATAATAAATGAGGAAACACGGTTCCCATGAAATATCCTAAACATTTCGTTTATCTTCGGTATTTTTACACTAAAGAAAAATAAAATAATACATAAAACTGGTCCGATCAACACAAAAGCTTTGACTTATGGAATCGAGCACGAGAATGATGCTTTAAAAGATTATGTATTAATGAAGCAAAAACGATCTCGTTTGCTAGAAGTTTCACAATGTGGTTAATGGTTTAATCCGAAATACCCAGAGCAGATTACTTGTAGTCCATATGGATTAGTGAGGGATGTTTCTGATAAAGGAGAAGATTTATTAAAAATTGTGTTACTGCAATAGCTCTTTCTGTCTATATTTTGTCTGAGATCGATTGGCAGAGACTACAAATTGGTCAATTTCTCCGACCAAAGACTGAATTGGTGGAAGGAATTCGTAGATCAGCCAATTATTCCACCAAGAGTAGTAGGGACGGATCAGTTTGAGCCGCCCCCAATATGATATATGGGCATATACTAGCCCTAATGACGTCATATGGACAGTATGACTCACGTAGAACTTTGCCAATTCCATGAGTCATACCGAATGCACGCCGGCCATATTTGGTCATGACGCGGTGCGACCATGAATCATCAGGATGCAAGATCAGGGCATGACTCACTACATGATAATACCAGGAGTCATACCGAATACACGCCGCCATATTTGGTCTTGTTGCGTAACTCTGACGAATCAGACTTCAATACATGACCACGTGCTGAACCAACCAATGGGGACGAAGCATTGGTATATAAAACGATCTGTTCACTTATTCTAGTTTCAATAGGGCGCAAGTTCCATATCAGGAAAGTCGCCTCCCAAAATATCAATATAATAATAATAATATTCTAGTTTCATTCACAAGTAGATCGAGATGGACAAAACACGTTGCAAAATTGAACTGGGGAACAATAGATTTGTTCAAGCCACTGAATGGAATGACGAAATTCGTATAGACGTTAGAGAGTGGCAGCTCAAGGACGAAAAGTTAATCCCAACGAAAAAGGGGATCAGCCTTCCACTGCACAGAAGCTACTGGTGGACAGTTTCGACTTTTTGGACCAGGACCTAGCGGAGAAGAAGGTGTACCAATCTCATCTTGGGGGAAATGTCTACGCATCCGTGCAGATCAAAAGCGTTTGCTTGGACCTTCGTCAACACTGGCTACCCCACAACAACAAGGGGATTTGTCTACGGCCCGCAGAATACGTAAAGCTAAAAGACGTGGCGAGCGTGATTGGTGACTTCGTCCCGGAATTATGTTCCATCGTCCCTTGTCCATACAGTTCGGAGCAGATCCTGGATGCCGCCTTCAAACTGTGTCTACAGACACCAAACGCCGGAGTGTTGATGGCCCACAGCAAATTGTTGGGAGACGCCACGGCCATGTATCCGTTCGTAACCAGTCACTTTAAGACGGCTTCCGTATCCAAGGGAGAGTACGGATTCATCGAGATTTGTTCCAAGGAGACGTTCCCAGCCAATTGATCGTGGCCCTCGTCAGCAGCGAAACCTTCAGCGGTAGTTATAAGAGATCGCCGTTCAATTTCCAGGGGTTCGACTGCAACTTTTTGGGATTGTACGTAAACGGACAATCGTACCCCAGCCAACCGCTACAACCCAATTTCGCCGGAAGAAACAACGTGGACGCCTACAGGACACTCGCTACCTTCAGGGACGACGTAGACGTCTCCCTCTTGGATTACGCCGGTGGGTTTGCCCTCTTCGTCCTCAACGTCGACGATCGGGTCGATTTCAACGCCAAGCGGAGAGGAGACTGTCGACTGGTAATCAAATTCGGGACGCCTCTTCCGGAGATCATGACCGTCCTGATGTACGGCAAGTTTCCCAAAGTGATGCACGTGGATCAATCTCGACGCGTCTTGCTACAATGAACAACCGAGAGTTAGAAAGAGCGCTGAGAGACCAACACGTCTGAGCCATCTGTGGCGACGAATTAGTGCGGCCACAGAGACCACAGACGTTCGTCGTCAATACCGATCCGTGTTCCAGACCTGGGACTCACTGGACCGTGTTTCAACATCCATAATTTATATGGCCTTACATTTTATGATTACCATAAAATATTTTCCGGTAAAGCAGCAGCTCTCTTGAGAGAGAAACAGGTTAAAGTTGATTGGAGTCTCAGCGACCGTGATATCCTTTCATTGATTACAGCAGGATCCCCAGTAAATGTGTGTGCCTTGCCAATATGACATGGTGGCAACGTTTTAAAAAAATTGAATTACTAGTTTACCGGACAATTCTTTGCTAGAAACGTTGACCAAATGGACCCAACGATTTGCTAGCTTCAGATCAGTTTCGGGTTTGAAGGAAAGAGCAGGAAACAGGTTAACTCTTTAATCTACACAAAAGGGTCCGGAAGCAGATAATATTTTTGCATCATTTGATATTTCTGAGAAAAAGGGAATTGAATCCATCAAGAAGTAAAAATGATAATTTAGAATCTTAGAAAACTGAAGTAAAATCATCAGTCGGTGACAAACGTTTAGGGAATCTCTCAGAACAAGAAAGCCAACCCATGAACAATTTAAAGATCCGTGATGATATTGTCATTAAGCAAGCCGACACAAAAAGTGCAGTTGTTCTGATGATTACAACGATATCATATTGACGATATATTGGATGATTATTTAATGAATCCTTTAGAAGAATCACCGTATATCAATTGCAGTTTAGGAACATCCCTGCTAAATCAAAACTTTCCAGATACAAGTGAATCCTTTCGTTTTGAATACAATCAAGTGCCGACTACAAATACACTATTAAAACAAAAGCTACCAAAAAAAGATTTGCAAAGTACTAACAGTGAATGGTCATCCATGAGATCAGACCATGTGTATTGGATTAAAGCAGCATAATATACTCAGATGATAGATGGTTTCACTCGCAATGGTAGGTTAAAGTAGAATTTTAATTATTTTGAAATATCTCTACATTGTGTACATCATCCGGTTTTTTTTACGTTCAAGGTCACCTAGGGGTGACAGAGACTGAGAGAGAGACTACAATTGTGTTTATTTGGCCTTGCTTTGAAAACAAATTACCATGTTGTTCATGAAAGTTTGTACCTAACCAGTAGCATTAATAGTATGTTAGACATGTTAGAAACATGTAGTTGTGTAAATATTTTAAAAGTGATACATGTAAATGTATAATATCAAATACTATATGTTGATAATTTCATCCTGTTGAAGGGCAACATTATCCCCAGATAATTAACTGGATGCCATGTTATAGCAAATGTTGCTTGAAGTGGTGTTAAATGTCCCCCCCCCCCCTAAAAAAATAAAAGTAACAAAACAAAACTCACCTATCATATATATATTTATATTTATTAAAATGAAATAATTAGTAAAATCGTGATCGTAAAGATATAAGGCAGTATCATTAAAGGGAAAATATACAAACTGCCAATAAATTGAAATCCGAGATTTTTGCTTTTAACCTGCATTAACAAAATTAATATAAACAATATTATAAGTGAAATTAATCGAACTCCGCAAGGAGACGACTTTGGCAAGTGTTTTACTGCCGGTCGGGAGAAGACCAAGTGACCATATTTGTATTCCCCAGTCATCCTTGGGGGATATAAAGGATGGAGAGTGGGGGACTAGATCATAACACTTGGGTAGCAACGATGGTTTTGGATGCCAGCTGCTACACTTAAACAAGGACAAAGGAGTACAATTCTTGACACCCAAGAAGTATGTGAACCCCTTTGCTCCTTCAGCTGGTAAATCCCTAGCTGAACAGCAGAAAGAAGAAATTGATAGTGTCAACATCCAAGTGGAGGAAAGAGAAGTAATAATATGAGAAAAAGCATGGTACATGTAGTGCAAGAAATTTTAACCTTAATCATGTTGATAGTGTCCTTTCGCATTTTTCTATTTTAGGAAACTTTCGAAAAGTACAATCTATAATTATTATTTTTTTATGACTTATGGCTGCAATTCAGATATTGGTGTAGGTTTAATCAGAGTTAAAATATATCCCAAAGTTTATTTTTTTAATCCATTTAAATCAATTTAATGGTGTTAATTGGTCCAACTTTTTTAAAACTTTATTGACAACTTTTTCCTCAAGAAAATAAATCACAAGAAATTGATTTTACATCTGAGGTTCAGTAATTAATCAATATCTCTTCAATGGGATACTTAAAATTATGACTTTAAAACAAATTGCTCAAGTTAATTTAACGCAGGTTATATTGCTTCTTTTCTTGAGATTAAATATTTGTTACTTAAATAAATATCCTCTCTAGTTTGAACTTAAATATGCACTTAATTTTGTTATATTTCGTATGAACAGGATATGAGCTACTGTATATTGGATTGATTGATTGATGGTGGCTTAACGTCCAGTGGCAAATGTTTCATACATATTCAGGACGATTGGTTGATTATTGATTGTAACGTGCAGTGGCAAATATTTCATGCATATTCAGGACGAGAACAAGTTCACAATAAATACAATAGGTAGGTCGTGTCACAATAGAGGCCATCTGGGATGATGGTCGGGGAAATTTAAACTGCCACTGGAAAATGAGGGTATATTGGATAGAGGCAAAAATTTTACGTTGTAACAGGCCACCTACGGACCCCTCAAATAGTTGTTGTAAGGGTTCTTTACATGTAAAGAGCGTGGCATTCTCTTGACACGAGACATCGGAGTTAACGTCCCTATTCTGACCGGACGTGACTGCGAACTTAATACACCCCGCACAGCCAGACGGACGCCCCTCTTCAGCAAGCGTTTTACTGCCGGTCGGGAGAAAATCAAGTGACCATATTTCTATTCCCTAGTAACCCTTTAGGGGCTGTATATTGAATACGTTATTTTTCAACTAATAAATGGAGTCTTAACTGCAATTAATGTAGATTTTTATTATATGTTTAGTACTCATGGTTAGATATTTGAATGTTGTTCCAAATTTTATTAAAAATTTCAAGATCTTTTGTAATAGCTTATAAAAAACTTAAAATCTATTGAGGACTGTTCAAGCAAAACATACATCCGACACGACAGGGAAAGGTAAAATAAATGAAAAGGTACATGATATAAATTGGATATTGGTCAAAGGATAAAGCATCTATTGACAGTTTCTGTACTTTAAAACGTTGCTTGTCTTTCGGTAAATTGAAGACATGATATATGTAAAGAAACTCCACACAATTGTCAAATACTTCAAGATCACAGTCTGTACCAATGACTTGTAAAATCACAGAAAATGATTTTGTCGTTATATGTATCTAACTAATCTAGCCTAACTTATCTTTAAGGAACCGTATTTTCCTCACAATTTGAATAAATTCCTTTTATTTACAGTTCATTTCACTATATTCCAGAAATTTGTGAGGTTTTCATTGAGAAAACGGAATCGCTTAAATTTAATTTCACTTCGCACTAGTCAAATACCATCTAACGTTCATACGCAAAGTGACTAAATTATTTATATTTACCTGAAATACAATACGTTGCAGGAAAAGGGAGAATATGTATTAACTTTAAATAGTATGATAGCGATTGTTGCTGCAGATCATTTGTTTAATTTTCATTTCATATGGTCAAATATATGAAGTGAAGTGACGGTTAAAATTTCAATAAAACTTAAATTATTACTTTACAGGTTTAGTACCACACAGTTACAACGACAAAATTATTTTCAAGTTACCTGTGTGACAAATTCACATGTGCATTGTATTTTCATTTATGTAGACTTTGACACTCAGTATGAATACCATTGTGAGTGAACAATCTGAGACAATTAACACATTCAGATTTACATGTATGTAGTTGGGAGGGGAAACCTCCATTCAAAATAATATATATCCAAAGTTACAGAAGTTTGCTGAACATTGCTCTTCAAAGGCTTTTCCAAAACACTACAACCATGAATTTTAAGTTGCGATATGAAAAGATCACACTTTACGATCTACCAGTTATACACACACCATGCGATTTGTGTAATAGAGATATAAATACTAAACATGAGATTGAGAGCATGTTAATTCAATAAATCAGACAGCAAGCCTGGATAAAGACCTTGCTGGAATTTACCACAACGTAGCACATTCCAGCACCCAAGATGGAATTAGACTGCTGTACTGGGTGGATTCAGAAAAGCTTGTGTGGTTATACGAGTTGATGAGATGCCTGGACAACAACACTGGGCATGGAACCAGAATAAAGATGATTCCCATTATAGTTAACCCGTACCAATGTAAACTCGTACCACTGCTAACTCGTACCAACTTATTTAAATGCATTTGTTGGTGTTTAATTATGAATATATACTGTTATTTTTCTCAATACCTCTTAAGTCTGTAAAACGTATATAATTTGAAAGAACAATGACCAATATGTAGCTAATGTTCCATGTGTATTAGATATAGACAATACCTTGGCAGATTTGATTTGTTGTCTCCCTTGAATCATTTTTTTTTTAAACTTATACTGATAACCATTGGATTTAATTTTTAACCGGATTTTTGTGACAAAAATGTCGGTTATTGATTTGGGGATGTACGGCGGGCGGCCGGGCGGGCGGGCGGGCGGGCGGCAATCAAATGTTGTCCGTGCATTAACTCATGAACCGTTCAACCAAAGCTTTTAAAATTTTAATATGTTATTCCTGACAACTATACGAAGGTCAAGTTCAATATTGGCGATTTTGACTTTTACCGTTCAGGAGTTATGGTTCTTGAAAGATTGAAAAATGGAGTTGTCCGTGCATTTACGCATGAACTGTTCTACCAAAGCTTCCCAAATTTTAATATGTTGTTACTAATGAAAGAATGGAGGTCAAGTTCAATAATGACGAATTTGACTTTTACCGTTCAGGAGTTATGGTTCTTGAAAGATTGAAAAATGGAGTTTCCAGTCGTGTCCGTGCATTTATGCATGAACTGTTCTACCAAAGCTTCCGAAATTTTAATATGCTGTTACTGATGACAAAATGGAGGTCAAGTTCAATAATGACGATTTTGACTTTTACCGTTCAGGAGTTATGGTTCTTGAAAGATTGAAAAATGGTTTTTCCCGTCGTGTCCGTGCATTTTCTCATGAACCATTCAACCAAAGCTTTTGAAATTTTAATATGTTGTTACTGATGACAAAATAGAGGTCAAGTTCAATAATGACGATTTTGACTTTTACCGTTCAGGAGTTATGGTTCTTGAAAGATCCTAAAATGGCGTTTCCATTCAGGTTGTTGCATTTACTCATGAACCATTCAATCTAAGCTTTTCAAATTTTAATATGTTGATACTGATGACAAAATGGAGGTCAAATTTGATATTGACGATTTTCACTTACACCATTCATCAGTAATGGTTCTTGTGATATTGCCAGGACACAAATAAATGTTAATAAATCCGGTTTGCTGTCGTTGTGACAGCCTCTTGTTAATCATTCCAAATCAGTTACATTGAATAGATTGGGTACTTTTCTTTTGTTTCTCAAAGGAATTTTATTCACTGAAAGAACTAATTTAGTGTGTTTTAAAGGTTGTAAATTGTTTATGACCAACATGTTAAAAGTATGAATTTTTTTATATATAATATTTTGCACAAGATAATGATTACCGACCTAGCAAAGGTTGCACAGCCAGTCAAGGTCGTTAAAAACTTCCATTAGTTGTAATGATAAACCAACCGGGTAAGGGCAAAAAAGCCAGTCACGGTCGTTAAGTACATCTATGTATTGTTAGCTCACCTGTCCCGAAGGGACAAGTAAGCTTATGCCATCACTTGGCGTCCGTCGTCTGTCGTCGTAAACTATTTCAAGAATCTTCTCCTCTGAAACTACTGGGCCAAATACTTTCAAACTTTAACTGAATGTTCCTTAGGGTATCTTATTTATAAATTGTATCCGAAGTTTTGATCTATCAACAAACATGGTCGCCATTGCTAAAAATAGAACATAGGGGTCAAATGCAGTTTTTGGCTTATAACTCAAAAACCAAAGCCTTTAGAGCAAATCTGACATGGGGTAATATTGTTTATCAGGTCAAGATCTATCTGCCCTGAAATTTTCAGATGAATCAGACAACCTGTTGTTGGATTGCTGCCCCTGAATTGGTAATTTTAAGGAAATTTTGCTGTTTTTGGTTATTATCTTGAATATTATTATAGATAGAGATAAACTGTAAACAGGAATAATGTTCAGCAAAGTAAGATTTACAAATAAGTCAACATGACGGAAATGGTCAGTTGACCCCTTTAGGAGTTATTGCCCTTTATAGTCAATTTTTAACCATTTTTCGTAAATCTTAGTAATCTTTTACAAAAATCTTCTCCTCTGAAACTACTGGGCCAAATACTTCCAAACTTAAACTGAATGTTCCTTAGGGTATCTAGTTTGTAAATTGTATAGAAGTTGTGATCTATCAACAAACATGGTCGCCATTGCTAAAAATATAACATAGGGGTCAAATGCAGTTTTAGGCTTATAACTCAAAAACCAAAGCATTTAGAGCAAATCTGACATGGGATAATATTGTTTATCAGGTCAAGATCTATCTGCCCTGAAATTTTCAGATGAATCAGACAATCTGTTGTTGGGTTACTGCCCCTGAATTGGTAATTTTAAAGAAATTTTGCTGTTTTTGGTTATTATCTTGAATATTATTATAGATAGAGATAAACTGTAAACAGCAATAATGTTCAGCAAAGTAAGATTTACAAATAAGTCAACATGACGGAAATGGTCAGTTGACCCCTTTAGGAGTTATAGCCCTTTATAGTCAATTTTTAACCATTTTTCGTAAATCTTAGTAATCTTTTACAAAAATCTTCTCCTCTGAAACTACAGGGCCAAATACTTCCAAACTTTAACTGAATGTTCCTTAGGGTATCTAGTTTGTAAATTGTATCCGAAGTTATGATCTATCAACAAACATGGTCGCCATTGCTAAAAATAGAACATAAGGGTCAAATGCAGTTTTTGGCTTATAACTCAAAAACCAAAGCATTTAGAGCAAATCTGACGTTGGGTAATATTGTTTATCAAGTCAAGATCTATCTGCCCTGAAATTTTCAGATGAATCGGACAACCTGTTGTTGGGTTGCTGCCCCTGAATTGATAATTTGAAGGAAATTTTGCTGTTTTTGTTTATTATCTTGAATATAATTATAGATAGAAATAAACTGTAAACAGCAATAATGTTCAGCAAAGTAATCTTCAATTAAGTCAATTTGACCAAAATTGTCAATTGACCCCTTAAGGAGTTATTGCCCTTTAAAGACTTTTTTTCACAATTTGTTCATCATGTTGACTTACTTTAAAAAAAATCTTCTCCTTTGAAACTGCTGTATCAATTTCAGCCAAACTTAGGCTAAATGAGTTTCAGAGTATCTAATATAAATTTTATATTTTATTTCCTTGTATGTCAAGAAACATAGCTCCTATGGCTAAAATAGAACATAGGAGAAAATGATTATTTTTTTTGGCTTTTGAAGAAAATAGGACGATCCAAAAAACATTTAAAGAAATTGAAAAGCCAAAATAATCATTGATGAGAGATTTAACCAAAAGAATTAAGGTGAGCGATTCAGGCTCTTGAGAGCCTCTTGTTGTCAAAATATGACAACTTCTTTTAAGATTTGAAGAAATGTCATGTTCATTTAATGTGTGAGATATGCATTGCTTTGATAAATAGTAGTGACACCTTCAGAGGAAAGTAAATGATACCTGAAATCATCCTCAGATTAGTCTTTCGTTTGCTATGTTGTCACGGTCTTGTGTGCTATTATTTATGAGCCATGGCGTTTATTTCTTTTTATGAGTTTGACTGTCCATCCATGGTTCTAATGGTATTGTGAATAGCCAGTAGACGCAATGGTAGTGTTGGCAACATTATATTTTAAGTTTATTTCTATTTATGAGTTTGACTGTCCATCTGTATTGTGAATAATGGTATTGTGAATGGCCAGTAGGCTTAATGGTAGTATTGGCAGAATAACAAAGGATATATATTTTATTTTGATGCTTTATTTACCACAATTTCAATAACAATCATCTATAAAAAAAATTAACAAAACATCACATATTATTATTTTTTCTCTCAAGAGATACACATACACCTTATGTTTTATTCACATCTATATCATCCTCTTACATTTAAGATTTCACATGGTATTACATTAATACAATAATGGTTTCAAAGATAACTGGCACTATTGTTACATAATAATTGGCACTATTGTTACATATAGAAAAATAAACATTCAAGAAGCACTAAATGTCGCACTAATAGTCCATGTTCACTATTCAATTTACTGGTCGGTGTTTTCTGGTGTTGGTACAGGGCCATTCAAACGCATGGTCTGTTTCAGAAGTTCTGCTGTTGTGCTGGAGTGGGTGGTGTACTGTTCCCACAAAGCGAATATCTTTCCCTGGACTGCTCGGACCTTCTTCCGTTGACACCTTTTTAGCTTGCCCTCACTGATCAATTTCACTTGCATTGGGACCTTAGTGGTTTCGGTGTGAAGTAATTTTAGTAGTTCGTAGAAAGGTTTGTTGCACGTATTTTTGTCCAAGTTTTCATTAAAATCCAATATAAAATTACAGTAATTCAACTTTTTTTTTATTAATTTTAGAAAGAAAAAACACCACAAAACATTCGTATATTTTTAATGGTACGACTTCCCAGTGGTACGACTTTACGTTGGTACGAGTTTCCGTTGGTACGAGTTAACTTGCTTCCGTGGTGGATGTTATGCATGAAAGGTAATTACTACATTTTCCACTTATAATTTAACAATATTGAAAAGTTACCATTGTCTACTATTTCTAAGAATCAGATATATGGGATTAAATGGATACAATATAATGATATAAAGCATTACATTTTCTCTTTATTTATCGGATTCTTAGACTTGGGAGAATCGGTGTTGAATTAAGCATAAACAAAAAAGTGTTGAACTTTAAAGCATGTAAACTACAAATTTAATCTCTGTATCTGTCGCCGTACCCTGTTAGATCTTCTTAGAGTTATTTGTGGTTGATAAACGAGTCTTGGTGGCGTAGGAGGTGAGGTCTTTGACATTTTCACCTTACAATAATTCCATACACTAAATATAGTTAACCTATTGCATACAGTTAGAAAAAGGTCAAGGTCAATTTTAGCTGATAAATCAAGTCAAGATCTATCTGCCCTGATATTTTCAGATGAATCGGACAACAGGTTGTTAGGTTGCTGCCCCTGAATTGGTAATTTTGAGGAAATTTTGCCGTTTTGGATCATTATCTTGAATATTATTATAGATAGAGATGAACAGTAATTAGCAATACTGTTCAGCAAAGTAAGATCTTCAAGTCAACATGACCAAAATTGTCAGTTGACCCCTTAAGGAGTTATTACCCTTAATAGTAATTCTTTAACAATTTTTGTTAATTTTTACAAAATATTTTCCTCTGTAACTAATGGGCCAAATTCATTATGGATAAAGATAATTGTAACTAGTACAATGTTCAGTAAAGTAAGATCTAAAAACACATCACCATCACCAAAACACATTTTTTTTCATAAATCCATCTGTGTCCTTTTTAAATATGCATATAGACCAAGGTGAGCGACACAGGCTCTTAAGATCCTCTGGTTTTACTTTCAAATATTATATTGCTTTACAATAAAAGGGTTATTGCATGAATATTGGGGGAAACATACATTGCACTCGCAAGCTCGTGCAATACAAAATTCTAATCGGGACACTATTCCCCAATATTCATGCAATAACCTATAATATCTAATATATAATACTATTCATTATGTTTAAACCTTATTTCAATTGATTTGCAAAGCATCGGCAAATACAGATGAGCAACACAGGCTCTTGATAGCCTCTAGTTTCAGTTTTAAAAATGTCTGACCATATCTTGTTCTTCAGTATCTGTTATATTTAATTGTTCATGCTTTTATTTTGAGTTAATTCCTGTGTGAATTTATTTTCAAGCTCTCGATTATTTTTTTCCAGGTTATCATTCCTTGATTTCATGTTTTCAGTTGCCAGTTAATCTTGCTTTATTTTCTTATTCAGTTCCAAAATTTCTGTTATGAAATTATCCCTAAAAATGAAGAAAAAAATATACATATAACATTTTGCATGTCCTCTTTCAGAAAAATAACCAACATATTATAATAAGTAGCACTCAATTAATACATCCACAACATATCTTTAAATTCGACTATATATCTCCCATAGAACATAGTTCGGAACAGAATAGTATTCCTGTTTAAAGTTGCAAAAATTAATAACGGATTGCTAAAAAGAATTTTTTAAACTTTGACAGGATGAAAATATATGGTTATAAAATGTCACATTGTATTAAATTTTTCGCATGTAAAAAATTACTGCGTACTTTTTGTCAAATTTTAAATAATTACCTCAGTACGCCATCTTCCTTTAGAGGTTTATTGTCAACTGCTTTTCTCTTTTTCATATTTATTTAGATGATATTTAATTTTCATCGGTGGCCTCTTGGCAGGGGATTTGAACTTGCTGAATTTGGAAATGACCAGTTAGTAGAATTGGTAAATTAATCTGCACGAGTTTAGTGAAGTATTTTCTGATAATGAAAAGGAGCAAATCAAATCTGAATGGACAGAACGGAAACTTTTTTGGGGTTTTTAGACATTATACTTATAAACAGTAAGACCTAATGAGTGCTTTGGAAGGGTAAGCATTTTTTGTTTTTATAAATTAAATTTCAAAATTCAAGTTCAATTTAAATTGGACCTTCTAAGAATAAAGGAGGACCTTTCAGTCTTTAAGAATCTGCCCAAGCACGATATTTCTTCCTGAAAATTTGGTAAACTGGGTAAAAAGGCATACTCGATCTGTAGGTCATCATTATGCACTTATGTATCAAAAAAACCACGCAAGATCTGCATTTTTGGTCAAAGGTCCTGGACCTTCCATTGCCTTAAGTAAATTTGAACCTCTGTAAATACACATTTTTTTCACAATGTGTCAAAATTTCTTCACAGTAGTATGTGCCTTTAGCCACTTAAAGCCCTAGAGATGCCAAAGCACTATAGTCAAATTTTGTTCAGGGTAGGAAAAATTTTCAAGAGATTTGGTTTAAAATGTTTTCCATTAAGCAATGATTGCATTGCTCATACTGCAGAACAAAGGGAAATGAAAATTGTAAAAATACAGACAGGCCTTCATGTTACACGTATTTGCGAAATCAAAAGTTATGGTACAAATTATATATCATGTATAATATATTAAGATGTTTTGTTTTTAGAAATTTCACCTGCACAATTCTAAAGAACTCCACTTTTAATTTTAAGGTGATCCATTGATTTTCATATTGCAAAGTCAAGGATATTTGAGGCCACCCTCATCAAATTCTTGTGTTTCATGTTGCCTACCCATGCCTTGTTGGGTTGGGGAGGTAGGGATCTTTTCTTTTTTGGCTGACAACAAAAGACGTGAGAACAATATTAGAGCACAAATAAAACTTAGAAAAAAAATTAAAACGATTTGTCTCAAATTTTTTTTCCAAGTAGGCTGCTTTTTAGGTGGGCAACATCAAACAATTGGAATTTTATTTTTGGCCTTACCTCAGAAAATTTCCAGTAGAGTTGTAATCAACAATTAACTATTGGGCACAAGGATAAACTTTACAATGTTGGGTAATTCCATCTCGAGGCTTCTTAAGTTTTAAGCGTAACGAATATATATACCTTGGAGTATTGGCTGACATTTATCACACTTCCGATTTTTAGCATTTGTTATTGCGTAAAAGCAATTTTGTTTCAGTTTCTGAAGAAAATTGTCTGGAAAGTACATCTGTCTAATTTCTTTGTTTACATTTTCTATTACATTGGTCAGAAACTGATCTTTCCTCTTTTCTATAGGACTGATGATCTTGATACGTATCATTAAGTTGGAAGACTACAAAATATGGAAAAAGCATTAAGTTGCATGCATTGTCATATTGTATATTTGATTGATCGTTTGCTTAATGTTCAGTCAAAAATGTGTTAAGAGTACCCTCACACGTTAGCCAGTATGGTGTATGTATAACTGGTAGATGGTAAAGTGTGATCTTTTCAAATCACAACTTAAAATCCATGGTTGTAGTGTTTTTGGAAAAGCCTTTGAAGAGCAATGTTCATTAAACTTCTGTTACTTTGGATATATATTACTTTGAATGGAGGTTTCCCCTCCCAACTTCATATATGTGAATGTGTTAGTTTTCATATGGAGGAGGAGTGTGACATCAACTTTTGGGGGTGGAGATCTGGATTGAAAAAATAAATAAAGCAGTCCAATTAAATTCGATTCCCATTTTCAGTATACATTTTTTGTACTTTGTTTCATTTCTTTTTCATACCAAAATGTCGAGTCAATGATACGATTATTTCTGTCTTTAAAATTAACCACAAAAGGGAAAATCTGAACTCTGAATTATTATTTTATCGTCATTTGCTTGACCATATTTTTTTCTATTTTGGGATCCGATAATATTTAAGAACCATACCACTTCCATCAGAAGTCTCTCCCGAGAGAAATGAATACGATGTACATAAAATAACAAAAACATTAAATCGTGATGTAATTGTTAATCTACAGATCCCATCCAAAATATTTTATGGTAATAATTTCTTTGTTTGCGGGTTAAAATGAAAATTATTGATAAATAGATTCAAGAAGTTCATCAATACAGATAAACTTAAATGCAGGCAAAAATTAATTTATTCCGCGTGAAAATAAAAAGTCGGCAATCACGTTAAAATGAAAAGAATCAATGAAATAGTTATGTTCATCATCGAATCTCCCTATAAGGACATACGCTGTGCTAGTTCTTTTCCCCAAGTGTATTTAATCACATCAACCGTTTTTAAAAGTCCGTTTGCTCTTCTGTGTAGATTAGATGCTTCTGGTTCCTGCATATTACCATGTGTCCGACTCGGGCCGACATGTACAGCTGTATTTATTTTTGCTGATTAACTGCCTAGTTTTCCTGTTTCTAATTCTTCGTAGTCTATATCCTCTTTCTCAAAGAGTTGGGCAGCAAATTGCTCTTACGTTGGAAGAATGTTTCTCTTTTTTTTGTCTTATAAAGAAATAGCTTATTCATTCTTTCTAAAAACGTGATGTTGTTCATTCGTTACAATATTTCGAATTTAAAAAACATCATAGAAAATAAAATGTTACTTTCTAATGCAAGATGGTGATAGACAAATACGTATATGCTTTC
Source organism: Mytilus galloprovincialis (assembly GCA_037788925.1). Lineage (NCBI taxonomy): Eukaryota > Metazoa > Mollusca > Bivalvia > Mytilida > Mytilidae > Mytilus > Mytilus galloprovincialis. The sequence continues at coordinate 1,701,681 of JAWDJN010000024.1, read as the reverse complement.
ATCTTTTCTATTCATACATATAATTTATCCAATACCTTGTCAAAAGGTTTGTTCCTTGTATCAGATGAAGGTACTGATAGTCTCACCACTTCTGCATAGGTCATCTTGGGTGATACAGATTCTCCATCAGGTACCTGTACAGGAGATAATAAGGTTGCATTCATATATGTCTCACACTTCTGTCTCTCTGCTAAATAGTTCTCTAAAGTCATCTTCAAAATAAAAGTACCATTTCTATTAACATGAAGTCCTTCCCTTCCAAGATGAACAGCAGGTTGAAAGAGCTTGGCATAATCAATAAAAAAAACATCTACTGTAACCACCAGTTAAAGACTGTATACCAGCATTCAACTTCTCAACATCTCTCTGCAGTCTTGGCAAAGCTGACATGTTCCAATAAGTACTCTCATAGTGGTTTACTGCACGGGGAAGTATGCCACAAATACCTATTTGCAACGATTCAAATTCCAGCAGCAAATTCTCTATCAGGAATCTATAAGATCTAAAGACAAAATAATAAACTTGTACATGAGGCAAGTAATATTGATCATATTCATTACAGTAAATAAGCTATATCTACTGAATTCTTTAACATTAGAAACAAGGTAATTTTATATTGTATATACAAAAATGTTTCTTTTAAATCAATAATAATCAGCCAAGCAAATTACATGATTTTTCAAAGATCTCAAATAAATAAATAATTGTTTACACCTAATATATACTTCATATATCTTAAATTGGATTTATCTAAAAAAAAAATCATTCATATAAATATGCTGTAATAAATATTAACTTTCCTTCTGGCATGCTGCATATTCTCATACTGAACTTTTCTAATTTTAAAACAATATCCAAGAATACAAATATATTTTGCCTAACGCCTTTTTCAAATAAGCGATGAAAATATATGAAACAAAGTTTGCTGTTCCTAATTAACTCATGTATTCTAATGTTCAATCGCTGATTATACAAAAATATTCAAAAACAAAAAAAATTAAAAGAAATGTATTTATCAATACAACTATAAAAAAAGACAACAACATCCTGGATTACTCAAATTAATTGAATTGATATGATGAAAATGAAAGTGAACCTGAAGCTAAAAATTGTCAGTTTCTTTTCCAAGATGGACACCTCACTACATATTAGAGATCTGTTTTGATTACTGGCTGCACTCTGAGGAACTATATACTTCCAATTGTATTGATTATAATTGATATTTTACTTCTTTCTCCCCCCACCACCCCGTCTATCTGGAGCCCATTTTAAATAATTTGCGGCTTTTTCCGAAACCTCCTGCTCTGTCACTCCATATTTCGTCATGATGACATCTACAAAATCAAAAGTTAGAACATTGTCAAGTTTAATTCTGTTCAACACATTTAATTATTATAACTTCATGAATATGATATGAATATATATAAACCATAAGCATCAGAACTGGTGAAAACTGTCATCAAAGTCTAAATAAACTATATTTCTTTTCATAAAGAGCAAAAGGAATAAACTATGAAAACCTACATTTTAATTTGAACAAATTGAAGATGTTTGCACATTTTTTTTCTGTATATCTTGTGCTGTTGCAGGGATATCAGTCCAGTTGACATATACCTTCATCTTTGATTTCCCGATCAAAAAACTACAAATTAAATGTTTTCTAATGCTCTTTATGATTCTATTTCAATCTAGTTCTAATACCCAAACCCAAATCTATCAGTAAACAGGAAGCAGTTGAGGGATGAATGTGAAAAGGCATTTCACAGTATAGCTGATATAATTAAAAAAAATTAGATGAAGCACTTTTTGAGGCTTCAATCAATACATTACACAACTCTCCAACAGGTTCCAAAAACCTGGGCAACGAAAATGAGAAATTAGTTTATTGTGGCAAGAGATGCTGGCGTTAATGATTGAAAAACAGATATTTTTTTTCAATGGTATAAACTATAAACATGAAAAATTTACTGGTAAATATATACATATAAAATAGTTTCTGGATCATTGACATTCAACCCACATGCAATTTTTTTAGCAAATTTTCATACTAAACAAAATATATATATAAATACCTTTCAGTAATTTAAAAACATTTGACTTCCCAAATGAATATGTTTCCACTTTACCCGACATATTCATCTTCGCCATTAATTTATTTGTCATCAATCTGCAAATCATTAATGAAAAAGTAAGTTGAAGTTCACATGTAGGGCTATATAAAATGGATATGCATGGTGAAATTCCTTTTTGTTTTATTGTCACTCAAGTATACATCTGTATTGACTATTTATAAAGAAGGATGTTATCATATATGGATTTGCAAGTACAAGAAATACCTAAAAAATACTAGGTAATAATTATAAATCAACAAAGTTGACACAAATAAGATACAAAAATCATTGAAAAGTAATATTCATAATCCTGTCCATTATTTCATTGACTGACCCTTAATCAACTGAAACATTCTCAATTTATGTTTAACCTGATACAACATACAACATACAAAACACATTATATTTAAGAGAAGTCAGAAGCCACGAAGCAATACATGGAAAGTGAAAAAAATAAATCATTATGTTTTGGTTCTTATTTCATTCATATTGGCTCAAAACAAAAAAATAAAAAAATTAAAATTTGTACTATTTTTAGGTATGAAAATTCTGTTGTCGTGGAAACCATCAATTTGGTAACAAAATTATGAAAATGCAGCCATTTTTAAACCAAAATATTTCAAAATACATACATTTTTAGATAAATCTGTATCTTTTCATAAATAGTATAAGAATACACCATTTCAGATTTATCTTACTAATTATTTTAAAAAGCACCAAATTGGTAACCATGGCAACATGAAAATAGCATATTTTGCAATTTTTCGGATTTGGCTAAGTTAGCAATTTTCAAAGAGCTCTAAAATCTATCTACAACCACATCCAGCCGAATGAGTGACATATCTCAATTCATATTGGACCCAATTAACCAAAAATAAAATAAAATTGGCTGGCAAATCAAAATTGAATTGAAAAAAAAAAAATATCAAAAGTTGACATTTTTGAAATTGTGAAAAAAAAGTATGAAAATGAATGACAAAGCTCTATATTGGTTCGTCTTGATTTTTTTTCAAGACAAAGTATGTTTTATCATTTTATCCTTCTTACATACTTGTTATTTCAGAAATTATAAGTTTTTCTCGTGCATCTGTCAAAACTATGCCACTGTGATATCAAAAAGTTCGGGAAAAATGAAAAAAATAGTAAATTTTTCAAAAATGAAATTTTTTATTTTGTTTTTCAAAAATTAATTAGATCCATGTTATAAAATTAATTTGAATCAGAATTATGTTGCAACAAAATGTTTTCAAGGTATATTTCATAAAATCTGGGTGGTCTATATAAACGCTCATGTAACTGTAACATAAGGAATTCAAAATTGTTGATTTGACATTTTTTCATCAAATGGGTGAACTTAAAAGTTCTTTTAATCCAAACTTGTTGGTGTGTTTTATAGGAGTTTGAATACATTGCAAAAATGAGCACCCCTGTATACAGTTGGGGTATGATATTATACACTTACCTACAAATGTATTTTTATTGATTATAATTTCACAACAGCTGGTTCCATTTTTGTCTTGTAAATGTTTTTCATTTAATGTGTTTGCACTTTAGGTTGAGACAATTGATTGACTATACCGTTTTGATAATTTAAATAAGGAATCAAGTCCTTTAAGTTTGAATCAACTAGAGTGAATGCTAAAAGAACAAAAAAAAAATAATAAGCAGAATAGAAATTGAACTTATTCCAATAACTGCATGGTAAATGTTAGGTGAAATTTTTCCTTTTACAAATTAGAATATAATATGGTATGTCTGTATGCATTGGATTAATTTGATCTGGTGTTCTCAATCAAATTTAGATCATCTTATCAACAAATTGTTTTAACAAAGATTTACATGTCTTAAAGTGACCGCAATAATGACAAGATAGACAACAGTGATGCACTTTCAGATGCTCTCTAATGAAGGATCATCTTGGCAGCTGTATCCATCCTTTTATTTATCTCTTTGAAAGCTTGAAAATTGTACAGCTATCAATAATAATCAAAGTCATAATCAGTTAATAAATATATTTGAACATGAGAAATGAATATAAAATTCAATTACACAAGTTACAAACAAACTACACATTTAAAAAAATTAGAAGACTAAACTGAATTTATCCCTGCAGACTACCAAAATACTGAGCACTGAATCCAAATCTATACTACCAAAAAAGGTCAGCCAGAAAAGCACACACCTGGTATTAGCCAATTAATGAAAAAAAAGATGATATCTATATCCTAGTTATGAAACAAAAAAAAACCTTTAAAACAATATGATTCCTTATTTTTGCTTACATTAAAAAATTATGAATGATGAAACCTTGTAAACATCAACTTGTTACTCCTTCTTATATACACACTCTGATGTGATAGATGTGATAGATAATTACGATTTTATAAAACACATTTGACATTTGTTTAAGTTAAATTAATATATAAACTTCGCATTGATATCGTTATTTTCAATCTGGAAGCTTGCAACCGTCGTGCCTATTCCAAAACCAAGTAAAGATCATACGGATCCTATCAATTATCGACCAATTGCTCTTACCAGTTGTGTCTGTAAAACACTCGAACGGATGGTCAATGATCGCCTTGTTTGGTTCTTGGAATCCAATGGGCTATTAGCCAATATCCAGTGTGGATTCCGACAGGGCCGCAGTACTCTTGATCATCTTGTTCGATTCGAATCATTTGTCCGTAATGGTTTTGCGAAAAATGAACATGTGGTGTCGGTCTTTTTCGACCTTGAGAAGGCCTATGATACTGCATGGAAATATGGTATTTTAAAAGATCTATTTGATATAGGGTTGAAAGGCAATATGCCTAATTTTATTTCTAATTTTCTCTCTAACAGACAATTTAATGTTAAGAGTTAATTCGACCATGTCTGAACTGTATGATCAAGAGATGGGTGTCCCTCAGGGCAGTATTTTATCTGTTACATTATTTAGTCTTAAAATCAACAGCCTTGTTGAAGTTTTAAAAAGTAATATTGAAGGTTCATTGTACGTTGATGATTTTTTAATATGTTACAGAGGCAAAAATATGAATAACATAGAAAGACAATTACAATTATGTCTTGGAAGAATTGAAAAATGGGCCTCGGAAAATGGTTTTAAATTTTCCACGTCAAAAACGGTCGGGATGCATTTTTGTAACAAAAGGAAATTGCATCTTGATCCAGAACTCACTTTGTACGGAAACCCAATTAAAATGGTTGATGAAACCAAATTTCTTGGGTTAATTTTCGATAAAAAGTTAACCTTTCTACCCCATATCAAAATGGTAAAATCGAGATGTTTAAAAGTTTTAGATATTTTAAAAGTTGTCGGCAGCACTGACTGGGGTGCTGATCGCAACATTTTACTTAATTTATATAGATCTCTAGTTAGATCTAAACTAGATTATGGCTCTATAGTGTATGGCTCTGCAAGGAAGTTCTACATACAGATTCTTGATGCTGTGCATCACCAGGGTTTGCGTCTCTGTCTTGGCGCATTTAAAACCTCACCAGTTGAGGGTCTGTATGTAGAGGCTGATGAGCACTCACTCTCTGACAGACGTTTGAAGCTTGAACTTCAATATGCTGTCAAACTAAAAGCCTATTCAGATAATCCTGCCTACAGCTGTGTTTTTAATCCGATTTATGAAGATATTTTTGCAAAACATGAAAATAAAATTCCTCCGTTAGGTATACGTTTAAAACCACATTTAGCTTCTTTTGATTTAAAATCTGTTGCTCAAGTTAAAATTTGCAAATGTCCTCCATGGGAACTTCCCAAAACAAAAATGATATTTGATCTCCGTGAACACAATAAAAATAAAACAAATCCTCTTTTAATTCAGCAACACTATGCTGAAATTAAAGCCAATTATCCAGATTTTTCAACTGTCTATACTGATGGATCAAAAGATGGCGACAGAGTTGCATCTGCTGCTGTCTTCAGGGACAGAGTTGCAACTCTCCGTTTGCCATCTGATGCATCCATCTTTACTGCTGAAGCAGAAGCAATAATTTTGGCTTTGAAATTTATTGCTTCTTCAGATAAATCCAAATTTATTATATGTTCTGATTCACTTTCATGCTTACAAGCTATACAAAATACTAAAATTAAAAACCCAACAATTCTCCAAATTTTATATGTAATGAGGAATTTAAAAATTCTTCTGAAAGAAATAATGTTTCTATGGGTTCCGAGTCCTGTTGGAATCCTTGGAAACACAGCTGTAGACCTCGAGGCAAAGCATGCCCTGGGTGACCCTTTATCTAACTGTGATATACCATATACTGATTTTAAATCTAATATTAGAGAATATGTGTTTAATATTTTAAAAAATGAATGGAGTAAAAAAGATGATAATAAATTACATGAAATTAAACCTAATATAGGTTAACCTTTTAATAACTTTATGTGCAGAAAAGATCAGTGTATTATTTCTAGATGTCGTATTGGTCATACTAGAATAACACACGAGTATCTTTTAAAAAATGAAGATGAACCACAATGTGTACCTTGCAACTGCAAGTATACTATCAAACATGTTTTAATTAATTGTATTGACTTTGCTGATATTCGTAAGAAGCATTTCAATGTCAATAATATGTATGATTTATTTAATAATGTTCCATTTACAAATATTGTTGCATTTTTAAAAGAAATTGGAATTTATTATAGAATATAAAAATGTTATTATATTTAAGTCGTTTTTAATTTTTATCACGTTATTTTACTCATATTGATTTTTATTTGTAAATAATCAATTTGCTTTAGTCTAGAATTTTAGTATATTGAAGGACTTTTTGTCTTATTTTAAAAATATGCTTTAAATTGTAAAAATATTCGAATTAGCTCTCGCCGCGATATAGCCTTTTTGTGCTAATGCGGCGTAAAGCAACCAACAATCAATCAATCAATCAATCGATATGGACCACGCACTGATTGGTTAATTTACTGATATTTCTTGTCATCTATCATGCCATTGGCTCTTAATCAAACTCGGATTTTTTGTACAAAGAAGGGAAGTTCCAAAGATTATGATTACTTTCGTTTTAACTTTACACACGTGTTCACTGGGAATTATAGAAACACAGAGTGCTTAAACTTATAATTTCGTCAGATATTTTACTACTGAGACAGTCAAGAAGATGTCGAAAAGGGTAAGACATTAAAATAGAACCATCAAATTGCAAATATAAACCTTTGCATTAAACTATAAAGCAAAAAAGTGTCCCCCTTTTTTGTTGGAATTTTTTTTTATTAGATAAGGAATTACTAAAGCCTGACTAGACCTGGCCCGCCTTCCTGGCAGTCTATGGGCCCCCGTCATGAAAAATTCTGGATCCACCACTAATTAAAAGATAAAGATGCCAAAGTTACTTTACCTTTTTGTATTCTTGAGGGTAGTAATGCCTGTTGACTTCAGGTGTTAAAGTGATTTTCGGCATACAGACTGTACATAAGAACCACATAGAGATACCTAAGAACCATAGACATGATTATGGAGTTCAGTGTAAGTTAAGGACTAATTTATTATTTTTTATGTTTTTAAGTTTCCATTTTTAATGTGCTATGCAGATGATGCTAAGACATGAACAAGGTCATTAAGTCAAAAAGATAGACCAACACTTTGCAACAATAAAAATAAAAACATTGATATACTAAAAAACATAAGCAATGTTTGAAATCTTAAGAGAGCAACTCTAACAAAAGCAATACATTATTCAACAGACAGACACTATTAAAGACAGGTAACCATGTCATATAATCTATGAATAATAAGCATGTAACAAATGCTACAAGCTGATACACATGTGCTTTACATTTATAAAATATTCATATTTTGAAGGAGTGGCGACAATGAACATAGACAATGCCAATGCACACACTATTAGGAAGGTAATGGCAGATATTGTGAATACAGATGGTAAGTTTTAAATATTTTTAGTGTTTTGCTCATGTTTACTACAGTTATTGGACAAATTTAGGATGTTACCATTTCTACATGCAATAACTACATGCATTCTACACCCTCCACTGGCCAAGAGAAGACGTAAGTAGTTCAAAATAAGAAAAAATATTTCACCTAAATCAGATGAAGATTTGGACAAAACAATTGATTATTTCTTCGATGAAGAAATAGTTGGACCACCCAGTCCATTATTTGCCAACGACTTAGTCGATTTTCAAGAAGAGTCTGACACAGAGATTACAGAAACATCAGAAGACAAAATACAGAGCGGTGTGGAATCATCAATTAGAAGTAAATACAAACAATATATAAGTCAAGTTTATGATAGTGAATCGGCTGGTAAGTCTCTACAACAACACCGTCGAAGATCTTTCACTGAGGATGAAGCGTCAACACTCATTAGATTCTGTGAAACCATTCTTAACTCCGGAAAAATAACAAGCGCATCCATTATGGACGTACTACACTCTACAGTACAAGGTCGTATACTACTCCTCGGTCTTAAAGATAAGTTCGCGGGAAAACACTACTGGGAAATGATCACAGACAGGATCCACACCGAAAGAAAAAAAATAATAAATGACTGGATAGGATTCACGAATTATCAATGTGTTTAATCAGATTTAAAATTCAGCAATACTCTGTATTTTGTAGTATCTTTATTAAGAACTTAACTGCATTAACGCAGCATCCATTTACTCAATGGTTTTTTTTAGGCCTTGATGTTAGGACAGTCAAGAATTGAGTGCGAAACTGACTTGAAATTCAGGAAGAATCTGCATTTTGTAATAATTTAGGACAGTCAAGAATTGAGTGCGAAACTGACTTGAAATTCAGGAAGAATCTGCATTTTGTAATAATTTTAATTAGAATTTAACTGCTGTAATGCAGTATCCATTTAGTCAACTGTTTATCAAAGAGTTGATGTTAGAACAGTCGAGAAACGCCAGATCGTTTATAATTGTTTATTCTTTACATAATGGCACATTGATTTGAACATCCTTTTGGTTGTTTTTTTTTTCTGATAGAATGGTCTTTTATTCTTACAATTACATATGCCTTTAATGTAAACTTCTTTTCATTTGCCATGTCAGATCATGAATATTAAGAGCAGTAACACTTTAGTATACAGTTTATTTTTTTTCAAAGGCTCGAGAGCCTCTAGTTTAATTACTTAGTCATTTGATTAACAACAAAACAAAAATATCCTTTTCTATTTAAGGGAAAGATATCCCCCACCATATTTTTTAGTTTCTCATTTATTTTGTGTCATGATTTGTTTTCCTCCGTTTTTTTTTTTAGTTTTGTAAATTATGAAGATTATATTTCTGCTTTTGATTTCAGTACTTCATTTTCAGATGCGCATTTCGACAATACATGTCTCTTCAGTGATGCTCGTGGCCAAAATATTTGAAATCCAAAGCTATCTATATATATAAGTTGTACGTCTGCACGCTACACGTTGTTGGGTCTAATTTCAATTGGATATTTTATTATCATAGTAAATTATATTTTTTGATAATTAAGTCCTTGATTTTTTTATTGGTTTAATCAATGCATATATTATTATAAAAAAGGATAGTACATACAGTCGTCTACCGAGGTCCACAAGTTTGCCCTCTCTAACTGTTTTAACTGACGTTCCTTGAAATCTTTCAACAGGACAAGATTGAAGCCTTCAAACACTTCTGTTGTTTCAAAAATCTGAAAAATTATATGAATTGTAATGCATTTCTCAAGTTGTCTGGCTGTATATAGCTAGGAGATTGATATTGATGAGCTCAAGTGGGAACTTAGTTTGTTTTTTATCTATAGTTATAACGTTTTCATACGACCGCAAAAATACGGATCTGTACTTCAAGTGAATATACTGGGTCAAAAGGATAAGCATAGCTGGTTATGGAGCATGTGTGTCTGGATAGTATAGTGCAAAATTATATGAATGTAATTAGTTTCGTACTCTGTGTGTGATGCTGTATATGGTGATATACTACATGTAGTTGCGTACCATATTTACAATTTTGTAGGAATATTTAGTGGTTGATATATTTTCCAAGTATCCTTGTTTGAATAGCAGAAAATAGAAGATTCGTTTGTGCAATCAGTGCATACATGTAATAAAAACATTTTGGTGATGAGCTGAATTAAACTAATGCAGCCTAATGACGTGAATAGTAGAACTAATGATCGTTTGTTTACTTAGTGAAGAAAAGTTTTTTCTTTTTGTCGGTTCAATGCTTGTTTTAAAATTATCTGTTTCTTTCAGACATATGTTTTTGTTGGTATTTAGTGAATAAACATACATAGAAGATAAATTAAACATTACACTGTTTTCTGTTTTACATCGTCAATTGAGAACGCATGATCTAGTATTGTGTCCTATTTCTCTTTTTGATTGGTTAATAAACATGTACCACTCTTATCAACACAAATACAATATACAGTATGTCTGGAAGATGAGCATTTTTTCCGATAACATCATTCAAACACATATAATCTAATATTATATCGTATTCTTTTTTTTCTCTTTTTTTACATAATAAATAAAAGTCATGAAAGAACATAAAATTAATAGAAAAAAAAAAATCGTATGAACGGGAACTCAAAAGACGATTCATGAAGTGACGGAACACTTAGCATATGGCAAGAGGAGGAAAAAGGATGTTTGCTTATAGCTTCCTACACCAGGATTGATTAATTGTTGGTTGCTTAACGTTCAGTGGCAAATGTTTCATGCGTATGCAGGACGAGAACAAGTTCATTACAAATACAATAGGTAGGTCGTGTCATATTAGAGGCCATAAGGGATGATGGTCGGGGAAATTTCGACTGCCACTGGAAAATAGAGGGTATAGTGGATAGGGACAGAAATGTTGCCTTACAACAGGCCCACTACCTACGTTCTCTCAAAGAGTTGTTGTAAGGGTTCTGAACGTGCAAAGAGCGTGGCACTGGCAATCTCTTTCCACGAGAGATCGGATTTAATGTCCCCATTCTGACCGGTCGTGACTGTGAACTTAATACATCCCAAACAGCCAAACACACGCCTACTTCGGCAACCATTTTACTGCCAGTCGGGAGAAGACCAAGTGACCATATTTCTATACCCAGTCACCCTTGGGTCTTACAAAAAGATACAATAAACGGAAAATGCCATGTAATAATCTATAACTACAAAATTCATGACATTTCACATGTCGCTGAAAAACATCTCAATTGAACGCCTCTTTGCAATTTGTGCAGGTGGTTTCAATTTCTTCTTTACACTTCTTTCTACCATACTTTTGTCAATAACTTCTGGCCAAATGAACATTCCATTTTTGTTTGTTTTTTTCATGAAAGATACATCAATATCTTCTTCTGCTACACTGATGATCTGAAAACAAAATATAATTGATTTCGTTGGTTTTTAAAACTAAGTATGTAATAAATAGAAAAAACCAGTATGGACACAGACCAGCTTGGATAGTATCCAGCATTCTGTGAGTATTGCATGGCAAAACATAGTCCACATCCAGTTAAAATGCATTGTTCCCGAAAAAAACAAAATTCAAACTTGATCTGTACCTTCTATATATAGTTATCAAAGTTATATATACCAAATATCAAATCAATATCGTCAAGCATGACAAAACAAGAATATTAATGTGTCCATAGTACAGGGATCTATTTAAATAAATTTTAAGGCTCATACTTTCAAAAGCTTGGAATAAGTAAAGTCTTATATTTTAACAAAATACTACTGTTTACCAACCTTTCCAATGAATTGCTTTGTTTTTGATGTTTTTTCTATTGGAAGTTCCACCAGGACAAAATCATCTGAAAGCAAAAAAAAAATTAATCCGTATGTTCCACAACTAATTTTGTCCCCCAAAGATTCCTGATTAAGTGTGTTATTACTTCTGTCAATGTCGAAAGTAAAGAAGTTGAAACATTTCCTTTTTGTACATACCAACTGTTTTATTTAAATGTGATTTATAAAGATCATCTTTCAGCAGTTCCATATTTATGTGTGAATATTTTGTAAATATATGAACTTGCAACATGAAAATGATGAAAGACAGTAGCAAAGTATACCTTTACTTAAAATGTCCTCTGGTTGTTCTGGTGTTTTAGTTTGTTCTTGTGCTTCAGTTTGTTGTTCTTGTGTTTCCTCTGGTTGTTCTTGGTGGTAGTAAAACCCAAAACACACCTGGTGAAACAGAAACTACATTCAACATCAGACTTAACAATCACCGGTCGTTCTATACAAAAGGAAGAAACTGTCCAATTACGAGACACCTCTTAAGAACAGGACATACTTTTGATAATATCACTTTTTCAAATAATTGAGGTAAACCAAATTGGGACTTCGAAAGGAGAAAACAGAGAGAAATGTTCTTGTTTCCAGGCGACAAGATTATGACAGACCGTGGTACTTAGGCCCATTGTGTTTTATTTTTGTACTATCAATTCCAAGTTTACTTTCCACAGCAGTCACCGAGACTCAGAGTGAGAAAAAGAAGTATTTCACTACGTATCTTATCACCTATTTTCCTACGTTAATTCTAGGAGGAAGCCCATTCCTAACTCTTTAAATATTTAATTTCCGTTGGGTCAGTGATCATGACTCCTTTCCGTACACATTTCTCGGTTTAAATTGCAATCGTTTTTAATATAATACGACGTTTATTGACAAAACGAGTTAATTTTTCTCAACGTGTTGTTTTGAACTTCCGGAAGGGAGACAACTCGAAACGATAATATGTAAGACCCCATTTCGCCTGAAGAGGTGTTTAAGTTAAACCTTTACGATGTGTAGGACTACATTTTTTATTATAATTTAAATGATGCATATAATTTAAATGATGCATATGATTTAAAAGTATGCAACAACAATAACCCTCAATAGCAGACATACATAGAAAGGATCAGATGAGTAATAAATTAATCAATTGAGTGGGGAATCCAGAGCAACCATTTAATCTAATACCCCTTGAAGTCAAGAAAACTATACGCATGCGCATAATTACCTAAACAAACCCTGTAGTAAGAACGTATATTAAACCTAGATGGTTCTCTATTTCTTTATGGAAGTATAATATCAAATATCAGTTTAACAACGGTGACATACAAGTAAAAATCCACTTCAGTTCTTATTTGACAGAAATAGATTAATCGGAATTCAGAGAACTCTCGCATTTTTATTACAACTAAATTTATAAAAACACTAAATATAAATACTGCTTAATTCTGAGTTTCCGTGTTGTTAAAAACATGCATATAAGTCAAGGGAAAGATCAAACATAAAGATTATGAAAAGAACATTATAGGAAAGTTGTTTAAGTTCAATCCCTTTGTTTTTTTTACCTTTTAAACAAAGACAATCATAAGAATCTCAGATGGTCCTTAATGTTTAGAATAAAACGGTTGACGCGAGGGCATTGTCCTGAGCCAATGGTATAAGTCTACAGATTGCTTAAAAGCAATCGTATCCCAAAAGCAACCTTTATGGATTTACTAGGTATGAAGAGACCTAAGAAGATATTACAATGATGAATTACCTACATTTGCAAGGATTGCAAAGGCAACATTCGCCCCTTTTATCGGGGACCCGGAAACCGAGAAATACTTTGACAACAAAGTGTCAGGATTCAACAGGAACATACGCCGGGAGTTTAGGGAACATATGTTGAACGGTACCAAAGAAGTAGTAAATACAGTTGCAAAGGAAATTGAGAAAATATGGCAAGACGCAAAAGGGTTATCATCGGAAAAAAATAAATACAGTCAATCCCAAGTAATGAATAAGTCGAACTTTAAAATGTATATTCAAATAGTAGCTGTAAATACACACTGTGAACTGGCTTTTTATATTCAAAGTCAATTATGTAACGTCAAAGCAAACACAAAGTGAGCAATAGTATTTTAGAGACCAGTAAGCGGTTTTAGGTTCATGTATTGCTTTTCTTCTTTCTTTTAAAGAAAGCAACTTGTTTTTTTCGTTGTTTTTTTTTAAATTAGAACAAATGACTATGGCATGCAGTAAGATATAATCGTAAACTTCTTGAATCCCAATGATTTGTAAATGTCTGCTGCTTTTGATACTGATAACAAAGAGCTTATGATCATAATATAGTTTTGCTGTTATATGTACAGTGACAATTCCATCACTATTCAATATGTTTGTTATTTAATAATGTATGTCAAATACATTTCTTTCAATTTAATACGAAATGTCTCATACATTTCTTTGAATCTAATACGAATATTGTTTAAAATAAAGCTAACTTTAACTAGCCAAGTAGAATGTGTAGCAGCCAGAGGTACCTACCAGGACAGAAGACGGTATATAACAGGAAAAATGGTTGTGATCAAATTGACAGAGTTAAATGCAAAGCTTTGGAAAATTATTAAACAAGATGGCGATATATTGACAGTGGAACAGTTCAAACAAGATGAAAACAAGATGGATTCCAACAGGAGAAATTGAAAAGTATGACATTTTCAATTGTTTTCAGAGGTCGTTTGATCTGAAGATGTTGAAACTTCCACAAAAGGAAAAAGTCAGGTTACTAGTAGAAATGAATGGATTAAACATTTAATCAATATTGAACATTTTGTCGTTTAAATAGTATAATTGTTTTCAATTACTTATTTTGACATTTGTAAGTTAAATATCGTTCGTATCCCGGCCTTTTTAACCAATAGCAGTTTATAAAAGTTTGGTTAGTTCGTATTAACAAGGATTTATCCGTACGTTTACGTTTGTTTACGTATTTCTAAAGTATATAATTTTTAAATTCTAATATATCCATATAGTACATATATCTATTGCATTTCTCGAACTATATTCAATCGCTATGGCTTGTGTACTTTGGGGGCATAATTGGCCTGGGAACCGTTTACTTTTTTATTGTGATAACTTATGCATCGTTGAAATATCATAAGGAAATTAGTGCAAAGCTAGAGGGTCAGTTACTTTAGTTATATATAGATTGATTGATTTTTGATTGCTTAACGTCAAGTGGCAATTATTTCATGCATGTTCAGGACGAGAACAATTATTATTGTGAACCTGTATCATATGAACAATTATAGATGCCTGTTTAATGTTCAATAAACAATTAGTTATATAATGGAGTACCGTTAAGTGTGAGCTAGGGAACCAAGTCAGCAACCCCGTATATCAAAACACTTCTTATAGGAGTAAATGGATAAATTGAAATAAGTACCATCACCTGAGCTGATTGCATGTCTAACTTCCCCCACCGGAGAAGAGAACATGATTCTTATGAGAGGGATATTGTCGATATGGCCACTCGCTACCCAGGTATCGGTTTATACGAATATCACAAAAGATTTTCTTCAGATGCTGCAGCTCACAGCTTTAATAATATTGCAGTCGATTGGTCTATCAGAAATAATACTCTCTTTTGTAACATATTTGCAAATACACGTCACACTTTTCACACTTCTGTTTTTTGTAATCAAAACAGTCAGAAAAACAGAGTAATGAATTATGAATCTGTGGACTCCTATGGAAGAAACAGATCGTTTCATTTAGATCGGGAAATTTGTAACAATTTCAACGTCATTAAATGGTGTGCAGCTATTAAATATCTTTTTTTTTCTCGGAAAATAGAGGTAATCTTGTTAATCCGATGCAATCTTCGCTAGGCAAATTTACGAAATTTATATTTAATCTTATAACTGAACGTAGAGTGGAGCTGTATTTGACAAAACTTTTAGGAATTTTGGTCCTCAACTTCGTACTATATTTGGCCTTTTTAACTTTTTGGGATTCGAGCGTCACTGACGAGTCTTCTGTAAACGAAACGCGCGTCTGGCGTATATACTACATTTAGTCCTGGTATCTATGATGAGATTATTTTCAATGGTAGCCAAAGCAATTCCAATACAGTTTGTCCGTGTTAAAATTTGAAGTGGTTTGGAGTCCGAAAGAATATCCCTAAATCCGCCTGAAACTTTTGTAAATGTGCCAAAAAAAAGATGATAAATTCAGTGATTCGATGCTTGCACCGTCAAGTCTCAAAGTATAATTTGCACCTTTCCGGACTTGCACTTTTATTGCATTCAGAAGCACATTTCCGACACCTGAGGTGCAGAGCAGATGGTAGGCATTAGAAAATGGAATGAAAAACAGTCACAGGACAAAAAGTCACAATTCATTTTTTCTTTGAAAAAAAAAACGCTTATTTCTACAAAATATTTTTGTACTTCTCTTGAACTATTGTTTAAAATCTAACTTTGTAAACAAAATTTTAAAATAAAAATAGCAAAGTAAATAAAATAATTGTTAAAAAAGTGGCTTAATGGTGCCAAGTAATCTTTTTTTTTTGAATGATTAAAATTAGGGAGCTACCATTTGATTTTTAGGGGGGTGGGGGGTGGGGGCTAGGATGAAATTTGAAAAAATAGGCAGGACAGGAGTTTTGAGTAAAAAAAAAAGGCAAGATGATACACTTGCGAAAAAAAAAAGTCGGGATGACAATTTATGTAAAAAAAAGTCAGGATAAACTAAAAAAAAAAAAAAGCAGGACATTATAGAGTGAAAAATAAAAAGGCAGAACAGAGATTACAACTGAAAAAAATGCAGGACAAAATTTTTCATCCTAGCCCCCCATAAAAATCAAATGGTAGCTCCCTTAAATAAATCTTCATGTTTCGAGTATAATGACACATTTCCTAACCTTTAAGGTAGCACAATACAAAGATTTTATAACTTCAACTCCCAAGTTTTAAAATGCTGTAACTTTCTTAATAATGCTTGAAAATTTATAAAAGTGGTAGTTTTGGATAGCTAACAGATTACTCTTTCAAATTAATGCAATGTTAGTATTATGCAACAATTATGTAACCAATTATAACATTAACTGTGTCTAAAATATTTTTCACCAAATTTCCACTTTCAAATTAAATTAGCTTCTTCATAGGTATCCCTAGAGGGTCGATTTTATTATATGTTGTTCTTATGGCCATTATCTACAAAAGGGTGTCTCAGATTTCAGATAGAATGTATAGAACAAATTTTACACCTAATTAAACATTATCTTCTTTTATGTGGTTAGGATGTTTACACTAATTAGAGATTTATGAGAGAATGGAATACCATAGAGACAATCTGAGACACCCTTTTGAAGCCCATGATGTGTTGATTAAGATTTCGTTAAAATTTTCTGTATAGTTAAAAAGATGATAGAGCTAAATTCATTCAAGTGAACTTACCCACATTTTGCCACTAATTACATAATAATTGATTACATAATGATTGCATAATAAAAATATTGCATTCATTTAAAAGATTTATCTTTTATCTATCTATATATACCTCTTTTGTTATTTTCTATGCATTCATAAGAAAGTTACAGCATTTCAAAGGTTAGTGATTGGAAGTAAAAAAATCTTTGTATTGTGCTACCTTAATATGAAACTGAGTATTTAAAAGTAATTATTTCAAGATATTTCACTTATATATTCAAACAATTATCAAAATATTATTTGTGACTTTTTGTTCTACCAAATTTGAGACTTTATGTCCTGGTATTCTCTGTCCATTTACCATATCGAAAGATACTCGTTCTGCTGCTTCAAACAAAGAACTTATTCATGGTTAAATGTATTTGACGTGATCGGTACAATAACAATTCCATCAGTTTTTTTTTAAATATTTTTGTCATTTACATACATTCCTCTAAGGGATCGACAATTTCCCCTAATACACAATTACCGGAACACTACGAAATGTTATTACAATGTTTTTTTCAAGTAAAGTTGACGTATAATGTCAACTAAACTCTACATTAAGAGGGTTAATGGAAGCTAAAATTGATACACGACTGACATAACGAATGGTCATATAAGGCGATTCGTCGAAAAAACATTTCAAATTCCATGAGTCCTGTCATATTACCGTCGTTTCCGACTTATTTTTCTCTAAATATAATAATTGACTGTTTCAACCAGTTTTAATTGTTCGTGTTCTTTAAGAAGGCAATTAGGAACACCTATATCAAAAGATACACTGTTCCAGGATCTATTTATTCAGTTAATTTAGCAGCATAGTAAAATAAATATGACGTGATCGGTAGAGTAAGAAATCCACCAGCTAATAATATTTTTGTTATTAAATGTATAACACTAACATTCCTACAAGAGAACGACATTTTCCCTAAGAACACGATTGCCAGAACAATATGCACAATACACTGGGATAAATATGTATCGCTTTTAAGTAAGACTATAGATTATAGCTCTCACCAGCTTTTGTAATCACAATGTCAGACATGGTTCTTTATTGCATTCCATTCATTTTAGATGAGTTATTATAGTGTGTTGAAAATTTAAAGTTCAATTTCCAAAATTTTTGGAAATGTAAGTTTGATTGCATTATTAGGAAATCAAGGTGTATAGAATCGGACGTTGAGTCCTTATATTGAAAAGCGGACTTGTCCAAGGACTGTGTTTGTGTCTATCGAAAAAGGTAATTTGGAAACAGGCCCGCTATTCATATAAGTTAACTTCGATACAAGTCTTGCATACTTTAACATACGTTAATTTTGAAGGTCTTTCCTCTACGGGAGGAAAGACCTTATTGTTTTTCTAATGTTTTATTTTTTTTCTTCATTTTTTTTGGCATGCCCTTCACCCGTTTCTGTAGAAGTTATTAACAACAAATATGAATCATTTATAGACCTCATCATAAACTTTTACAAGATGAACTTTTGTAGGATTTCATCATCCCCTTTAGAAGTTATCTCCCTTTTATTGATTTTTTTCCAGATGGCCCCCTCGTTGTTTTTAAAGATATCATGACCTTATTTGAACAATAGGTAGATCTCATCATGATGGATCAAAATATGAGGCTGAATAGGATTTCATCGTCCCCTATGAGACAATTTTTTTCCTTTGCATTTTCTCAAAAAGTATTAGAGATAGAATCGATTTGAAAACGGCAACATGTACAGGAACAGACGGCAATAATTTTGTTATAAATCCTTATAAGGACTTATTCCCCTTGAAAATTGTACACAATTTTTGAAAATTTTATTCCGAGAACCGGAAGTCGTAGAGACTTTGGACCTACACCAGTAATCTTAACTTCACGTGACCTTCAATTTGCACCCAAGGTCAACGGTAACCGAGTGCAACAAAAAATTACGCTGCAATTTCAAGCTTGCATATTTAGAAAACGATGAGAGTTTGCTGCATACATACTGCGAATTAAATGTTCCTCTTGGCGAGCTCTTCATTTAATACATTAAGCTAAAAAAAAAGGCCCGACCGTCTGTTCAAAAGTTACGTCAACATAACTATAGTAACATGTGTATATCTTTTATAAGGTACCAGATATCAACCTACTATAAACTGTAAGATGATCAGTAATTCAAAACCTTCACCTTGAGGCCAATGTCGGGTCATGGTGAAAGTTAACCTTGGCCTTCAAATTGTACTATGACATTGACCTTGTAATATTTGAAAGGTCAAGTAGTCCTGAGTTGAATAGTGGTAGTCCCAGGGTATTGAAGTATTCCCTGTCCGAACTGATGACTTTAAAAGCAAGATCTTGAAAGCCAGTGATGAAACGACAACACCCTTAGAAATATTCAAACTGGGGAAATAGCAGATGCTACAGTGAATGCAGACAACGCGAAAGATGTTGGAAATAAAATACTTGCATCAATGAAGAACCAGAATATTGTTGATTACACATTCAAAAAATCGTTGCAAGTTGTTACGCAAGCTTCAAAGTCAAAAATTAAAGTAGACGGGGAAACAGTTGATGTTGATCCACAGCTTTTGTTTCAACGATGTACATCTGCAGCAAATGGACTGTTTGAAGATCCATCAGAGATTTTTAGATTTGAACTTTGTAGTGTTCCGTCAGCACTATTTGAAAATAATGGTCTTCCAAGAGAAGCCCATAAGTCAACTCTTACTGCTGCACTGTGGAACACTGTTGACTGTGCTGCTTCTGATAATGATATAGATGATGCAGTTTACATATTAGATGGTTGATCGTTGCTACATAGAATTCCCTGGACAAGAGGTGAAAGTTTCAAATCAATTTGTAAAGTGTATATTGACTACATTACCTTGCTTTATCCCACTGGTAGTACTGTAGTTGTGTTTGATGGATATAGCCAGCAACCTTCAACGAAAGACATCACCCATATTAGAAGAAATCTATCTATAAGAAATTCTCCAGACATCCATTTTACAGAGGATATGCTTTTCAGTTCCAAGAAAGACATATTTCTATCCAATCCAAACAATAAGCAAAGGTTTATCAAATTATTAGGAAAAAGACTGGAAGAAACTGAGGTAAAAGTTCATCATGCAGAAAGTGATGCTGATGTAATGATTGTGCAAACAGCTATAACACAGTCTGCCACAAATGAAGTTGTAGTTATTGGAGAGGACACCGATCTCTTGATTCTACTGTTGTACCATGCTGACCCCGAGAAACATAATGTATATTTGAAGTCGGAACAGAAACAAACAAGCGTGAAAAAAGTAAAAATTTGGGACATTTTAAAGGCAAAAAGTAATCTTGGAGGTAAAACATGCACACTGCTACCAGCCATCCATGCTTTCAGTGGCTGTGATGCAACTTCTAGAATGTTTGGCATTAGGAAAGGCATAGTTCTAAAAAAACTAAGATCAGAACCAGAATTTCAGGATATGACCACAACTTTCATGACAAGTACTGATTCTAGAATAATTGCTGCATCTGGTGAAGAGATGATGGTTAGTCTATATGGAGGATTAAGATATGAAGGATTAGATCTTTTAAGATACAGAAAATTTGCATCAAAAGTTGTAGTTGGAAATATATATGTTCAAGTCAAAAGTTTACCACCAACATCAGATTCTGCAAGGTTTCATTGCTTAAGGTCATATTTGCAATGTCGGACATGGATAGGAAATGCTGATGACCTTTCACCAACAGACTGGGGATGGCATATTGATGATAATAAACTACTGCCAGTTAAAGGAACATTACCTCCAGCTCCAGAAAAATTACTAAAAATCATTAAATGCAACTGTAAAATAAACTGTGATACAATGAGATGTTCATGTAGGAAGCATGGTATAGAATGCTCAAGCGCTAGTGGAGAATGTCGCGGCGTTAGTTGTTTGAATTCGTCAGCACCAATATTGAATGATGTGCAGGAGAGTGAATAAAAATGTCAATATATAGCTAGAGGCAGAAACAGTGAAATTAGAGAACTTTTCACCAGCTTGTAGAAGAAAATGTTGTCAGTGATATTAAAATTAGAGAGTAGAATATGTTTTTTCCGGTTCAGTTGCCTCCCCCCCTTTTTTCGCATTCCAAAAAAAATTCCATAATCATAATTATATTTCAAATGAATGATTTTAAAGACGAAGACATATTTCATAATTAATTTAAATTCATATTTAACATATGAAATCAAACTTAAGTGGTTTTTTTCCACTAGTTTATAATTATATATGAAAATTCAGAAAATGCCCCTTTTTGAACCCCCAAAAAATTATATAAAACAATTTATATTTTTGTAGATTTTTGATATGGTCTAGAGAACACCCCTATTGACTAAAAACAACTGTAATATATTCTGTTGCAATTTGTTTAGGGTTTGATATTTTTTTCATATATTGACTGGACTATCAAATGAAAGATCATCAAGTCTACATTACAAATATCATACTTAGGATCTCAAAAAAGTTAAATAGATGGGGTCATTAAGTGTAAATAGTGAAAAGATTCAGAAGGTATGCTTGTCGTGTATCAAATGACAGGTGGTAACAAGTACATAACGAAAACATCACTTTTACAGGAAATACCTTTCAATTGTTTTACAAACAATTGAGATACTAGTTTATTATAACAACTCTGATCGAACCTGACCCGATTTAACAAACAATACAGATTAAAATCATTTGACCACATTAACCAAAACTGATCATATTTTTACTTTATAATGTATATTTATATAGTATCATGTTACATAAGTAATATATTTATGTCAGCATGGATTGTTTAATTGAAATGACAGCAATATGGAAACATAATGACTACAACAATGTGTCCGCCTAAATTGAGATTGCAGCATGTACTCCGTTTGTTCAATATACTGATAAGTAACAAACATTCAGAAGTTTTAATACCTCATGACAGCATTATTGGAATACAATGACTACAAAATTATGTCCGCATCAAGTAACAATTGTCTAGCAACAAAAGACATAACATTTTACCATGATCCAATTCTCTTAGTGTCAACCAGAATGTATATATATTTTTATTTATAGTTGTAGATGCAGTAGTGGAAATATTTCTCTATGCAAACTGTCTTCATTAATTATAAAATTTAAGGCGTCTCTAGTTTTCACACCTTTGCTTTTTCTCATTAGGATTGGCAGTCTTTTGGCGCCATCATAATATTCCAAATGTCCAATATCAGGAATGAAATTGTTTTTCTCTGCTTCACCAGGTGATACAACTGTATCTGATGTAACCCGACATATTCAATGACGAAGATGAGATGATTGACTTGAGTCGTCTTGTAAATGTTTCTCAAATAGACAAACCCCTGTAGGTTCTCTAATGTCACCTTCCTTTTATTTTGGTGGATCTTCTATCTTCTTCTCATGTAGGTGACTGTTCATTTTGTCGTTCCAAAATTGAAGTCGGTTTTTTTTATTTTCCTTATTGGACTGTTTTCCTAGATTGGTTTCTTTTTCTAAGGTGTCTGCCTCTCTATCCAGCTGACTGGAACAACAGACTGTCCTGCAAGATATATCATGCCTTTGATATGTAGTTCATCGTGTCTTTTAAGCATTGGTTTTATGAAAAAGAATGCCTAACAAATATGGCATACATATTTTCTGTTTTTTTAGAGTTCTTCTTCATCATGACTCTCATGTGAAAGTATTTATGTTTGAGTAAGCATTTCACCGACGAAGCAATATAAAAAATATCTGGTTGTTTTTCGAATCTGAAAAAAAAAAGAAAAATGCTTAAGAAACTAATATTGAATTCCATTGGTTGCCAAATGAAATTATGCTTTTGCGACTGGTGTGCTGGTATTAAAGTTAGATACTGCATCCTTGCCTTGTATAACGCCATTGCTCTTGAGGATTATGGCGTTCTGGGTTTCCAATACAGCTAATTGTTCAGATATGTTAGAATAGACTTTACAGGAGATTGCTGCTTATCATCCCGTTTATTCTTCCCAAACAAATCATTTCTGATCTAGCACTTCATTTGACACTATTTTGATCATCATTTTCTATGAATTTTACATACAATTTATTGCAGTATAAACAGCTTCATCTTTCATATCAATCCCTATTCCAATTCGTTTCGTGATAGCAGTTCAAATGATAGCTTCATAAAGCAAATCCTCGACTACATACATATTGTGTACGGCCACTTCAGAATTAACATTAATTTCACATTCAATATTTCCAGTTATATTAAGAGGCTGGTTGGTTGCCGAAACAAAAATAATTTCTGAACTTTACGCGAAGGAATAAATCTATTGAAATTGCCATCAAGAAATAATTCCATATCTTTGGAAAACTTGAGTCCTGTTTTTTCCTTCTTGTGAGGATTAAAACGATGATAACTCTTGCCGTTTAAGAGTTATGTTAAATTAGTTTCACTAAAAACGGACCTTACTTCTTTGTACGACTGGGAATCGGCAGAAAAGTCATCCTTCTTTGAGGATTTGTTGCTTTTGCTGCCATACTTTGTGGCCTTAGATTTTTCCTTCTCTGGGAATAATTTTCACTCTCCGACTCGGAAGGAAAATCACGCTTGGCATACTTTGGCCGTTTCCCTTTTCTTCCTGTGTTTATAAGTCAAACTATTGTCACTTTGCACATATGACTGGATATGTTCTTCTTTATATGATTGATGTCACTGACCTTTTCCAAACATGAGTCGACTTCACATCTTGCCCGATTGAATGCTGTGCAATCGTCATCGCCTATAAGTGTAATTACCGGGGTATCTTTCTTTTTGGCGTCTTTGAGTATTTCCACAATCATGTCTGGTTCCATAGATTTGGCTGAGCCACACCAATTCTTACGACATTTATGTTTTGTTGGTAACCGTTTTTTTCAATTTTGCCACATCGCATTTTCTGCATTTCTTGTATCGAGCACTATAGCCAACAACCTTTCCTGTCTTTTTCCCAATCATTGAAGCTGTTTTCAATTGAATATTTTCTTTATATTACTGGATTTCATTAATTACGTGTTGCACCCACTTTCATGTCGAAAGGAATCTAGCTCCTCAAATATAATTGTTTTTTTTTTTCACATAATTGTACCCTTCATAAAAATAGTTGATACCAAGAGTATTTTTAATGTATTTTCATAACCCAGTTCATTTTTATACGCATGTTTTTTTCTGCTGGTAGGAAATATTCTGTTTTACCTCTATGCCATTTTCAATTTTTGTTTGCCAAGAATTATAAACAAATTTTACATACAATTTTCCTTACTAAGAGAAAAAAATTGAAGATGTGGTATGATTGCACATGAGACAACTCTCCACAAGAGCTCAACATGACATAAAAATCAACAATTATAGGTCACTGCACAACCTTTAACAATGGGCAAAGTCAATACAGTATAGTCAACTGTCAAAGGCCCCGAAGTGACAAATAAAACATGTCTTGTTTATTTAACGCATCAATGTTAATATAACAGAATTTGATGAGACTGTCATTAAAGTGAGAGGGTTAGCGCTATAGAACCAGGTTTAATCCACCATTTTCTACATTTGAAAATGCCTGTACAAGTCAGGAATATGACAGTTCTTGTCCATTCGTTTTTGATACGTTTAGTTATTGGATTTTGCCATGTGATTATGGACTTTCCGAATTGATTTTCCTCTTAGTTCAGTATTTTTGTGATTTTTACTTTTTTAAAGGTGAATCTAGAAAACTAACGGCCTCATTCATATAGAAAACAAGAGTGTGTCCATAGTACACGGATGTCCCATCCTCACTATCATTTTCGATATTCAGTGGACTGTGAAAATGGGATTAAAACTTTAATTTGCAAATAAAATTAGAAAGATCATATAATAGGGATAATATGTACAGAGTTCCAAGCTTATTGAACTTCAACTCCATAAAAAATACCTTGACTAAAAACTTTCACCTGAAGAGGGACAGACAAACGGCGGAACAAACGCAGCTTCTTGTTACCGGCCAATGCTGTTGTATAGTATTTTAACATCAATTCTCTGTAATAATAGACCAAATATGAAAAATTTTTGCCAGATTATTTAGTCAAATAGACAAAAAAAATAAATAAATAATCTGTATAGTCTGGTTGCCATGGAAACAACGTGACATCATATGTATATATTAGTATAGCAAGGAGAAATGGCTAACATTGTATTTTATGGTAAAATAGTTATCAAATGTACCAGGATTATAATTTAATACGCCAGACGCGCGTTTCGTCTACATAAGACTCATCAGTGACGCTCAGATCAAAACAGTTAAAATGCCAAACAAATACAAAGTTGAAGAGCATTGAGGACCCAAAAATTCCTAAAAGTTGTGTCAAATACGGCTAAGGTAATCTACTCCTGGGTGTAAGAAAATCCTTAGTTTTTCGAAAAATTAAAAGTTTTGTAAACAGAAAATTTATAGAAATGACCATATAATTGATATTCATGTCAACACCGAAGTGCTGACTACTGGGCTGGTGATACCCTCGGGGACGAAACGTCCACCAGCAGTGGCATCGACCCAGTGGTGTAAATAGTTATCAAATGTACCAGGATTATAATTTAATACGCCAGACGCGCGTTTCGTCTACATAAGACTCATCAGTGACGCTCAGATCAAAACAGTTAAAATGCCAAACAAATACAAAGTTGAAGAGCATTGAGGACCCAAAAATTCCTAAAAGTTGTGTCAAATACGGCTAAGGTAATCTACTCCTGGGTGTAAGAAAATCCTTAGTTTTTCGAAAAATTAAAAGTTTTGTAAACAGAAAATTTATAGAAATGACCATATAATTGATATTCATGTCAACACCGAAGTGCTGACTACTGGGCTGGTGATACCCTCGGGGACGAAACGTCCACCAGCAGTGGCATCGACCCAGTGGTGTAAATAGTTATCAAATGTATCAGGATTATAATTTAATACGCCAGACGCGCGTTTCGTCTACATAAGACTCATCAGTGACGCTCAGATCAAAACAGTTAAAATGCCACACAAATACAAAGTTGAAGAGCATTGAGGACCCAAAAATTCCTAAAAGTTGTGTCAAATACGGCTAAGGTAATCTACTCCTGGGTGTAAGATATAGCATAACATTTTTTTGTTATTTTCATTGGTATAAGAGACGATTTCAATCATTTAAACTGCTAACTGACACATTTTTCGAAAAAAAAAGTTCACAAATTGTTCTTCAGAGTAGTTTCCAAACAATATATTTTTTTAAATAGGTTGTATATTAAATTATTTTTAAAGTTAATTACATAGGACAGAGTTCTGTCTGTACAGTCATCAATGTTATATAACTCACTTGATTGTAGAAAGTCAAAATCCTCTGAAACACTTTTAAATCCAGCAAAGTCTCCAAGAAAAGATGTAATTTTCTTAAAGAATGTTGATGTTAAGTCCATATTTAAAAAATAGTTTAAATCATTATTGATCCATAATCAGATGGAGCTTGTAGACACACATCTTATCACTTCAACAATACATTAATCTGAAGCCATGACAAACAAATACAGCTTTAAGTTATGGTACCGATTTCCTGTAAAAATATAATTTGTTTCTTTAAAATGTATGATGAGTTCCCTTCGCTCGTTTGTTAAGTTCTCTTACGGTTCTTGTAGGTAGCAAGATATTTTGTCATCTGGGGACTACATGTCGTTGTACATCAACAAAGAAATAATAAAAATATACATTTATGATTATTTAAGTCTTCCATTTGATATTTGGTTTAGATAATTTGAACGAACTTGTCTAAGACATTTGCATTTTATGCATCTACACATTAGATTTTTTTCTGCAATTGAATTTATAGGTGTGTAAAGTATGTAACTACACAATCATCAAGCCAAAATGTAATACTAATTCTTGCATTAGTTGTATCATATAAACACAATTACTTATATCTAAATATCCTCCTATTTTAATTGTACATATATAATAAAAAGCATTTTCATAATTAATCTGAAGATTTCTATATTGATAAACATGACGATGATTTCTCTTCGCTCGTTTGTTAAGTTCTCTTACGAGTAAATCATTGGAGTCAACATGAAAATGGCCAATTTAAACAGCAGGCAACTGTCAATTGCTTAAAATTAAACAAGAAACGAGTCAGAATAATAGTTAACATAAAAGCCATCGATAAATAAATGTTTGTCATCGAATATCCTTGATGGACATTCGCTTAGCTATTTGTGCATCACATTTGGGCGTCCATTGACTCTCTAAATGCAAAATTTATTCAGTTACATTATTCCTTTAAGAAGAATTTCATTATATATAAAATTTTGAGAATTGTTGGGTTTTTAATTTTAGTATTTTGTATAGCTTGTAAGCATGAAAGTGAATCAGAACATATAATAAATTTGGATCTATCTGAAGAAGAATAAATTTCAAAGCCAAAATTATTGCTTCTGCTTCAGTAGTAAAGATGGATGCATCAGATGACAAACGGAGAGTTGCAGCTCTCTCCCCGAAGACAGCAGCAGATGCAACTCTGTCACCATCTTTTGATCCTCCGTTTAGACAGTTGAAAAAGCTGGATAATTGGCTTAAATTCAGCATAGTCTTGCTGAATTAAAAGAGGATTTGTAGGAAAAGTACGAAGTCGATTCACGTATATTTTTCTAAAAAGAAAAAAAGACAGTTGCTTTTTATTGTGCAGCAAATAGTTTAATTTTGGGAAAGACTCCTGTAGTGGATACCTTGGTATGTTGGGTTAATTCAAATTATTGCAAAACTGTAGTTTAAAATACCAATATATATAATTTCATATGACTCATGTCAACATTTATTTAGATGTACATGTTTAAAATGAAACACCACTGTATTTCACCTTAGTAAGGATGTATAATATACATGTTGGTCCTTCTGCTTAAAACATAAAAAAGTTTTTATTGACAGATGCAAATGATTTACGAGAGAAGTTTGCACCAGGAAACACTCAAGAGAAGGTTGCATCAGGGAACACCCAAGAGAAGGTTGAAACTTGACAATGTTTTAACTTATGATTTTGTAGATGTCATCATGAAGAAATATGGAGTTACAGAACAAGAGGTTACTGAAAAAGCAGCAAACTATTTGAAATGGGCTCCAGATAGACGGGCGGTGGATAGATACTATATTCCTATAATAGTTAATGCAATTGGAAGTATATAACCTCAGAGTGCAGCCAGTTAAAACAGATTTCCAATGTCTAGTGAGAAAAGAAACTGACAATTGCGACGTTCAGATTCACTTTCATTTTAATGATGTCAATTCAATTACTTTGAGTAATTCAGGATGTTGCTGTCTTTTTTTTACAGTTGTATTGATAAATAAATTTCTTTTTGATTTTTTCTCTATAATCAGTGATTGAACATAAGAATACATGAGACTTTGTTTCATATATTTTCGTCACTTTTTTGAAAAAGGCATTAGGCGAAATATATTTGTAGTTCCGTATGTGGGTTTGAAATTAGAAAATTTTATGAGAATATGCTTTTTATTGTGGTTGGATAATTTGGTTTTTGTAAATAAAAAAGGTCGAATGGTCGCTCCAGGGCCAATCCATAACAACTACATGTAATCCCCATATGTCAAGACATATTTCTACCTTCAAGAACCGCAAAAGAACTTAATAAACAACAGAAAAGATGTTTTATATATATCATATACATGCCATTTAGAATGTAAACACAAATTTTCTATTGCCGACAATAGTAATGTTACTTACTGTACTGATTAAATTCAGTTGATTTGTTTTTATAAAACCTTAATTTCAATATGCAGTTGACTGTAAAAAGAGATCATATCTTAAGAAAACATTTGGAAGTTTGAACCGATGTTTTTCCCAGTAAGTTCACATTTTGGAATACATCTACGATGGATAACTGTATCAAAAGAGTTAAGAAAGAGACGGTGGCATTGAAAATTAACCAGGGAGAAATACGAGTAATACGCACATCAAACCAATAAAGATAAACAAACGTGAATACATACATAATACAAATGATGACATAGATGAATTCTGAAACGGGACAAAGAGTTCACCACAGGCTAGAAAAAGAAAAAAAAAAAGGCGTGTTACTAAATTATACCAAACAGTTATTATTACTGTAAAGAAAAATTTTCATTTGCATTTTAAAAAGAAATGTACATATTAAAACTTGAAATTTATTAAAATGCCTAATACTCAACTCTTAACAGAAAACAGGCTCATCATTTGAATTTAGAAGAACACAGATACCAATTTATACAGGCAGTAAGCAATGCTTTAACTTTCACTACAATTTTATTTATTTGTGTTAAAAAAATATGAATAAGTGAACCAGTTTAAACTGCATGCAAGACATGTAAGCAAAGATTTTAAGGATGGCAGTAACTAATAGCAGTTTACATTAATTGATTAATCTAAATTTAATGGAATATAAAATAATAAAATAACTAAATAAAAATGTTTATAAAAACTTTGTTTATATATGATGGGGAAATGTTTGCCACATTTCTGCAAGAGAAAGTACACTCACAGAAAAGAAACAAGGAAGACAGAAAGTTAAGATTACTCGCTGTCATTGAGCTTATGCTGTCAGTTGGAATCTGTCAGATGGTCTAATTTTTTATACAGATATTCATTGTTTTTATACTGCAGGTTTTCAAACCATTGATGTCAAATGCGATCCTGTCATGTAACAGAATCTCCATAATAACATTCAAGTTCTTTTTGCTTAAAATTCATGTGGATATTCAGCTCTAGCAGATTTGCGACCTTTGTGAGAAAGGTTGTGGGAACTTGCTATACAGCCATTTGACAGCAAACAATACCACGAGTGACTTTTTTCAAGTACCAACTCATCTCCCTTAATAAAAAAAAAACAATGTTGTACTGAAGCCATATATGTTTGGAATCAGCGTTCAATAAGCTACCATTTGACGCTAGAAATGAGTTGTCAGAAGCATGAAACATAAGGAACAGAAAAGCAATATGAAGATGTTGAAAGGAAAAGAATTCAGGTAAAAGTTCATTCACATGATAGGAATGCATCTGTCAGTAAATATTTGAGCCAAAACCAACCAGATGTTATTGATTCCTATGACACTTGGCATCGTGCAAAGGAATATGGCTAAGATAACAAAAGGGGCAACGAAAAAAAATCGGAGACCCGAAGCATCCAGAACTAAGAGACAAATCAGCCGGTGATAACCCCATGTTTACTTGGCAATGCAGACCTGTAATTACCATGCTGATCACTTAGTGCTCTTGCTTGATTCCATTGTGGACTATTAGGATCATAGAAACTGTCACCAAATCTCTAGAGTCAAACTTAATGACTATGTTCCACCACGAGACATTATCCGGGATCCACCAGCCGATGTGTTGCTTAGAAACAGTATAAAAAACTTTACATTTATAAAAATTCAGAAAAGTAGACAAGTTGTCGTTATATTGAAAGTTATCATAATACAAAACTTATACATGTAAATGTAAAGTTAACACCCATTATTGGTGCACTGGACTTATATTGTAGAGCATAAACAAAATAGAGTATCCCTGAAAATGAAATGACTCAACTGTGAGAATTAATGCATTGTTCTCCCCAAATGTTCTCCAAATGGTGGCAGCACTTCTGTTGGTGATTCATCTGAAAATGTTATCAAACTTCTCGAATCTTCTTTTAAAAGCGTGAAAAGAAAACATACATAAAAGATGAAGGGCTTCTGATATTATCCAAATATCTCATGTAGCTGTTTCAACACTTGCAGTTGTCAGCTAATGAACTCAAGGTAAAATATGACAACAAACTGGCTAAGTACAAAGTAAATCTACTAAGAAAAACACACATTAAGCAGTGGTTTCAAGCCAAACGACAAAAAAAGAAAACATTAAGATTTCGATTCGCAGACGATAAGGTTATTAGTTATGTATAATTTTAGTAAGTTAAGTTTAGTGAGACATTCAATTTAATAACCTAGACGTATTTATGTAAATATTTATTCTTCATGTTAGCTCACCTTTGGTGAAATGCCCTTCCGAGACATTACTATAAAAGACAAAACTGAATTGAAGAAACGCATTGCATTATTTCTATATACCAATTAATTATTCGAATGTTAAAATACTTGAAAATTGCTCTTATTTCAAAAAATATCTGCATCCCAGCTTACAAACACTTCTTTGAAAAATACAGTCTCAAACAGAGATAATTCTAATTTTACACCTGATACTACACAATTATAAAAAACCTATGCAATATTTGCTACAGATTGATGTAAGATAGAGTCTTAAAGATTTACATTATTGTTTACCCCCAAATCTGATAATACACCAACAGAACAGTAACAATAAACAAAAACACAGAAATGTGGAATGAGGTGTTTAGAGAGCATCAGAATATATCACCACATTGTAATTGCATCCTTGAATTGGACTTGTCAATGGAAGAGAAGTTGGGATGAGCTTCGGGAGAGTGTGCAAAATGTACAAAATGTACATGCAGATCCAACATGCTTTACTTGTACAAAGGGATTGCAAGGATAAAATGGGGTCGACGGGCTGTACAAATAAATCTTGGCTTACAAGTTGGTCTACATTATACTCCCATTTGTACAGCAAGTAACCGTAAACTCTGTATAGCCTCAACTATTCCTCCTCCATTTTTCTCTAGTCTGCAACTGCAAATGCAATATCTGAAAAGATAGAAGTAACCGTGACTCCCGTTTCGTTATAATTAAATCCGTTTGTGATACCGTGTGAAATAAACGTGCCAATGAATATTTGAACTATGCATTTTGTAAATTATATGTAATGTAAATAGTTTCCTGGAATGGAATGTTAATAAATAATAGATTAGTGAATTTACTTGTATATTTCTTGGACAACAAGACTATACATTATTGGATTATTTGTTTTAAATTATCTGTTATTTTGATGTACCCGGCCTGACCGGAAAGTTTTATGTTACTCGACCTTCATGGCGATTTTGGATATAAAAAGATGCATAAACAACAAAAACGGTTTGAGTTCACCCCGTTAATTTCGCTGTTTAAACTTGATATATATTTTGTGAAAATTCTTATGTCAAACAAAAATTCCAGTAAACTTGGAACAAATGTTCATTGTGAGGTGAACTTTAACTTTATTTTCATTCAACAGTTGCTAAACCATTATATTAAATTGTGCTTTTTCTACAGAATAAGGTTCAATTTCTGAATGACACCAGCCTAAATTATGAAGGCTATAATTTTCATTAACTATAATATCTGTATTGTAAATTAGATACAACTTCATGGGTGTATGTTAAATTTATGAATTATGAAGGCTTAATATGTTTTTTCTTATAGTGCAATAAAATTATACTTGAAAAATAGTTTATATTGAAGGTTGTAATTAACTCTAATGCTTTTCTTTAGGTATACAGAAAACAACGT
Source organism: Mytilus galloprovincialis (assembly GCA_037788925.1). NCBI lineage: Eukaryota > Metazoa > Mollusca > Bivalvia > Mytilida > Mytilidae > Mytilus > Mytilus galloprovincialis. The sequence goes on along the minus strand of JAWDJN010000024.1, from coordinate 1,668,960 downwards.
AAAAAGTGTGGAAGGCTACAGGACATATGCAGATTTCATTCCAAAATTCTTACACAGCCGTTTAACTAAATTTGTAAAAACTGCCTTTCAAGAATGTCACCATCAATTTCAGAAATTCCATTGGAAAACTTTACGGCTGTTGGAGATTGGGAATTTATTGTTCAGAGTGTCTCTTATGCAGATCATGGTGAAAGATCAAAAATATTTGCTTACATGCCTTGAACATTATATTTTGTTTCTATAAAAGGTACTGTTAGTTTGATCCAAATAATCCAAGTATAAGTTGATGTAATTGAAACAGAATGTGAGGTCAACGACGAAGATGACATTATTGATAATCAAAACGTACACATTCTGTGAGCACTTGAAAGTGAAAGAAATGGCAAGGTAAGTCCGAAAGTTGGAAACTAATGACCGGGCAAATAGTTTAACGCTTGCAATTAAAAAAAAACCAGTCAAAATAGTGTGTACTTATATTATATAGAAAACGCTAACTGAGGTACAAAAAATATACATACATATATATCTGTGATAAAAAAAAATTACAAGGTAAACGGAGAAGGTGACGAACTATGGGAAAGTGACCTGGAGGATCTTGCACTGGACACGGTTTTGCCTTTCCAAACTATTAGTAACTAATAAGCAATTTTGATAAATATATACATGCAGTAATAAGGTTGTATTTGCTTCACAGAATAGTAAATGATAGCTCATAGTTCTTCAATACCATTCATCGTTCGTTTGATCAATGTGAAAATGCTTCTAGTGCTTACATATTCTTTATTTCGTAATCACCTTGAAACATTTGGTATTTGCAAAAGTCAAAATTTGATGGAAACAAGCAATTGGTGTTGATAGCAATCTCTGGTGAAAGTTTTGTTATAGCTTTTTGTTAGTTTAATTTTATGTATAGCATTACTAAGTCCGTGCAATAATCACATAAATGCTGTGTCTTATTGAATTCACAGCTTTAAAAAAATATGATGCCAAAGGAACAGGTTTTTGAACCAGTGGAAGGACTGGTTGTCATATATGTTACACGCACACAATGAAATTAACTTGTTTAACGTTCAAAGAGTTCATAAATATTTTCGTACTATACTTTAGCTTTTAGCCATTTTCAGGTTTTATAATGGCCTCCTTCAAGGTGAATCTTCCAATATTAAAGAAACTTAATACAGCTATCAACATGGCCGAAGATACAAGCCTTGGACTTCCAACATTCAGTAAGAAAGACTACACTGATCTTGTAATGATAGGAAAGGGTTCATATGTAAAGTCTTCAAATGACAAAAAGATGGAAAGTCCTTTGTAATATTGATTGATAACATGAGAATCCACACTTGCTTGGTACCAACAAAGGACTTGAGTACATTTTACAACCTCCAGTACTCGTGAATTTCAGGAAATCAGTGTTTGGAAAGTTTAGAAGTTTACTTCAATCAATAGTAAACTGCTTGAAGAGAATGCGTGCAGAAAAAAAAACCGTTGATGTTCCCATCACTAGTTCTTCTGCATTTCATTGATCAAAACTTGCCAAAGCATTGCGATATGTATTAACAATGATGAATCGATTAAATTGAATTAAAATTGTAAAGGAACACTACGTTCAGAACGTCGAGGACGCTCAAACAAAGAAATACAACAACTAGCAACATCAGCTGCTTGTACAAAATAAAAACGAAATATTGCACAGAGTTGTAAGCTGTGCAAGTGTCTTGTCAGAGGAGTGTTCCGGTCATGTGCTCAAAGTTTCAAAGGTAGCACATAACCAGCCAGTGAAAGATACTAAAATAGTACACAATACATGCAGTAGGAATAAAACAGTAGCAACAGGAAAGACACACCCTTGCAAAATGTTGAAATCAAACAACCCTAAACAGATAGTAAAGAGGCGGTAGATAATTCAAGACATGACAAGTATGATAAGATCATGTTGGAATTAAAAGCATGCAAAAAAATAGTGTCACCATTAAGAGCTTACTTACTACGTCGCATAATAAAGAAACCTTTCTGTGCGTACATCATGGTTGTACATCTTTACATAAAATATCCAGTCGGCAAAATGGCCAAGTATTAAGGAAATTATCGATGTAATAAAATTGGCTGCCTTTTTAAATATAGATTCTTTGAATTTGATGTGCATTTTTCAAAAATTTAACATTACTTATGAAAATGTTTTTTATTATATACGTACAATTGTACATTTTAAATGAAGTGGTTATTTGGACATGTAATTTTGGAGACAGAACAGTGTGTGCAACGGAGGCTTGCACACAGATTTCTCCCACTTTTCAGGGATTGGTCGGTTTTGGTGGGACACATTTTAATTTATCAGATTTTTCCTTAGAGGCCTTATGTCTCATCAACAGACGGGTTACCGCCTTGGACACTAAATGGCCAAGAATTAAGGAAATAATAGATATAATAAAATTAGCTGCCTTTTTGAATATAGATTCTTTAATTTGATGTACATTTTTCAAAATTTAACGTTACTTATGAAAATGCTTTTTATTATCTACGTACAATTGTACATTTAAAATCAAGTGGTTATTTAGACACGAGTGATTTTATTTTATTCGATATCACAAATGCCAGGATAAGTGTAAAAGAAGAGGGACGGAAGATACCAAAGGGACAGTCAAACTCATAAATCTAAAACAAACTGACAACGCAATGGCTAAAAATGTAAAAGACAAACAGAAAAACAATAGTACACATGACACAACATAGAAAACTAAAGAATAAACGACACGAACCCCACCAAAAACTAGGGGTGATCTCAGGTGTTCCGGAAGGGTAAGCAGATCCTGCTCCATATGTGGCACCCGTCGTGTTCCTTATGTGATTACAAATCCGGTAAATAGTCTAATTCGGTAGGTCACATTCATGAAAGGGAAGGGAATTGTAGTTACGACGTAAGGAACATATCCGATATCATTTGTGAAACGGTTATTTCATAACGGTCAACCAACTCGTGATGGCGTCCGTAAAATTTACGAAGGGATGATTTCAACTTCACCATTTGGAACTCTTGGTTTAATAGTTTCCTTGTGAGCAGTAACCCTCTATCAAGAAAATCATGATAGGAAATGCAAGCCCGGGAATATCGTATCAATTGGGAGATATATACCCCGTATGCAGGTGCTGCTGGAATGTTGCTACTTAGAAATGGAAAGTTTACAATTGGAAAGCTGAAATCATCTCTTTTGTCGTAAAGTTTTGTTTTCAACCGACTGTAAGTGATTCAGTTATTGGTAATGGTTTAATGTTATCCTAATGCTAAAAATGCTGTTTTGCCTCGACAAAATTACATTAGCATTTTTGCAATATGTTTCATAAATAAAATCTGAAATGAAATTTATGTATGCTGCAAGTGCATATGTTTCTGGAATAATTACTAGCCAAATCACAGTAATATTTGTGTGTGACCATACAATAATTGCTTGTATTATGATAAATATTTAACAATAATTGTCGACCCTTAAAAAAATATTTGGTGTGCCCTCAGTGAAATAACCTTGAAATGTTTACTTTTTTGGATATTCACCTTTTCTAGGGGCCATATGTGTATATTTTTTATAACTTTAACCTTACTTTAGAGTAGTTTGTAAGTGAACCAAACACAAAATGAATAAATTTTGAAACATTAAAATGTTTTTATTATGCCCCATTTATTGACATAAGGCTTTCTGGTCCTAGTTCATAGATTCCATGTATATGCATTAGTTTGAAAACTTTTAATAATTTCAGGCCGCAGTTGTTTCCATACCAGTGGACAAAAGAATAATTGGTAAAATCGAGGAGTATGTTGGTGAAGGTTTAGCGTCATCAAGCTGCTTAAGACCATTACTTGAGCAATTTGTAAGACACGAAATATTTACTGGTGATAAATGTGCCAACTGGACAAACAGAAGATTTTTCCTAAGTCAGCGGGATATATCTGACTTCGTTTATGCTGCCAAGTTGAAGGGAATGTTATTGTGTATAATTAATGTATTGTAAATTATTTTGATCAAAAAGAAAAGAAAGTGTAATTAAAAACATCATTTTCCTATCAGCAAAACTGAGTTCTCGTTGTTTATTCTTTTAAAACGGGTCGTTAGGCAGATTCCAACCTAGCACTACCTAGCTTTTCCCCAGAACATCAAAAAAGTATGCTGCAGCATTAGTGGTATTTGTCAATGACAGTCTGAAGGGTTATTTGGTCGAATGACATTAAGTTCCATCGTTTGTTGGTATTGGTCAAATGAATATGTTGAAGAGTTGTTGGAATGAGGGGCACTGAGTTCCGTCACACAAATATGGTTGACGCAGAAAACGACAATAAGGAAAGTAACAACAGCAGATCAATTTAAGTTACCACATAAATATTTTACGAGGGCTAGCAAAAATAAAGAAAATATTTAGAACTACGTAATTCCACGGAGAATGTAAACCAGAAATTAAACAGCCGATACAATCGCATCAACACGGAATAATTGATAACGATCAATTCTTGCCAGAACAATTTAATGACATTTCTTCTACTATCAATGTTCAGAAATATTCGCAGGACCCAACCCTACAAGTCAGAGAAAAGACAACAGTGGCAAAAAGGCGAAAAAGTGAAGAAAAAGTAGGTCCATTTCATAGTGACACATTTAAAATTTAAACTAATGTTAAACAATTAGAACTTTAAAATGTATATTCAAAACAGTAGCTATTACTGAGCACTTTGCACTGGCTTGTTCTATTCTAAGTCAATTATTTGACGTCAAAGCGAACACAAATTGAGCAATAATATTATAAAGGGACCAGTCAGCGGTCATGAATTGCTTTTCTTTTTAATTAGAACAATTGACTATAGCATGCAGTAAGATATATTCGTAAACTTCCCGAATCGCAATGATTTATAAAAGTTTTCTGCTTTAATTACTTTTAACAAAGAGCTTATAATCATAATATAGTTTTGCTGTTATATGTACACTGACAATATTATTATTTCCATCACTATTCAATATGTTTGCTAATAAAATAATGTATGTCTCGTACATTTTTCTGAATGTAATACGAAATGTCTCAGACATTTCTCTGAATATTATAGAAATATTGATGAAACCAAAGCTAACTTTAACTGAATTAATTTTGTATTCAGATATAATGAGTAGACTAGCAAAGCGAATGTCCATATATGGAGATTCGAGGACACATAACGGTTCGGTTGCTTTCATGTTCCATGTTAACGACTATTCTGACTTTTGTTTGTTTTTAAATTTTACAATTAACTGTTGCCAGCCGTTTAGTTAAGTTGTGTTCGTGTTTAATCAGATGAATTACTCATTCTTTTCTAGGGTGTTCATTGCTGCTGGCTAACACACAGCTTATTACCATAAAATGTTTTTGGTGTAATCTGTATAGTAGCAATTCCATTACTGTTTAATATTTTAGTTCGTTCAGGTATATAAAAGCTTCCTCCAAGGGAATGGCCCCCAAGGGTGACTTGGGAATAGAAATATGGTCACTTGGTCTTCTTCCGACCGGCAGTAAAACGCTTGCCGAAGTGAGGCGTCCGTTTGGCTGTGCGGGATGTATCAAGTTCGCAGTCACGTCCGGTCAGATTGGGGACGTTAAATCCGATGCCTCGTGTAAGGAGAGTGCCACGTTCTTTGCACATTAAGAACCCTTGCAACAACTCTTTGAGGGGTCCGTATGTGGCCTGTTATTTATTGTGAACTTGTTCTCGTCCTAAATATGCATGAAATATTTGCCACTGGACGTTAAGCAATCAACAATCAATCAATTGAAGGGAACGTTCATTTAACTTCAATGAGGGTTTTGTTTTTGTTTTTTGTTTGTTTTGGTAAACGGACAGGAAGTCACAGGACTTACAGGCACAAATCTAATATGACAAAAAGTCACAAATATTTTTTTGTCAATTGTTTTCATTCTAAAGTTTTCTATTCTCAATTCTGTTTAATTTAAAATAAATGATCTCGATATCCTTCTTTCTACATGAATCATAGGATAGCTTAGAAAACTAGAGATGTGAAATTACCACCTTGTTTATCACTATCAAAATCACCAAGTACAATCATCTAAATTGAGAATGGAAATGTTGAATGTGTCAAAGAAACAGCATTGTTCCTTCTTAACAAAAGATTCCCCTGTAAAATTTCCATTTCAAAAAGAAAATACTAAAAAATTATCTATTGAAACAACATTTTTATATTTTTAAATATATTTGAACTTCTTAAAAAAAGGAAGCAATATGTGTAATTGGAACACTATTGAATAAATTATATATATTATTGACATTGAAATGCTTCCTACGAATATCAGCAGAATATCAGCAATGGAAATAAAATTAATTAAAACATGTCTGATAGTATACTTGCGGTTGTGGTTCATCTTTATTTTTCAAGAGAATTTCGTGTCATTCTAGTTTAACCATTAACTCAGGATGACTCGTAAAGCAAAATTATATAACCACACATACCAAAACTGATCCCTTTTACTCTTTATTATGTAAATCAATATAGCCATTGGGCGATTAAAGTCATGATCGGAAAGCCATAAAATGCCACTGTAGGATGGACTTATAATCATTCTATACTTTGACTTATTGATTATGATGCATTGCATATTAACTTAACATGCATTTGTGGGCAATGCAGGGTGAAATATTAATGCTGACATGAGAAAGATTATTGCAGTAATGAAGTTAATACAAATCAAGAGGAAATAGGTGATGATTTTATTGACGACCCCTTTCTAGGAGACATATCAACTAAGATTATATTATTGACAAGCCCTTTTTAGGCGACATTTCATGTGATATTATGTTATGGTATTAAAACACTCTTTCTAGGAGCCAAGTCATATGATATTATATTATTGACAAGCCCTTTCGTGGAAACATGTCAAATGAGATTACATTATTGACATTTTCATTCTAGTAGTCATTTCATATGCTAATATATTGTTAACAAGCCCTTTCTAGAAGACATGTCGAATAATATTATATTATTGACAAGCCCTTTATAGGAGATATGCCATATGATATTATATTATTGACAAGCCCTTTCTATAAGACATATCATTTGAGATGATGTTATTGACAAGCATTTTCTAGATGACAAGCCATGTGAGATTATGTCATGGCAACCATATACAGCTAATATTATTCTAAAACCATATTGAGTAATGACAAAACTATATCAAGTCAATACGGAACCATATTGTGTAACATCGAAATATCATTAAGTAATGACTATTCCATATTGAGTTATATCAAAACATCATTTCGTATTGTCAAAACCATATTAAGTAAAGAAAATATATCATCAAGTAATAATAAAACCACATAGAGTAATATCAGAGTTCCACATAAGACAGCTGTGGCGTTCCATACATGATCAATCTAACATAGTCCAACCTAACCAAGTCTAATCTCACCAAGTCCAACCTAACCCAGTAACAATTAAGTCTTCCAAGAAAACACATATTCAGCAGTGGTTTCAAGCCAAATGAAAAATATAGAAAACATTAATACTTAGATTCGCATACGATTAAGTGATTAATTAGTAGTGTAAGATTTTAATAAGTAAAGTTAAGAGAAACCTTCTTAGTATTTTAGGCTCTAGGGTGTGAGATATGTGTGGATCAAGTCACGTGACTTTTTTTTTAATATCATTCGATATATTGAATTATTTTATTCGCCTGTTTTATCGTTTGTTGAGCTTCAATTCGAAAATAGTTATTTGTGCACTGCATTTGCGTGCTATATGCTGTCCTTCCTTCTGTATTTCACAAGAACCAAATGACATATCGCAATTTATAGTTTGAAATTAAAAACAATGTTAATGATTACTAATTATACTACACAATCCACAAACATTGCTTTTGCCACTATAGGATTTATTATTTCTTACTAAAAGGTAATTTTTTTTAATCATAGGCAAATTTAGAAAACAAAATAGCAGAAATAAAAAGACAGGAGACGGCATCACACAATTTTAAGGAGATATTCCTTACGTCGTAACTACAATCTCCTTCCCTTTCATGAATGTGACCTACCGAATGAGACTATTTACCGAATTTGATATCACATAAGCAACACGACGGGTGCCACATGTGGAGCAGGATCTGTCTACCCTTCCGGAGCATATATATATGAAATTGAGCCTTATTTAATAAAAAAGAACTCTGAAATCAGGAAATGTTTTACTAAATTGAGGGTAAGTGACCATATTTTGGAAATCGAAAGGGGCAGATACAGAAATATAAAAAAGAAGAACGTTTATGTCAACATGTGTTTTAAATAAAATAGACGATGAAGAACACTTTCTGTTTGTATTTAAAAAAACAAAAATTGAGACTTGAATTTTTACAGAAAGTTAAAAATACTTATTCTTATATAGATATTATGGAGAATTTTAATAAATTGGTTGTATGTCTTTCGTGTCCGTTAATTATGCAGTATACTGCTCCATTTGTTAAAAAGTCATGGTCACTGAGGAGGGTGGGGCTATAGTATCAAAAACAAATTTTCTCCAAAAACTGGAAACAAACTCTTTTTTCCAAAAAAACCATAGCCCCCCCCCCTAAAAATCAAATTGTTGCTGTCTAAGAAAAGGACGTTACTGGTACTACTAGTAATCCCATGATAAAGTTAAACATATGTTTGTTGTTGATAAATCTTATTTAATATTACGAAGGGGATGTTTCAACAGAACTTAAGTTTGAAGAGAACTACATGTATCTGAAAATGTATAACAAGCAAACGAGTATCCGAGTACTAAAACTGTACTCGAGTACTCGGCCTTCCGATCGAGTACCCGAGTACTACTGTCATCCCTAGTATATAATGTCTTATTAATTTGTTATTCTTTGTTTTTTTATGATGTACTGTTTTAGTAATTGCTAATTTGTATGTCATGCCTTCAACCCCATTGGGGTATAACTGTGCATTTGTTTGTTTAATAAAGTTAAATATATCTTTATGTAAGGTGTTGAGTCAATGGGGGCTGGTTGCATTCAGTATCTGATAATAGGTTTAGAAAGGTTCATGTGCCCTTGTCTCGGGCCCACAATCTTACAGACACCTCGTGAAAAGCCCTTTATATACTAACTGTCCCACCAAAATCGTTGAGATTTCAAGGGCAATGATTGGTCCCACCGTTACGATTGGTCCGGTCCAGTTTCAGAAGGTCGTCTTTAATGCTTATATACACAATTGGGTCAAAATTCATAATCGGTCCCACACCATAGACCACTGGGCAGTTGCAAAATATATCCCTTAGTTGAACGGCAAATTACAAAATATGAGAAGGGATGTATGACAATGTGTTTTATCTAACTAAAGACTGGCACTCTTACATCTGGGGAAAAACAATGAGAACGAACTCTGTATTACACTTAAAATCCCAAAATATGGCATAATAACAATACACATAATATACATAAGTCATAACAATAACAATTTTCTCATTTACCACCATGTTCATACACGCTTAAAGTTTGCTCAGGCGGAAAGCAAAAAAAACCAAGTTATCAGAATCTAAGCTTAAGCATGACACAAAAAGAGCAGAAAATTGATTATAAACTTGATCTGTAATTTAACACGGTTAAATTCATATCACCATCTCCAAGCATAGTGATAAACAAGAATGTGTCCATAGTACACGGATGCCCCACTCGCACGATCATTTTCTATGTTCAGTGGACCGTTAAGTTGCAGTCAAAACTCTAATTTGGCATTATAATTAGATAGATCATATCATAGGGAACATGTGTACTAAGTTTCAAGTTTATTAGATTTCAACTTCATCAAAAACTACCTTGACAAAAAACTTTAACCTGACACGGGACAGACGAACGAACGGACGTACAGACCAGAAAACATAATGCCCCTCTACTATCGTAGGTGGGGCATAAAAATGTTGAAAACTGATAAATTAATTTCGCAAGTCCAAGGGTCATCACTAATAAATATCAGACCGAAACAGAATTTAAACTTTATCTGTAACTTGTCATAGTAAAACTAAATTTATTGGATGGACAGAGACAGACGGACGGACAGACAGTCAGACGGAAAGCTAAGATCAATGTGTGTCGTCCCACACATAATTGTAAAAATAAATAGTATTTAATGTTGTGCTGATCTAAATTTCTTTGTGTCCTTCCTTCAATTGTTCTTTAATTTCGTTGTGTACTACAACATGTGTCATTTCAAGTCTTGGAACTAGTCGACGTGCACATTCTGCACTAAAATGAAAGTATGTGCTCTGCATGTTCTTAGACATTTTTTGACAATTTGACTTAGGCTTGAAGTATGATCTGAAGTCATACCTTTTTAAAAGTAAATCATGTGGCGACTTTCTATGTTTCTTTGAGAATTCCTGGTTACAACCATAACATTTACAGATTAAACCAGCACAAAATGTCAGATAAAATGGTTGATCTTGAGTTGGAATGTCTGTTTCCACATATTCCTGTAGTTCAATACTGGTTTTATTTGCAGCACCCTTTCTCCTTTGTGTTGCCTCAGAGGCTTTCTTTCCTCTGTTTGTGGCCATATTTGCATTTGCCAAATTAGTGACATCACATTTATCTTTATAATTTTTTATGTAGCTAGTAAGATAAGAATTAAATATGCCAAGATACTGACTTAGTGCTAAGGTGTGTTGGCAGAGGTTAAAGCTGCAGTACCTTGAGCATTTCTTGTTGAAACATATTGTGACAGGTCTTGCTTGATATTTTAAAATGTGTGGGTCATTGTTACTTATGAAATTCGCTACCATAAACGATTTCCCGTCTTTGCACCCTGGTAATAATGTAAAGTTTCCATCTTCGCTCAGTAATTGTTTCGCACAACGGTATATGTCACTCAAAATCCTAAATGGAACATTTACAATTTGGGATTCCTCTTCTGACACAGGAAATGTTATTGCACTCCTTGTCGCAGTTAGGTCTTCGTCCTGTTCAATTCCTGATATCTTTATAGGTTGTCTCTGAAATCTGAAAAAAGAACATTTTCAAATATATGGATTAATCTGACCGCATGAAGGTATTCATTTATATTTACATAACGCATTGCATTTCTTTATTTAAAGAATATACTAGACAACTTTTCATGATTACATGTCCTTCATCTATGAAACAAGTGTTGAAAAGTTTGTAATTGGATTTTTATGTTAAATAATTGCTTTTAAATATTCTAAGCTGTAACTGAATCTCCCAAATGTAAAGTTTGGTCATACCTAATCTTATTTTTCCTGTTTGGCAACTTTAAACAAGGCCATGTGAATGCCCAAAAATGCCGCATGACCCTATGTTTTTATTGTTGCAAAAGATAGGGCTACATTAGTACTTTCATGAATGATATATGGAAGTTTTTAATTTTTAAAGGTAAATCAGGTATAAATTTATTTCCACACAAAGATTAGCATTAAAGTCAATGGCAGATTTTTTACTGAATTTACCCCTATATTGTCATTCTACATTTTCACTTAGACTTTTCTTTCATGTTAGTTTAATAACTACTTTTTAAAACAGTTTGTTACTTCCAATTGAAAATATATAAGGACAATGTATATAGCCACCATCGCTTGTCCATAGAACCTGTAAAACTGTCATTACTATAACCCCAGAAACTTAATCACTTAAATAAATGAGAAATGTTGTTGTTTTTGATTAATTTGATACAAGAGGCTGTCACAACGACAGCAAACCGGATTTATTAATATTTGTTTGTGTTCTGGCAATATCACAAGAATCATAACTGATGAATGGTGAAAGTGAAAATCGTCAATATCAAATTTGACCTCCATATTGTCATCAGTATCAACATAATAAAATTTGAAAAGCTTAGATTGAATGGTTCATGAGTAAATGTAACAACGTGAATGGAAACGCCATTTTATGATCTTTCAAGAACCATAACTTCTGAATGGTAAAATTAAAAATCGTCATTATTGAACTTGACCTCTATTTTGTCACCAGTAACAACATATAAAAATTTGAAAAGGTTCGGTTGAATGGTTCATGAGAAAATGCATGGACACTACTGGAAACACCATTTTTCAATCTTTCAAGAACCATAACTCCTGAACAGTAGAAGTCAAAATCGTCATTATTGAACTTGACCTTCATTTTGTCATCAGTAACAACATATTAGAATTTGGGAAGCTTTAGTAGAACAGTTCATGCATAAATGCACGGACACGACTGGAAACTCCATTTTCAATCTTTCAAGAACCATAACTCTTGAACGGTAAAAGTCAAAATCATTGAAGTTGACCTTCATTTAGTTGTCAGTAACAACATATTAAAATTTTAAAAGGTTTGGTTGAACAGGTCATGCGTAAATGCACGGACACGACTGGAAACTCCATTTTTCAATCTTTCAAGAACCGTAACTCCTGAACGGTTAAAGTCAAAATCGTCATTATTGAACTTGACCTTCATTTTGTTGTCAGTAACAACATATTGAAATTTTAAAAGGTTTGGTTGAACGGTTCATGAGTAAATGCACGGACACGACATTTCTTAAACTTTCAAGAACCGTAACTCCTGAGCGGTAGAAGTCAAAATCGTCATTATTGAACCTGACCTTCATTTCGTTGTCAGTAACAACATATTAAAATTTTAAAAGGTTTGGTTGAACGGATCATGAGTTAATGCACGGACAACATTTGGTGGACGCCCGCCCGGCCGCCCGACCGCCGTACATCCCCAAATCAATAACCGACATTTTTGTCACAAAAATCCGGTTAAAAAAAAATAGATGTTAAATCAGTTCAAACCACACACTATACAGGTTATGCATATATTGTAAATATAAAACTGAAAAGCATAAACTAATTAATATATTCATGTTTATATCATATAGTTTTAGATATACCGTAAGATATAAGTATATAAATAAATAATTTAAACAAATTTTGTTGTTTAATGAAAGCTTAATTCAGTGTCGGAGCCAGAACTTTTCATAAGGGGGGGTGACTTACCCCAGAGGAGGCCCGCTCCAGACATGAACCAGTGATTCCCTATATAATCAACCAAATGCGCATCTGATAAACTTTGCTTTATTTCATTATGGATTAAAACATCTTTGAATTAAAACTGAAGATCCTTATTTGCTGCACAGTCAACATTTAGATAAACATATGTGTTTTGTAGAGAAACAGATTGTTTCAATATTTTAGATCTTGGACTTAAATACATTCTATGATCATATTGTTTTAACACATCATTTCATTTGGAACATTTCTTCGCTTATCTGACAATGATTGTCCACAGCCGTATACTTTTCTTATTATTCCAGCGATGACAGTAAGGTGGAATGTTGTTTATTTAAACCAGGTCTTTGAACTTCAGTGTATTGTCTATACTAATTCAACTCTAATGACTGTTAGTTAGCAGAGCTCTTCCTTTTTTGTGTTGCAATTGATGCCTTTTCCCTCTCTTGTTATAGACAAACCAAAGTTAGATATTTTCGTCTTCATCTTCTTTTTTAGTTTATATTTTGCTAAGTAGTCCCTCAGGCCGCCACGACTTTGGGCCATGCAAAGCAAGTGTGTGCTCACAAATGGAATATGCATTAAATCAGAAACACACTTTTTTACATTTGATATTCCAACTTTTGAAATAAAGTGCCACCTCCTTAGATTTTTCCGATTTATTACATTATTGTTATGTCTGTACAACCAGGGCATCGGATAATGTTGCCTTTTTTGTTGAAATTTGTGAAGCATCATTACAAAATATCAACGATAATTCGTTATGGTATATTGTCTATATTACTATCAGATGCTGACATTGACAGTCTGTTTTCCTTTTCCCTGGTATCATCCTCGAATACTTTTGGAACCTCGCTGACCGATTAAACAGTGACTAGATAAGCTTAAAAAGAAATGAATGCTAGTGTTATATTCAATAAAAAGCTACGGTAATTACCATCAGATTACGTTCATAACAATTACCTACTATATAATCGGGAGGTTATCCATAATTAGGAAGTCATCTCATATTACGAAAGATTTATACAACAACTGTAAATTTGTATATAATGACAATACAATATTCCCAATGTTTAGAAAAATTAATGTAATCAAGTAATCGTGTTCGTTTAACGAAAATATTTATGTCCCTACTTTACCCAAGGTCGGTCTGGGATAACTTGTGACACTAGAGTCTCTTTTTTTGTTTCATTCCGTATGACTGACAGGTTTCCCATTTGCTGCAGCAATCTCGGATTTTACTATTTATACGCAAATATACACTGTTAAAAGGCTAATTTTAGTATTATTTGTGTAATAGACATTACAAGAACTTTAACTGTGACACCTGCATGTTAACCGTTAAATAGTTATATTTTCTTAGCATCTGAATGAACTCTATAGAACTGTCGCAATTAATTAGTGCTATTTATGTATGGTCGTAAAGTCGGCACTGAAAGACACTAAAAAGTTTCTGGTTATTCTAACATGTTTAACATTCAAAGATAAAGACAGGGTTAATGTAGTTTCTGGTCAGTTTTAAGGTTGTTGCTCGATGTGAAAAGTTGGTTACATGTTTGCAATATATAAATATTGTATAAGAACTCGATGTTGTCTTTTTAATTCATATTGAGGTGTAACATAAATGGTGGCAGCGGAAACGGGATTAATTAATTTAAGTTATTAATTATTCTGTAGTGGATTATAAGCGTAATTTTCCTAAAGGATATATGTGCTATCGTAGGATTATTGCTTTGTAGCTGATGTGATTTATCAGTGTTTTATTTTTTTTTGCCGTTAATCTGGCGTATATCCAGCTGTGTAATTCAGCGATTGATTGGATATAGTATATCCAGCTGTGTGATTCAGCGATTGATTGGATATGAAACTTTTGTATAGTTTATTGGATATTGATTTCGTATTTTGGAATATATCCGGCTGTTGATTCAGCGTTGACTTTGAATTATCGAGCATAGCCTTAAACTCACTTTTTCGTTATATTTCCATTAATCACAGGATTAATTGTAGTTAGTGATACTATCCGTAATGGCAGAAGAAGGTGTACAAGAAAAAAGCAGCATAGCAAAAAATCGACCAAGAAGAAATATAAATTTAATGCAATTTACAGATGCCGAATGCGCAGATGAAAGCGACGTGCCAGTTGAGGAAGAAGTTTTTCAAAGACCGAAAACTCCGCCGCCGAAAAAGGCAACAAGAAAGACAAATAAACACGAGTTAGATATCGAAAGGGAAAAGCTTGCCATCGAACGGGAAAAACTAGAAATCGAAAAAGAGAAATTAGAAATCGACGTTTACAGGGATTAAACTGTTCAAATACTGATAAATATCAGTCACTACCATTTAAAGTAAAATTACAACCATTTGATCCGAAACTCGATGACATCTTAACATTTTTATCGGAATTCGATGCAGTAAGTGGTCAGGCAAATTGGTCTAATGACATTAGGATTTTACAATTAAGAACATTGTTGACAGGTGAAGCAAGACCGGTTTCTTCACAAGTATCCACTTCGTACGACGATCTGAAAAGTGCGCTAATCGATCGATATGGAAAGAGACCCCATGAATATTTTGTTGACTTAGTTAATGTTAGAAAAGCTGACAATGAAACTTACAGAGCTTTAATGGCGCGGATTATACAAAATCTCAATCGATGTACCAAGGACAAAGATCCGATCAAAAGTTTACAAGAGGAATTTTTCCTGATGGCTCTTTCACCAGTTCAAGCGCAATGGGTCAGAAGAAACAAAGGCAGCGCGTCCGTAGTAGAAGCAGCAGAAGACTATATAGTACCGACAAAGAATGACAATGTACAAAATGATGAAAATAGAACTGACAATAACCGTTGTTTCAAATGTAAAGCTGTTGGACATTATGCACGTGATTGTGAAAAAAAGGACAAGACAACAGGAAATCTTGCATCTTATTTGGTTAAACCGCTTGTTGGGCATAGACTTATTTGTGTTTCAGGAGAAGTAAACGGGACGCAAGTAAGCTTTGTGAAAGACACCGGTACCGACATGACATTAATTCGTGAAGACCTTGTGGATAGAAAGAACATTTTACAAGGACAAAATATAACTCTACAATCTGCTATTGGACAACCGTTTTACGCTAAGCTTGCTGTAGTTAACATAGACACACCTTATTATATAGGTATCGCTAAAGTTGGACTCGTACCAAACTTGGCCGCCGAAGCACTTTTGGGAATGGATATACTAGAGCGAACTAGTAACACATTTGTTCTAACCAGAGAACAAGCCAAGCGCGCCAAAGATGATATTGAATCTGATAATGATACACATGAAAGAAAAGTTGAACATGCCGCGGAAGTGACGAAAATATACGAAGATGATGAGATTGTTATTGGTAACATTTCGTCTGGGAATGAATTGGTTCCTTATGCGTTAAGCGAGTATCGTGAAGTTCCGCATGAAGAAACGGGCTTTTCAGCGCCGTTTGAGTTGTTGTATGGCTGGCCTGTGAGAGGTCCGATGGCTATACTTCGTGGATTGTCTACTGGAGAGGGTGAGAAACACTGTTCAGTTATTGAACATGGAATTACTATACGTAATTGTTTGGCAGCTATGCCAGAAATTGTTAAAGAAAAGATCAAGGCTTGGTACGACAAGCATACAAGGTTCAGAGAATTTGAACCTGGGGGTGAAGTTCTCTTATTGTTACCGTCCGAGGCATCAAAGAACAGGGCCGGTGCTTTATCAGGAATATAACAAAGATTGACTGTAAGCGTTATGCTTTATTGTTTTTATTACATCTTTGTAAATTGGAGCAACGCCTTTTATTTTATTTTAAAGTGAATTTTCGAAAACAGTGTTTTCTCTTGCAAAGGGAGATGTTAAAAGGCTAATTTTAGTATTATTTGTGTAATAGACATTACAAGAACTTTAACTGTGACACCTGCATGTTAACCGTTAAATAGTAATATTTTCTGAGCATCTGAATGAACTCTATAGAACTGTCGCAATTAATTAGTGCTATTTATGTATGGTCGTAAAGTCGCCACTGAAAGACACTAAAAAGTTTCTGGTTATTCTAACATGTTTAACATTCAAAGATAAAGACAGGGTTAATGTAGTTTCTGGTCAGTTTTAAGGTTGTTGCTCGATGTGAAAAGTTGGTTACATGTTTGCAATATATAAATATTGTATAAGAACTCGATGTTGTCTTTTTAATTCATATTGAGGTGTAACATACACATTCACGGGCTCTTTTTAAACATCATTCTATTCAGATATGTGTATGATTTGTTCTAAAATTTCGGTTCGCATGCTCCTAGAAATTAATTACACATCGGTCCCCTTTACAAATAATTCCACCTTGTATGGACAGTTCGTCATGGATGTGATAGTACGGCACAATATACTGTTGAATATTTATCTCTGTCCATCCTCTAGTTACCTTGTCGATAAGTTTGAGTAATTAAGGGTCTTTCATTTTTGAGTCGGCAATTTCTTTATGACGTTTTGCTGATATTGCAAGGTAATCCCCCATGGTTATATCTGCTAGTTCCATTTCAATATTCGATCTAACATGACATATCTCGTTCTGCTTCTTCGATTTGTTGTTTCCGTTGTTCAGGTACGCTAGCGATAGAGTATCCGCTATGTGCATGTATCTTTCTTGTTTTTCGTAACAATCTCAAGAGCGTTCGTTAAAGTCGTTTTGGCGCTTAACACAGTGGATTCTTGTAGATTATTTCATTTTTCCTAAGCACATTGCCTGGAGTTTCTCGATTTTCTTCTCCAAACGCGAACCTGTCAAAAATGTCAATCGCATCTGATCCGACGCAAGTTAAAAATGTTCATGTGCGTAATTTTGCATCTTTTTTCTGATAGTCCTGACGCACTATCGTAGTAGTTGTCCCATGCTCTTTTTATTTTCCACAATTCGTCGCAATATTTCCATCAAGATCAAGTTTTTGAACAAATGGAATTTTAGATCGGACGGCGATGGCCATTTTTATTTGTTGTTCTTTATTTGTTGAAATAAATTCATGTGCAATTTCTTCTCCGATGTCTGTGTCGCTTTCTTCACTTTTCGTGGACATTAGTTCCTTTGACAAAGTTAATATGATCCGACATCTGACACCATATTTAAGTATTTGGCTACAATTAAAACGTATATAATCCAAGTGGACTTACAACTATTTAATGGCGACTGACCATACACAGTTTACAATGCATGTCTTATCATAGTTATTAGTTATCAAAGGTACCAGGATTATAATTTAGTACGCCAGACGCGCGTTTCGTCTACATAAGACTCATCAGTGACGCTCATATCAAAATATTTATAAAGCCAAACAAGTAAAAAGTTGAAGAGCATTGAGGATCCAAAATTCCAAAAAGTTGTGCCAAATACGGCTAAGGTAATCTATGCTTGGGATAAGAAAATCCTTAGTTTTTCGAAAAATTCAAAGTTTTGTAACAGGAAATTTATTAATAAATGACCACATTATTGATATTCATGTCAACACCGAAGTGTTGACTACTGGGCTGGTTATACCCTCGGGGACGAAACGTCCACCAGCAGTGGCATCGACCCAGTGGTGTAAATAGTTATCAAAGGTACCAGGATTATAATTTAGTACGCCAGACGCGCGTTTCGTCTACATAAGACTCATCAGTGACGCTGATATCATAGCACGTATAGCTCATTAACATGATGAGGTCGTGTTACTTAAGGTATTTATAGCCAATACTGTAATAATATAAACAAGAATGTGCATCGGCAAATTAAATTCGTCTCCTAATCTTAGTAATACATACATGTTTATGTCAATCAGAAGACAAGGGGTAACCTTTTCCAAAGGCACTTACAATCAACAATCTTGTATTTCCTACAGATGCTTTTTTATGTCATAGTGATTGTAAAGTTTTAATTTGAGGTTCATCTATGAAAAAAGGAACTCTGAATAAGATAAACTGATATTAATACTGTAATTGATATTGAAAAATATACAGATTATCAAACAACGAAACAGTACAAGGGCAAATGTAACTAGATTTGTCATTGCAAGCAATAATGGAGGATGTAAACCCGTTCTGGACATTGTCACAGTAGCAGCAACCAGTTTGAGTGTATGAAAGTCACATGACACGTATAGTTTTTATTTCTCTGACCCCCCCATTTTGCTCTCTTCTCGACGAATAAGAATGATGTATATATATATATATATATATACAACTCGTCTAAACATCAACCCAACAATGTTAGATCTGTAAATTTGCTTTCGCAAATCTTTGGTTCTTCCCTTATAATATATATATATATATATATATATATATATAGTTGGGGAACTCTTTAAAATATTTTCAACATTCGTTTTCAGCATTCCCAAATCGATTTTTATCGTTGAACTTTCGTTTTCAACTTTCGATTTTCAACTTTCAACATTAGTTCTGAACATTCGATTTTCAACTTTCAACATTCGTTTTCAACATCAATTGTTTTTTGAAAAATTTGATTTTCAACATTCATTTTTCGTTTTAAACAGTCAATTTTCAACATTCAATAATCAACATTCATCATTCGTTTTCAACATTCAACTCAGTTTTCAACTTTCAATTTTCAACTGTCAACTTTCGATTTTAAAATTCAATATTCGATTTTCAGTTTTTGACATTCATTTTAAACATTCAACATTCGTTTTCAACATTCAACAATAGTTGAAAACATTCGATTTTCAACATTCAATTTTCATCTTTCAACATTCAAATTTCAACATTCGTTTTCAACATTTGATATTCGTTTTCAACTTTATATTTTCGTTTGTAACATTCGATTTTCAACTTCAACATTCGTTTTTAGCATGCAACATTTGTTTTTAATATTAAACATTCGCTTTCAACGTTCGATTTTCAACTTTACACATTCGTTTTCAACATTAAGCATTCTTTTTAACATTCAAAATTTGTTTTCAACATTAAACATTCGTTTTTAACATTCAACTTTCGTTTTCAACATTCGATTTTCAACTTTCAACATTCGTTTTAAACATTCAACATTCGTTTTTAACATCAAACATTGTTTTGAAAATTTAATTTTCAGCATTCATCATTCGTTTTTAACATTCGATTTTCAACTTTTAACATTTAAAAATCAACATTCATCATTCGTTTCTAACATTTAATATTCGATTTTCAGTTTTCGACATTCGTTTTTAGGGGAAGAAGACGTCAAGTCTTCTGAAGACTTAAGGGACTGACCATTGGCATTGAGTCTCCGTATGCCGCATTCATTTCGTGTATTACAATTTCAAAACAACTTAAGATTCCTGACACCGATTTTTACACATGATTAGGCATCTGAATCATTTAATTTGTAAATTATGATTGTAAAACAATCACTATCGTAAATATGACCCTTTTATTTATGTAAATTATTAGATTTCATCTCATCCACATGAACGTTATTTGTTTACTTGTAACAGGATGTTTTAACTGTAGATATTTGTATTACGCATGCGTTAATTTGGTATCGGGACAACTCGCCCTGTTTACAAGTTCGCCCTTGAAGTTGCGAATTTGCAATCCTGCAGACAAGATTTTGTTTTTATATAAATAAAAAGGATATATAAAGTGTTGTCTTTATTCATGGGTTTCCTTTGTCATGTGAATTAGATGCCCTTCGTAACATACATGTGAACCTCCCGACGTTTTCAGGGGTCTTCTCCCGTCCTCCCGTTTAGGAGAAAAAACTCCCGTGTATGAAATATTTCATGAATGAAAATTTTCAGACGCCATATTTGATCATTTCTTACTACTGTACGGGTGTAATTGACACCTGTGTTAAATTTTACCTGAACATCAAAGAAGATGTATAATTATATGGCTTCACTTGACAGCTTGGATGTCAAACATACTGGTAATCAACGATGTTTACCTCCGGCTTACTGCCGTTGTGTTATCAAAACGATGTGTATTGGGAATATTGAAATACTTTTTTGTTACTTCCCTTTGTTTTATCCTGTTTTCAGTTATTTTGCTTTTAAAAATGTAAATTGTAAAAAGACTATAAATGATTAATATTTTAATCAAATAATCATAAAAGGATGTTGATTAAATGAATTTAAATGATTTTGGACAAATAAAAAATAAATAAATTATAAATTATTTTAGCAATCTAGACCTCCTTTCAAGGATTAAATTGAAGTTTATATCATAAATTTGTTTATTATAGATTAGAACTCAATATACAATATGTGCAACTAGACTAATAAAAGGTCTAGTATTAATTCCTAAATTAATTCCTAGTAAAATCTTGAAATTTAAATTTGTAAATGTTAGTATATATTAGATTTTATTGTGTAAGCTAAGAAATAGCAAGACATTTTACACTGTTTTAAGTCTTTTTAAGCTTTCTACAAATATGACTTTCATAATGCTTAAAATCCATGCAGTACTAGTGTTAGTGTATGTTATTTTTTTAATTAATTTACGATGTTGCAAATATACATGTGGAGCTTATTTCTTTCTTATTTGTCTATAGATTTACAAATGATAAGAAATGAAGACATGAACAACCAGATGCTCCGCAGGGCGTAGCTTTATACGACCGCAGAGGTTGAACCCTGAACAGTTGGGGCAAGTATGGACACAACATTCAAGCTGGATTCAGCTCTCAATTTGGATTGTGATTAAATAGTTGACACAGCATAGGTTTCTGACACAGAATGAATGTGTTCAAATGAACTTAAAATTTTTGTTTTCTCTTAGAGCAATTCACTATGCTGTTGAATATTAATCCTCTCAAAAAAATGTTTGAAGAAATTTTCTTTTTATTTATGAAATTTCAAATGAGAAAATTGAACCCAATTTTTTTAATCACATCCCCCTTTCCCTTATTCCAAAACTAATCTCAATTAAAATTTCTAATAGAGTTTGCAACAATAACTACTCATTTAAATACACCATAAAATATTAAGATGTAAAAAATACTGCTTGTTATCACTGAATGGTAAAGATTATTTTAATTTATCAGTTGGTAGTAAAAAGTGAATATACATTGTATATTGTATATAACAAAGATTTGAGTTGATTCTGGACAAAGAAAGATAACTCCAAATAAAAAAAATTCTTACAATTGCACAATATTGTGCAATTAGATATTTCTTGCTTACTATTCTGAACAAAGAAAGATAACTCTAATTAAAAAAAAAATTGCTATTTCACAATATTGTGCAATAAGATATTTCTTGCCATTGCGCAATACTGTGCAATTTAAAAGACTTGCTATTGCACAATACTTAATATAATAATTTTAGATCCTGATTTGGACCAACTTGAAAACTGGGTCCATAATCAAAAATCTAAGTACATGTTTGGATTCAGCAAAGAACCCCAAGATTTAAATTTTTGTTAAAATCAAACTAAGTTTAATTTTGGACCCTTTGGACTTTAATGTAGACCAATTTGAAAACAAGACCAAAAACGAGGAATCTACATACACAGTTAGATTTGGCATATCAAAGAACCCCATTTATTCAATTTTTGATGAAATCAAACAAAGTTTAATTTTGGACCCCGATTTGGACCAACTTGAAAACTGGGCCAATAATCACGAATCTAAGTACATTTTTAGATTCAGCATATCAAAGAACCCAACCGATTCATTTTTTGTCAAAATCAAACTAAGTTTAATTTTGGACCCTTTGGACCTTAATGTAGACCAATTTGAAAACGGGATCAAAAGTTAAGAATCTACATACACAGTTAGATTCGGCATATCAAAGAACCCCAATTATTCAATTTTGATGAAATCAAACAAAGTTTAATTTTGGACCCTTTGGGCCCCTTATTCCTAAACTGTTGGGACCAAAACTCCCAAAATCAATACCAACCTTCCTTTTGTGGTCATAAACCTTGTGTTTAAATTTCATAGATTTCTATTTACTTATACTAAAGTAATGGTGCGAAAACCAAGAAAAATGCTAATTTGGGTCCCTTTTTGGCCCCTAATTCCTAAACTGTTGGGACCTAAACTCCCAAAATCAATACCAACCTTCCTTTTGTGGTCATAAACATTGTGTTTAAATTTCATAGATTTCTATTTACTTAAACTAAAGTTATTGTGCGAAAACCAAGAATAATGCTTATTTGGGCCCTTTTGTGGCCCCTTATTCCTAAACTGTGGAAACCAAAACTCCCAAAATCAATCCCAACCTTTCTTTGGTGGTCATAAACCTTGTGTAAAAATTTCATAGATTTCTATTAACTTAAACTAAAGTTATAGTGCGAAAACCAAGAAAATGCTAAATTGGGCCCTTTTTGGCCCCTTATTCCTAAAATGTTGGGACCAAAACTCCCAAAATCAATACCAACCTTCCTTTAGTGGTCATAAACCTTGTGTTAAAATTTTATAGATTTATATTCACTTTTACTAAAGTTAGAGTGCGAAAACTAAAAGTATTCGGACGACGACGACGACGACGACGACAACGACGACGACGACGACGCCAACGTGATAGCAATATACGACGAAAATGTTTTCAAATTTTGCGGTCGTATAAAAATATATACAGATAAGATATATAAATATAATGATTCATTTGCAAGTAGTGAACAATCATTTGTCAAAAACAAAACAAAACAAGAAACAGATTCTTCTTATTTTTTTATTTTATTCAAATAGAGAGGCAGTAAGGGAACTATAAACATTCCAATTTGATGGAAATTTGAAGAAAAAACACAATTTCTACATCATTTGGTTACATTTACGACAAAATTTATGTCGATAAAAAAACATGATGTTTTGACCATTCAGTACTTAATAGATGCATAGTTCTTGGGGGAAAGTTTCATCAAATAATATGAATATAAATGACTTTTTTTGTGCTCATTTTTTACAGTGGGTTGTAATGATCTTCCAGTTAGGTTACCCTCATTTGGAGTGTTGTTCTCAACCTGTTAAAGGTCCATCTTTGTGCATAATTCAAAATTGGAAATTGTAACAAGCATCTAATATTCTTAATCTGGAAAATAAACCCTGGTCTGCTAACTTCATGTATATTTTTTTTCTACCGATTTAATATATAACTAGAATCATGCAAACAGACTTAAGGAAGAGGCATGTAAGTTCATCATACAAATATGACACTTTTTCTAGACAATCCAGATCTTGCAAAATACGTCGCTAAAAATTGTAACCTTTTAAATTGTTGTGCAGTAAAAACCCATATGGGAACTTTCAAAAGTTGGCGGGTATGTAACAAGTCTTACTATTTTTATGCTCCATTTATGGGCAATATGTTTTCTAGTCTGTCCGTCCGTCCTGCTTCTGGTTATAAAGTTGATGGTCGAGGTAGTTTTTGATGAAGTTGAAATCCAATCAACTTGAAACTTAGTACACATGTGTTCCTCTTGATATGATCTTCTTAATTTTACTGCCAAATTAAAGATTTTACCTTATTTTCATAGTCAACTGAACATAGAAAATGATTGTACGGATGGGAAATCCATGTACTTATGACCTTTTCTTGTTTGAAAAAAAAAATCATTTTAACGATAATGGAACAAATCAGCTTGGGTAAGTGGGGCTGCTTTTATGGTAATTCAAGTTACCTTTTATTCACCTTCTTCCACGTCAGAGCTATCAGCTCTTTGATTAACATTCAACATTCGTTTCAACATTTTACATCGTTTTCAACTTTAAATTTTCGTTTTTAACATTTGATTTTCAACTTTCAACATATGTTTTTAGCATTCGACATTTGTTTTTAATATTAAACATTTTCAACTTTCATTTGCAACACTCGATTTTGAACTTTAAACATTCGTTTTATAACATTCAACATTCGTTTTTTACAGTCGTTTTTAACTTCAATTTGTTTTTTTCAACATTCAACATTCGTTTGCAACATTCAACATTCGTTTTAAACTTTAAATTTTAAGCTGTCAACATTCGTTTTTAACATAAAACGTTCGTTTTCAACATTCAACTTTCGTTTTCAACATTGAACATTCATTTTCAACATTCGATTTTCAGCTTTCAATATTCGTTTTCAACATTGAACATTCGGTTTAAACGTTCATCTTTCAACTTTCATCATTCGTTTTCAAATTATGATTTTCAATATTCAACTGTCGTTTTCCACATTCGATTTTCAACTTTCAACATTCGTTTTTAACATTAAACATTCGTTTGCAACATTCAACTTTCGTTTTAAACTTTTAATATTTAACTATCAACATTTGTTTTTAACATAAAAATTCAGTTTCAACATTCAACATTCATTTTTAACATTCAACATTCGGTGTGTTTATAAACTTTATCTTACCACTGTTCCATATTACAAGTAGAACAGAAGTTATACCTTACTTTTACGGACGCCATCACGAGTTGGTTGACCGATATGGATTAACCGTTTCACAAATGATATCGGATGTGTTTCTTACGTCGTAACTACTGTCCTCTTTCCTTCCAAAAATGTGACTAACCGAATTAGATTATTTACCGGATTTTTTATCTCCTTAGCAAAACAACAGGTGACACGGTATAACACCCGTGACATTGATTGATTGATTGTTGGTTGATTAACGTCCAGTGGCAAATATTTCATGCATATTCACCCGTAACAGTATCAGCCGCCAAACAGGCTCACCGCTTGGTGGTGTTTTGCTCACCTTGGCAATTTGGTTCACCAAAACGACGGTCCTCCGCAGAACGAGAGATACGCGGAGATACAGGAAGGTGTACGGAATGCCGTTGAACAGAATTAGGCGCTGCATCTCTAGAACAGAAATATAATAAATAATTCGCTGTCGCACATATGGAACAGCCATGCACTCGGATACCTAACAATTTGGAAGAAGCATTCATACTTGACGATAAAGATAATCAGCAATATCATTCTAACTTTAAAATGGTTTAAACGCCGGCGAAATTAACTAATCATAAAATTCAGGTTATCAAACTGTTTTACCCTTGAAAAATAACAATTGCCCATTTAAAGTAAGAAAATTGAATAGTTACCCTAGAAAACTTCAGCACAAAGGCTGTCATCTAACCCATGGATCTGAAGATAGTTGTCGTCATTATCACTGTCCAGTATGTCTAAAAGTATTCAAGTCAAGAAAAGACAATTCGATGCGTCATGTAGCCATATACAATGGAAGATCAAGTGAAAACGTTCGCGAACCTCATCCAGTAGACTCATCTTCTTGTAGACAAAATACAGACAGCCATCACACACAGAATAGAAATGTAAGTGCCCGATGTGACCATTTGTACTCTACTCCTCTGTCAAAGGACAAAACAATACACACTGAAGCAACTGTAAGGTGTACAGTGTGCAATAAACCCTTCTCAAGAGGATGGATAAGGAGTCACATGACAATTCACGAGAAGAAAGAGGGAGAAATATAAAAAAAAACAAAGCATCATTACACAGTGGTCATCGATGAACAAAAGATACAATATACATCTGCCGTTAATATGAAAAGACTCCGTCAGCCTATTCATGTTCAGAAAATAACCCATGGCAGTAATGAAAGCTACTGTGAAAATATCGCTTGCCACTTCTTAACAGATACTGCGGTAAGGGGAAGTAATATTGCATATGAATGCCCACATCTTAGATCAGTCAAGTACGACAAGCATGCTGATGTGGCAGTAATGCAAATATCATCGTTTGATTAACTGCTTGAAGATGAAATAACTATGGAGAAACATCTTGAAATGTTAATCATGTACCAGGAGTCTGTCGAGAACAAGTCACCTCTTATTGTCAGGATACCTCACGATTTTTCAACATCTTAAAGATATATATTGTTTTCCGTATACTCCGAAGATATTCGCTACTGGTCAAAACTCGGCAGGACTGTGGCTACATACGACAATAGTAGGAAATAAGATAACCTGCAAATGTTCAACTGGACGTCGATATTGTAACCACAAACTCTTGGTGAAGTGGTATTTGTTTCAGGAGAATCCAGAAATGTACAACTCACAAGTAGAAATAGAAGAAGATCTCGACCACGATGACCAAGTGCAAGTGAGAGCTTATCCAAACTGTAGTGATTGATTGATTGTTGGTTGCTTAACGTCCAGTGGCAAATATTTCATGAATATTCAGGACGAGAACAAGTTAACAATAAATACGATAGGTAGGTTGTTATAATAGAGGATGATGGTCGGGGAAATTTGGACTGCCACTGGAAAATGAGGGTATATTGGATAGAGACAGAAATTTTGCCTTGCAACATGCCACCTAAGGACCCCTCAAAGAGTTGTTGCAAGGGTTCTTAACGTGCAAAGAGCGTGGCACTCTCTTTACACGAGGCATCGGATTTTACGTCCCCCTTCTGACCGGACGTTACTGCGAACTCGATACATCCCGCACAGCAAAACGGACGCCCCACTTCGGCAAGCGTTTTACTGCCGGTCGGGAGAAGACCAAGTGACCAATTTCTATACCCCAGTCACCCTTGGGGGGCCAAACTGCAGTGAGGGTTTTGAAGTAAGACATATTACTACAGATCCTGACAGCAGTGCCTATAGAGCAGCTGAGCACGCCTATTTTTAAATCGTATCAGCAGAATGGACATAAACATACGGCGAAATGGCAGAACATGCAATTCTCTAATATACAGAACAACCTGCCGGATGGATGGATTTTGCAAGTGATGGACTTTGCAAAAAACAGACACATCAAGTATCAAGATAAAATAAAGGCTACCTTCTTCACCAATCAACAAGTGACATAGCATCCAATAGTTACATCTTACAGGGGAGAAAATAACTCTAAGTAAAAGAGTCTAACATTGTTATATCGTACATTCAGAAATTCGAGAAAGCTCAAACACAGAAATACAACAACGAGAATAACAAATGTCCATATAAGGCGATTCGATGACAAACGGTTGCTTTTACTTAAAAATCTTTTACAAAGCCTAGTTTAATTCGTTCGTGTTAAATCAATGACTTACTCATTCAATTCTGCGGCTTTCTTACAAAGAGCTCATGATCATACAATGTGTTCGGTGGTATCTGTTCAGTAGCAATTCAACTATTGTCTAATAATTTTGTTATTTTAGGTATATCACAATTCCTTTCATCGTGTTACAACACGTGGTTTCATTAAAATATAACTTGCAAATACACTTGAGAAGCGCCTATCTCTACAAGACCACTCCCCCATAAGAAATTCAAACGCATAAGAGGCAATGAAAGGCATGACCAACCAGGAGAAGGAGCAGATCTAAAATACAACTATGCTGTATAAATCAAGAAAGAATATTGTTTAAAGTCTACTAGAAAGTCACTATTGATGGACATGGTGTTACATGGACTTAAATGTAGATGATGTTTTGATATGTTCTGAAACTTTTGATCAGCATATTTCAGAAACTGTTAAACATTATGAATGTTATGCTTATTTTTATATGTTAAGCTTTATGATCATGTTAAAGTCACTTACATGTACATGTACTGTAAATTTATAAATGAAAATACTATATATGTTTTGTTTATTTTTTATCTTCTTAATATAGGCTATTCAACCAAGGAGCCTGAAGAGGAGAGTAGAGAGACAATACGAACTTATTGTATTGAGGGTATACACTTTTTGTCTATAATTTTTTTAAATATATATATATATGTATATATATACTCTTCTTTTAAACAGAAGACCTTTATCAACGTATCAAACTTTGTTTTATTTTAAGCATTCAGTGATTAACTTAAAAATAAAAACAATAATTTATTAATTGTTGATTTTTTTATCCCCAGTATATGAGTATGAGGCATTGACTTGTCTATATATTCTTGTAATTTGCATTTTATTCATCTCTGCTTCAATATCTCTTTAATTTTAGGCCAATAATTAGTATGAAGATGGCAGTTCACATCCTACTTTGGCAAAGTTTTATTTGCAGAGAGGTGAAATTGTGACAAAAGGTATGACTGATAATAAATATAAAAAAGAACAGATATGAAGTAATGACACAAAAACATACAGACTCACTAACTGCAATACAATAAGAAATTTGGGAAACACATGAACTTTGATTAGCAGGAATTAACAGGCAAACAACCTGGATGGTCCTTAACAAAACAAAATCAATCAAACCAAAGGGCACAGCAAAATGTCCAAGTATTTTATTTAAAACTTATAGGTTTAATAAGACACGGATACAACAATGGCCAAAAAACGAATATTTATTATTCAAACATTGTATTTATACAAGGCAAATACTATTTAATCTACATTCAAAAATATATTACAGGTACATCTCACATATCAGGATTTTTTAAAGATCCAGTAGTTCTTTAAAAGTTTAAGGAGGTGGCAATGGAAAAAACAGTCAATTTTCATACAGCCTCAGATATATATGATACTTGGCACTTACGTTATATTGTTTTACCTAAGCTATTTTTTTTTTTTTATATTTTAATGGTTTCTCTGCCTGTGTGAGAACTCATAGTAAATAATATTTATTGTTGCTTTTAGTTGTTAGTGTGATGAATTGTGATATTAAGAATACTGTATAATAACTTCATACATTGTATGTAACCTTTAATCTTGCTGTCATTATTTTTAATCAACACTACTAGCATTTGGTTGAACCTTTTTTATACTATAAGCCTGATAAAATTTTACTTTTTTTCTGCCCTTTTAGAAACTGCAGCTGAACCTGAACCTTGAAATGCCGTACAACAACCCAAATTCGTGTACCTGGGATGTAGGTGTTTTCCTGCTGCCAGTTTTATTGGCAAGAGAGGGAATAAAAGGAATTAATTAAGATAACATTTTAAGAGGAAAAGTAACCTGAAGATCATGCATCATTTTTATCTATGTTGTTTCTCTACACTCACAGAAGAAGCCATTTACGTTATTGAAATCACAATAACGAACTGAAAATATATAAAGTGACCAGTTGAAAAGGTTTTTGCAGAAAAGACAAAACCGGAATACAACATTAAGTCTAAATTTAGAACTTAAGAGAAACTGGGATGACATTGATTATTTTGCTGTATCCGAAAGGATTGGCGGAGAAAATGTTTACAACCTGTTTGAAAATAGTAAATTCTTTATAGAAAATGAAATGCTGAATGTTATATTTCTTGTAAATCCGAGCAAACTTGGGTAAATAATTGATAGTGTATCAACTGACGATAAAATTTACTGGATTTTCGATAAATCTAACCAATACAAACATAACTACGCTATAATAGGTACATTGTTGAAGAATAAATGCATTGTTTGTCATTTTGCATATTGTTCCAATATTTTCTCATATATAGGTCTTTGTACTTTTGATTTTTCTAAAAAAAAGCGGATTGTAAATGCCTATCAGTTCTTTAAACCTACAAATAATTCCCTTAAAATAATCTTTTTTTTACAATGGAACATGGAAAGAAATGAGAAGTTTGGATTTGTTTATCGTGAGGAGACAATGTGTGACAAATGCACCTATCGATCGGAAAAGTTCAAACTGTATGAAGGAGTGCAAACCAAAAAAAAGCAGTAAGGAAGGCTGCACAGATAAATATATCCGCCCAAACAGCATTATTTCAAACACCACTTAGATATATTGCTTTGAGGAAAATAGTACTTGGTCGGAACATGCCGACTCCACCCCTCAGAACTACACATGAGGGAAAATAAAGTGCTACCTGAAATAGTTAATAGAAAAAGGAAGACATGAAAACGCGACGCAAGCAGCTTATTGCAATTATTACATTCAGAGACAAATTCTGGTGCATACACCAATGCAATATACTCTGGCATTGGAAAAATCTCATTCTAGCTTCCGACACACGTAGTGTTCTCTGTTGCATCTTAGATTATATAAATAAATAGAGATCATATAAAAAGGGGGGAACAAATCTTAAGAAAAAAAAATGACAACACAATTGCGGAGCATTGATAAGGTAGCTTTTAGTAAATTCATGTTTGACGGAAGGACGAAAGCAAGGTAGCTTTTAGTAAATTCATGTTTGACGGAAGGACGAAAGCAAACCGTGAGAAGATTCACAGGAGATTTTCCTTGGATTAAACGAACAGATGCACTGTAGAATATAACTTTGCAATCAAGGAGGCTGTTATGGAATTGGATAAACTGGTAAATTGACTTAGTTATGTAGCTGATTGTATTATTGACTATTACACAGGAAATACATGCCGCACCTATTCCTATATTTGTAAAGGGACATAAAGTGATTTCGGGGGAAAAGAGTTCTTGCATGAACATGCCAGATGCCTATATATGACAGAGGATGATGAAAATCTAGTATATGACTGTAAGAACATAATATGTGGGAGGGAAAACTTGAAGAAAACGCGATTCGGAACAAGTACCCAAAAAAGTGAAGCTACAAACAGAGGATATAATAAGTCAAATCCTAAGGATATGACATACAAGAGAAACTTTCCTGCTAGAATTCACTCCACTGCACATATAGTTAATTAAAGAACTGGAGAATCAGCTGTTTTAAAATGTGAAGCTCTTGGTGTACCACTTTCTCCAAATTCACGTCCGATTCATCAACTGAAAAGGGAAGATGAAATTTATGAATACCACCAGTTGCGTAAAAAAAAGTCATGTTGTTAATCATAAACGAACTGTTTCGAATCTTGAAAGATTTGAACTTTACGATGAATAATCTAAAGAAAAAGAGACATATCAGAAAGACCTGTTGGATTCGGAGAAGACTTTAACAAGTAAACGGATAACTCGTGCTGATAATTTTCATACAAAGTGATATTTCTGTATTTTACTTACTTACTGCAACTAAATTATGCATTATGTGTACATTCTATGTGTCTGACAGGTTTGTAGAACTAAATGTTTACAAACTTGTCTGCTATTGCTATTATTTATATGGGGAGGTTTTTCAATAATTTCTTTACTTGAAAACTTTCCAAGTTTTCTATGAATTTAGTTATCTCATTTATTCAATTGATATAGGAACAGTTTTTTAATGGTACATTGTCTAGATCAATGATATAACCAGTTTAATCAGTGTTGATCCATTTATCCAGAGTTATTTATTTACTACAATCAAGTTATCAGGAGTATTGTATAACTTGAACATACAAGTACTTATAGATACATGTATTTCATTGTCTTTGGTTTCATTAGTTTTTTTTGTTTTTTTTTTGGAATATGGAAGATAAATTTGTATCTATCCCTACTGAAATATACAAGGTAATTAAAAGATATTTATTTTTCTAGATAACATTACAGAGAGAAGGTAAACAAGACCATATTAATGTCACAGGCAGTATTATTTGATAAAGGAGGTCAACCGCATGTACCACATGATTCACCCAGTACAGATGCCTATTCAAGACAAGAGATAAATAAACGTTTTACAATTATGTAAAGTAAAGTTTTTACCAAAAAACAAAGTATCAGGGAAAATATGGATATGCCTTCCTCTTTTGGACGTCACATAACGGTAGTGTTGACAAAAGTGAATGACTTTCACTATATAAACTTGTACAATAATAATCCAGGAAGATATTTTCTTGGCTGGGATGAGTTTTTAGAGTTGACTAATATGAAGGAAGGCTTGGAGCAGCTTTTCAAACAATTTGAGGTAAGTTTTTTTTATTATTTAAATCGATACGTATTTTTTTTTAACGCACAACAGCCGCAACAACTTCAAACTCGGCAGCCTCAGCCACCTCAAATTCAACAACCTCAAAAACCAACCCTTCAAGAGCTTATACCACCGCCACCTCCTTGTGCTGCACAAGCCATTAGAGTCATTTGATCGTCTAACAACAAGAGACCCAGCACGTTACCACGTTGTGGATTACCTAGCAAAAAAAGGGGGGGGGAACTTCGATCCCATGGATTTTTTCAACCAATTAAGAATTGACCAGTTCTTTGCCTTGTACTGTAAATATTGGCATTATACAAAATACGACTTTGGAACTTTTGGAAACTAAAGCCAAAACTGTAACACGATGCTTATATAGTTTCAGAGGTGTTTTACTGAGAAAGTGGTTGTTAAAGTAAGTTTACTATGAAAGTCAATCGAAATTGCCAAGACATTATGAAATGTAAGAACAATGTTGAATTGAATAACATTGACGTTAAATGTTAACTTAAAACTACATTCAGAGTGTAAAGGAAGCTGAAACAAATAAATACAACAACTAGCATAGCGTATGTCCTTATAAGGAGATTCGATGATGAACATAACTATTTCATTGATTCTTTTCATTTTAAGGTCATTACCTACTTTTTCTTATTTTCCAGACTTAACTAATCGATCAGATCGGTAATCGAACACTAATCGATCATATTTGATCAGTAATCGATCAAACTCTCTCGGGAGTTTGATCGATTAGATAACTGATCGATTTATGACCGATTACTGATGGATAAGTGATTGTTTAATGACAGATTAGTGTTTGTATTATTATTAAGAACACAGTGCTATTCCAGAAATAAGCATTATGAAAGACATCAGTTGTGAAATAAAAGTTTCATGGAAATATTTTCACCATTGCCAAAATTTTCTGGAATTCTAGGATTTAATATTATTTCACTGCTTAGAAGATACTGATTTTTTTCTGATCACAAAATATATTAACAGAACATGAAATAGTAATAAAATCAGAGCCATAGGCATTTTAATGAAAATAAGAGACATTTATGACAACACTCTGTTATAATAAAGGTTGAAGGAATGGTATCTAAGTGGTAGAGAGAGGAGATGGTGAAGATAATTAAACAGAGAGTAAATTTAAAGAAGGAAGGCAGATTTTATATTTTCTTTCCGAGTGATGACCAGCATGAAAACCATATAACAGGAGAGGCGAGTAGATCAAAATCGACACATAGCCAGAAATTAGTAGTGGTTTTGCTAATTAATATTCATAATATGTATATGAGAATTGTACCACGTGATAGTAGTTTGAACTTGACTGGCTTGATATCATTAAAATCTTTAAAACACGGATATTATAAGTTCCCCGTCACAGAGTCCTTATTTACAATCACTTTGATATTTCCGTAAAGTTGTCAGGCGGTCAAAATCAAAACAATGAACGCGAATTCAGTGAATTTTCCGTGCTTTCGTGAGTTTGTTCTTCTTGAAATAGTGACATTTTAATTTTACGTGGGAACCTAAAGTTCAACGACTACACATACAAGGTTTGGACTTGCTTATTCTTTGGAAATTCAAGTTTCAAATTTCACCCCGGCAACCTGTTTTTGTAAAGACCTTGTAAGCCAATTTTCAACACGAAGTTTGCAAATTTGACGTTTCCGCCATTTTAGCCTGTATTTTACACTGCAATATTATAGGCCTCTCTCTTCGATTTTTAAAATAGCTCAGGAACCTGTATTTTTGCAACAACAGTCATTATGTTTCGTTTAAATGGTGTATATTCATTTTCTGCCCCGGCAACCTGTCTATCACTTAAATTAAAATAAAAACAGACATTTTTTCAAAATTCCCTATCATTTTAATGTAATTTCCGTGACCCGTATCCGATTTCTTTAGTATAATATTCAAATAAGCAAAGTGGCGTTGATTTCTGGATATGAAATAAATCAAAATAAAAACTGTGCAAGATTTATTTGTTTGTATTTTAAGATTTCTTAACATAGGCTTTTATATTTTATTGTTAATACTAATATATGTGGATGTATATGTTGTAAAGCGCTTAGGGTAATTTTTGTATTAAAAATACACTGTTATAAATACTGTGTAATAAAATAATGAATAATACATAAATACAGACAATGTGATTAGTTTTATTTACATGCAAGAATTTTCTTGCTGTTCCTAAACGGAAGATTATACAGACAGAAGAAGAAGTATACTTAACAACGAAATTATTTTCATTCACCTGCGTATAATATAACATAACTGGTGTCTTATTGAACATTATCCTTCCTTAAAAGAGATTTTCCCATCACCTCCCGTTATGGCTATCCGCAGACCCAAAACCTCAAAAATATTCTAGTAACATCCAAAGTATATAAATAGGCGTTATCAACAATCGGAGGTTGTAAACCATACGGAAGGGGCAATTGTAAATGCGACAAAGTGGCCAACTTCGAAACCCAGTTCGTCTGATCGATTTTCAGACAAGCCTCTGTGATTGCATCCATTGGTGTTTATTTTATTAAGATAATATTGGTGTTTTTTTCGTGAATCAAAAGATTTATGTATTAATTTCTGTTGTTTTCATCACAGCCCGCCAACAAAAAGCTCATTATCATACAATAATTTTTATGTGATATGTAAAGGAGCAATCCCACCATTAATTAATATTTTTGTTATTTTATGTATATCGTTTTGTACGTACTGCATAGATTCAGTGAATTTTCCGTGCTTTCGTGAGTTTGTTCTTCTTGAAATAGTGACATTTTAATTTTACGTGGGAACCTAAAGTTCAACGACTACACATATGTAATAGCTGACTTTTAGGCTTCAAGGATAACTAAAGTCAGTTTGCTAGGGTTCAGGATATTTATTAATCAGTAACGTAAAACACCCTGTAATAACAATGATAAAGTTATACTAATTTTACAGATCAAATCATAAATTAGTAATACACGTTATAAGTATAATATTCTTTCATTACATATAATGGTATTATACAAAACATTACACTTTAAAAATACATTTAAGTTATGAACATAGTGAGATCAAATATTATGTTTAATCATCAAATCATAGTATTAATGTCTTTACATATAATATTCAGTTGTTCAGATTAACAACATTGGTAAATTAAACAAATATTAAAAGCATCTAAAATCAAGGGAAATAACTCTTTATCAAAACTATGTGCTTAACATACTCCATAGTTAGTTCAACCTTTTAAACGAAATACATTATAATTCTAATAACATATTACTAATCCTTACCAACTTGTGGAGCAAGGTAGTTACTGTCGTGGCACAAACCAATTCAAACGTACATACTGGTATATCACACAGTGATATTTATATAACAGCTTACAAATTCTGTAAACCAAAATTACAATGTTAAATAACGGATTTTAATGAAACCGTATTTAATCATAGACCTAATTATAAAACATACAATATAAATAATGTCCTTGTGTATAAAATAAAACATAACTCGGACAATACTTTAAATATGTGCAGAAACATAGTTCGCTATCTAATACAACTTCGTTAATGTTTTCCATTTATAATCAATCAACAATGTTATTGTGTACGGACTAATTCACACAAATAATACACGGTGGTATTTAAAATCTACTCATAACAAAGTCTTATCGAATACACCTCAAAGTATCGATCGGAATGTGTGTACTTTCTAAAGTGATTTACATATAGCTCTAACGAATGACTACCAGTACTTTATATAATAAAATAAGTGTATAATATATGCATTTTATGTAGCGATAATACTTTTCGGGATCATAGAGAAAAATAACCATTCATACCAAAAATCATTCAATCTATGAAAATATATTAGAAATATTAATAAAGAAGTAGATAAAGAAAACTCACGTCAAAATGTCAAATCTGTCAATATAATACAATGCTGACTATTCTCTATAAATTCTCAAACTATTTCAATGGCTACTGGACATACACATCTGTCCATTTCGACTCCATTAGTCCTTCTAACTCAAAACAAAGAAACTAAGAACTGAGCGGTAAAACTTTAAACTAACCAATCAAATCCAAGTAATCATGAATAATGTATGGAAACATTTCAGTGTAATAAAAGTTTATATGAGACAATATGTTATGCAGTTTTATTCAATATTAACATAATTATACATCTTTATTTTACAATTAAAATATAACAAAATAAAGAGACTACCACATTCTCCCCTGTGTTGGAAAAATGACTTCCACGTCATACGACTCCTCCTCCCTCTGACGAAAAAATGACGTTCTCGGCATTCTAAACTGGTATTTTACTATGATGTTTCTTTCACAATCTCAATGATGGTACGTGTGATGTCATTCTCCATTCCTCTAAACATTCCGTCTTTCAGTTGTCTTGTTAACCACTCTACTTTCTGTAGCCAAGATGATGTTTGTCCAATAGCTTGTTTGGTGATATAATCTTTCAAATATGCAGGTGGTTTTCTTATTCTTGTTCTTGATGGTAATTCTCTTGGTGGTGTAGGTAGTATTCTACGTCGTTTGAGCCTTGATGGTTGCTGCTGTGTGTTATCTTGAGCCGTTGTGTTATCTGTGTCTGCCTCGGTATCACCTGATGTGTCTGGGAGCGTACTGCCATCCTGCTCATCCTGTTTGTCAGAAGTATCACCTCTGTCAATCTGGTCAGTCGCTTCTTGACCTGTTATCACATCAGCCCCAAGAGGTGGTTCACCAGTGTTTATCTGTACTGGAGGGATAACGTCTTGTCCAAAACCATTCTCTTGACTACCATCAACTAAAAACTGATCGTCACCAGCCAAGTTGACGGTTCCTTGTTGCCCATCTACCACAGGTACAGCATCACTGTTAGTGTTGCTCTGTGCGTCTTCCTCTGGCAAATAAATTATATAGCCCTGCTCTGACTCCTCTTCCGATTCTGTGTCAGTTTCCTCTTTGGTACTGTCGGAGTTCGTCTTCTTTTCCTCAAGGACTGTCTTTATAGGCGGTTTCCTTGGTGCAGGGTTTCTCTTAGGCTCTGTAGCCTTTTCCAAACCGGGCAGATGTCCAATTGGTAGAAGGAGGTTTCTATGAAGTGTTCTTTTGCGTCCTTCTCCATTTTCCTTCTGGACCACATAAACAGGTATGTCCATGTTAGGCTGTCTAACAATCCTGTACGTGTCCTCTTCCCATTTATCCGCTATCTTATGCTTCCCTTCGAAGGCAACTACTTTAACAAGTACACGATCTCCAGGTTGCAAAATGGCTCCACGGGCTCTTTTATCGTATCCTTCTTTCTGTCTTCCTTGTGCTGTCTTTGCTGAACGAGATGCAAGTTCATATGCTTTCTTCAGACGCTCCTTCATTGCTTCGGCATACTTTGTAGATGGTTCCTTAGTACCAGTATCCTCAATCCCAAATGCTACGTCCACAGGCAAACGTGGATGTCTACCAAACATCAAGAAGTACGGAGAAAATCCAGTGGTTGTCTGTTTGGTACAGTTGTACGCATGTACAAGTCCAGCTACGTGGGACTTCCAATCTTTCTTCTGCGTAGTCTGTAGAGTTCCAAGCATGTTCAATAATGTACGGTTGAATCTCTCTGTAAGCCCGTTACCCATAGGATGGTAAGGTGTTGTTCGGGACTTTTCCATTCCTGTAATGTTGCAGAGTTCTTTGATGATCTTGCTCTCAAAGTTCGCTCCTTGATCCGAATGAATACGACTAGGCAATCCATAGTGTACAATGAAGTTGTTGAAAAACGCATCTGCTGTAGTTCGTGCGGTCTGGTTCTTTGTAGGAACTGCTAAAGCATATCTGGTGAAGTGGTCTGTGATTACCAAAATGTTTTCATATCCACCTTTTGATCTTTCAAGTTTCAAGTAATCCATGCAAACCAGTTCTAAAGGTTGTGTTGTTTCTATGCTGATAAGTGGAGCTCTATCATTCGGAAGCTGTTTTCGACGAATACATCTTTCGCAGTTGGTAATCCAGTTCTCGATGTCTCTGTTCATACCATACCAGATGAAGCGGTCACGTACCAATGATAAGGTCTTGTCTCTTCCCTGGTGGCCCATATCATCATGTAAAGATGGGAGAACTAGTTGTCTTGAAGTTTCACCATCAGATTCTATCTCTCTGTACAACACTCCGTCTATAATCTTCAGCTTCTCATAGTTGTTAAGGAACCAGTTGTTGAGTGGTGAATAGCTCAGCTGTTGTTTATCTGGTTTGCGATGTTCGTTTATCCAATATATCCAGTCTTTGATGAATCTGTCTCTGCGTTGTTCGGCTTTAACATCAACTAACTTCTGAGATGGTAATGAAGGATCCACAGATGCATCTGAAATAATCGATAAGCTCTGGTGATGAGGTTGAGCATGTTGCAGGTTACAGATGGCCTTCACTGACTCTGGTTGGATGGTTTCAGTACATCTAGATACTCCTGGAAGTCTAGATAATCCATCGGCATCTGCATTAGCCTTTCCTGGTCTGTATACAATGTTGAAGTTGTAAGAGGACAGAGCTGCTATCCATCTGTGTCCGGTAGCATCTAGTTTAGCTGACGTCAAGACATAGGTGAGTGGGTTGTTGTCCGTTACTACAGTGAAGGTGTTTCCAAATAGGTAGTCATGGAACTTTTCTGTCACTGCCCACTTTAAAGCCAAGAACTCCAGTTTGTGGACAGGGTAATTCTTCTCGGATTTACTCAAACCTCGACTGGCATAAGCAATGACTATCTTCTTCTCATTCTGTTCCTGGTACAACACAGCACCTAGTCCAAGCATCGAAGCATCTGTATGAAGTTCAAAGGGCTTGGAGTACGATGGAAATCCAAGAATCGGGTGGCATGTGAGCTTTGACTTCAGTTGTTGAAATGCATCTTCTTGTGATTTTCCCCATATCCATGATGTATTAGCTGGTTGTAGTTTAGTCTTGCGCTTTCTCGTCTTCTTTGGTGGTGGCATAAGGTCAGTAAGCGGTCTGGCAATCTTCGAAAAGTCTTTAATGAACTTCCGGTAATATCCAATGAAACCCAGGAACTGTCTTACCTCGTCTGCAGATGTTGGAGGTGGCCAGTTGACAACTTTCTCTATCTTCGCTGGGTCGGGTTGTATACCATCTCTAGATACTATATGGCCAATGTACTTTACCTTTTCCTGGAAAAATGCGCACTTCTTTGGTGAAAGCTTGAGTCCACTCTCTCGTAGTCTCTGTAGAACTCTTTGTAATCTATCTAGGTGTTCTTCGTAGGTATCAGAGAAGATAATCAGGTCATCAAGGTAGATGAAACAGATGTTCAGGTGCAAGTCTCCAAGGATTTCTTCCATCAAACGTTGATAAGTGGCTGGACTGTTGACAAGTCCGAATGGCAATCTGTTGAATTCATAAAATCCAAGGGGTCCTACGGTGAACGCTGTCCGTTGTTTATGGGTTTCTTCTAGCTCTACCTGATGATATCCACTCTTCATGTCTAGTACTGTGTAAAAGTTGTTTCCTCCAAGTGCATCAAGTATTTCCTCGCTTCTTGGCAATGCGTAGGCGTCTTTATAGGTGTTCTGGTTCAATTGACGATAATCTATGCACATGCGCAGCTTTCCGTCCTTCTTGCGGCATAAAACAACATTCGACGACCATGGTGAGTGAGAGCGGCGGATAATCCCAGCAGCTAATAACTGTTGAAGATGGTCACGTACTTCGTTGATCATGGCTGGAGGAATACGGCGATGTCTCTGCTTGAAAGGTCTTTCATCCATGAGATCAATGCGGTGATGAACTGCTGTAATATGTCCAATGTCTATGTCACTCTTGCTGAAAACATCTCTGAACTGTTGGATCAATTCTTTTCCTTGCTGTAATTGTACATCTGTCAAGTTCGTTGGCATGGTAACTTGATGCGTAGGATCGTCATCTAACTCAGCATTTACCTCTATATCAGCTACGGAAACTGGCTGTATCTCGCATAAGATGGCATTCGGCGAAATAGTAACTGTTCTAGTGGTGACGTTGCTTATGTGAACTGGAATAGTACTGTTGTTTCTGTAACTGTATGACAACAATGTAGGAGCCACATCTAAGTCAGCTGGAATAGCTGCTTTCTCAGTTGGTTGTAGCATAGCACATACTGTGTGGTACGGTAACTCGTGATCTGTATAACCTTGAACAATTACATCTCTGTTCGGAAGAATCTTGATGGTCTTTCCTTCAGCTGATTTTACAAGTCCTAATCTGTTTGACCTCTTCTGTAATTCCTTCTCTCTCAGTAGCAAACATCGAAAGGTAAGGTACCAGTTGGTATGTATGTTGGCATCTTGAAGAAACTTTGAACCAAACCGTAACTTGACATCTTCCATGATTTCCTTTAAGATATTAGTACCAAGCAGTAGTGGAACCTCTCTTGTAAGTGCTGTCAGGTACAACCAAAAATAAACAAAGGTGACGACTACCAGTTGTTGCTGCTCCTGGTAACTCGATGCTAGCTGTGATGTATCCTAAGTATGGCATATCTTTTCCATCAGCACATTCTATCTTGATAATCAGGTCCAATGGCTGAATAATCTGATCTTGAAGATATCTGTTGTAAAATGTCTCGCTAACTGTACTAACGGTTGATCCTGTATCAAGTAAAGCAGATGTTGTAATGTCGTTGATCTTTACTGAAACTTCATTAGGACTTCCAAGTAAGCCAGGTGATTCTTTAGATGATTGTTGTTGGTAAGAGGCATAAGTACGGTCTTCAGCACCAATCTGTTGGAAGTTGTATGCCTTGCGAGAGTGATCTAGTATAACTCGACATCCTATAGCTATATGACCTTCATTTCCACATCTGTAGCATATGAAAGGCTTCTTCCTATTGTCAAAAGGTATGCATGGTTCATGTGGTAATTCCTGTTGCTGTGCTATATCATGTTCCTGATCATACCAATACGGTTTTTTCTTTCTACGTGATCGTCTCTTTTTAGGTTGTTGGTTAAATATGTTCTTCTTCTTCATATCTATCAAGGACGTGTCCAAGTCGTAACAACTCCTGCTTAAAATCCGAACTCGACATACTAATCTAAATAAATGTGAAAGTAAAACTATCAAACAAAAGTCTGAATGTGAATGAAATAATCTGTATTAAATCTAATGTTCTATTCAGAACTTTTAGAATTCATATAAAATATCTAAATAAATCAGATATAAATCTGCAAAAGATAATAAGAATCAGTGCAAAGTGAAAAGTGAAAAGAAGAAATCAATAAAGTATGACTTAATAATTAAATCTGAAACTAAATTCAACAATTAAAGTAAGATCCTGAAATTCAAAAGTAATTATATGAAAATAATCAAAGCATATAATCAATATATCAATAAGAAATGTAAATGTAATCTATGACAATAATAATTAATAAAATCTGAAAAAAAAAAATTTATTACTAGAATCACATGTAGCTAAACAAGAATGTGAGAATTACAAAACTTTTACGTTTATAATCTCAACACAAAGATTACAACAATACGAGTGTTACAATGTAAGTATGTTTAAACAATCACAATAATCACATGTATCAATCACAATCAATGTAATGTATGCACTATAGCTCAACAATATATATATGTATATCAATAAGTCAAGTTCAGTTTCCAAAAAAAATTAAAACGTTTTCAAGTTCCAAGATACTTCAAGTCTCAACTAAGTACAATCCTAGTATGCTCAAACCTTGTTGAACAAACTAACCTCTAAATCTGACACAATGCACAATATGAACAACAGTTCTTCAAATCTCAAATGACCAAAGTGAAACTACAAACAACAAATCAAACTACAAATATCTCACTCGACTACAATAAACTATCAATGTATAAGTCGAATGTCTAAGTAAAGTCAAAGGAAAATCAGTATAAGTATATTAGTATCAAATTAATCACTTATATTCAAATACTCAATCAGTCATGGGATATTATAACAATATAGTTATCACATAAAACTAATGAGTTATTGCTATATCATAATACTACACCAATATTATATCACATTCTCTATATGTATACAAACAATTTATAAAATAGTCATCAGTATGTACTCATGTGAACATGAACAATCACGTCTATGTTTAAAAAAAAATAAATATACAAAATCACATATTCAAATTCAAAATCTAAGTACTACCACATATTATGCAATAATATGACATGGTTCTGTATTTCACAACCTCATGGCTACTTGTGAGTCAGCCAACATAGATATAATATACTATCCCTGTATACCAAAAAAATAAAAATGAAAATCCTAAGTGTGTATGCAAATGTTCTGTTTTTATTTCATCAATGCACAACTACAACTACTAAGTTCCAAGTATGAACTTCTATGTGTGTAGTATAAGTTGTGTATTGCAATAAATCAACTAAGTGATACTAAGTCAGGTAAGTATCAACCAAATATCTAAGTCCAAATGTAAACAAGTATGAATGTAACTAAGTACCAATGTACCCAAGTATGAATGAATCTAAGTACAGATGCACCTAAGTTTGCACGGAAGTGTAAGTTAAATCGGGTATCAACTGTAGTGTAATGCTAATATGTGTATGTGTAATCGAGTATCAATGTATCAATGTATGCTATCAACAAATACTAAGTACTGTATGTATACTAGTGTATATGTAAACTAAATTCAACTAAGTGTGTGTAATGTTTAAATCAGAAATAAAACATTAAAATGTATACAGGAATAATATATAAATGATTTACCTTCAATGTAATTCTAATCTGCTAATATATATGCACTAAGTATTCCACGGTATTATCTTCAGATCAATGTTAAACAATGAAATCAAAATCAAATAAATTTCAAATTCACAATCACAAAATAACTAAGTTCTATTTTCAAAATTGAAAATCTAAAAGTTCGATTACTATTTAAAGTAATTTCCGGAACATATATAATGAACTGTACTGTTGTCTTTCGGTGTAGACATCCGGTAACACCCACATGTAGTTCTTTTGTTGATAAACAACACGTGGTGGACATCTCATGTGATCACAACAAACCATACTTCCGGTAACACGTGGTAACTATTGACATCGTAGGTAAAATCATCAGATTGCTCCTAGGGGTGATCTGTGCCATGAAAACCGGTAGTGGGCGCCAAATGTAATAGCTGACTTTTAGGCTTCAAGGATAACTAAAGTCAGTTTGCTAGGGTTCAGGATATTTATTAATCAGTAACGTAAAACACCCTGTAATAACAATGATAAAGTTATACTAATTTTACAGATCAAATCATAAATTAGTAATACACGTTATAAGTATAATATTCTTTCATTACATATAATGGTATTATACAAAACATTACACTTTAAAAATACATTTAAGTTATGAACATAGTGAGATCAAATATTATGTTTAATCATCAAATCATAGTATTAATGTCTTTACATATAATATTCAGTTGTTCAGATTAACAACATTGGTAAATTAAACAAATATTAAAAGCATCTAAAATCAAGGGAAATAACTCTTTATCAAAACTATGTGCTTAACATACTCCATAGTTAGTTCAACCTTTTAAACGAAATACATTATAATTCTAATAACATATTACTAATCCTTACCAACTTGTGGAGCAAGGTAGTTACTGTCGTGGCACAAACCAATTCAAACGTACATACTGGTATATCACACAGTGATATTTATATAACAGCTTACAAATTCTGTAAACCAAAATTACAATGTTAAATAACGGATTTTAATGAAACCGTATTTAATCATAGACCTAATTATAAAACATACAATATAAATAATGTCCTTGTGTATAAAATAAAACATAACTCGGACAATACTTTAAATATGTGCAGAAACATAGTTCGCTATCTAATACAACTTCGTTAATGTTTTCCATTTATAATCAATCAACAATGTTATTGTGTA
Source organism: Mytilus galloprovincialis (assembly GCA_037788925.1). NCBI lineage: Eukaryota > Metazoa > Mollusca > Bivalvia > Mytilida > Mytilidae > Mytilus > Mytilus galloprovincialis. The sequence goes on along the minus strand of JAWDJN010000024.1, from coordinate 1,624,464 downwards.
CGGACTAATTCACACAAATAATACACGGTGGTATTTAAAATCTACTCATAACAAAGTCTTATCGAATACACCTCAAAGTATCGATCGGAATGTGTGTACTTTCTAAAGTGATTTACATATAGCTCTAACGAATGACTACCAGTACTTTATATAATAAAATAAGTGTATAATATATGCATTTTATGTAGCGATAATACTTTTCGGGATCATAGAGAAAAATAACCATTCATACCAAAAATCATTCAATCTATGAAAATATATTAGAAATATTAATAAAGAAGTAGATAAAGAAAACTCACGTCAAAATGTCAAATCTGTCAATATAATACAATGCTGACTATTCTCTATAAATTCTCAAACTATTTCAATGGCTACTGGACATACACATCTGTCCATTTCGACTCCATTAGTCCTTCTAACTCAAAACAAAGAAACTAAGAACTGAGCGGTAAAACTTTAAACTAACCAATCAAATCCAAGTAATCATGAATAATGTATGGAAACATTTCAGTGTAATAAAAGTTTATATGAGACAATATGTTATGCAGTTTTATTCAATATTAACATAATTATACATCTTTATTTTACAATTAAAATATAACAAAATAAAGAGACTACCACACATACAAGGTTTGGACTTGCTTATTCTTTGGAAATTCAAGTTTCAAATTTCACCCCGGCAACCTGTTTTTGTAAAGACCTTGTAAGCCAATTTTCAACACGAAGTTTGCAAATTTGACGTTTCCGCCATTTTAGCCTGTATTTTACACTGCAATATTATAGGCCTCTCTCTTCGATTTTTAAAATAGCTCAGGAACCTGTATTTTTGCAACAACAGTCATTATGTTTCGTTTAAATGGTGTATATTGTTGTGTATATTCATTTTCTGCCCCGGCAACCTGTCTATCACTTAAATTAAAATAAAAACAGACATTTTTTCAAAATTCCCTATCATTTTAATGTAATTTCCGTGACCCGTATCCGATTTCTTTAGTATAATATTCAAATAAGCAAAGTGGCGTTGATTTCTGGATATGAAATAAATCAAAATAAAAACTGTGCAAGATTTATTTGTTTGTATTTTAAGATTTCTTAACATAGGCTTTTATATTTTATTGTTAATACTAATATATGTGGATGTATATGTTGTAAAGCGCTTAGGGTAATTTTTGTATTAAAAATACACTGTTATAAATACTGTGTAATAAAATAATGAATAATACATAAATACAGACAATGTGATTAGTTTTATTTACATGCAAGAATTTTCTTGCTTTTCCTAAACGGAAGATTATACAGACAGAAGAAGAAGTATACTTAACAACGAAATTATTTTCATTCACCTGCGTATAATATAACATAACTGGTGTCTTATTGAACATTATCCTTCCTTAAAAGAGATTTTCCCATCACCTCCCGTTATGGCTATCCGCAGACCCAAAACCTCAAAGATATTCTAGTAACATCCAAAGTATATAAACAGGCGTTATCAACAATCGGAGGTTGTAAACCATACGGAAGGGGCAATTGTAAATGCGACAAAGTGGCCAACTTCGAAACCCAGTTCGTCTGATCGATTTTCAGACAAGCCTCTGTGATTGCATCCATTGGTGTTTATTTTATTAAGATAATATTGGTGTTTTTTTCGTGAATCAAAAGATTTATGTATTAATTTCTGTTGTTTTCATCACAGCCCGCCAACAAAAAGCTCATTATCATACAATAATTTTTATGTGATATGTAAAGGAGCAATCCCACCATTAATTAATATTTTTGTTATTTTATGTATATCGTTTTGTACGTACTGCATAGATCCGTATAAATAGCACAGTTAGTCGACATAGAATTCAAGAATTCATTTCAGCAATTTACTAAACAAGGACATCATATTATATATTATTTATAGTAAATGTGTCTAATTAGTATTTTGATCAAAAAGAAAAGAAAGTTTAATTAAAAAAAAATCATTTTCCTACCAGCAAAACTGAGTTCTCGTTGTTTATTCTTTTACAAAGGGTCATTAGGCAGATCCCAACCTAGCACTACCGAGCTTTTCTCCAGAACATCAAAAAGGTATGCTGCAGCATAAGTGGTATTTGTCAATGACAGTTTGAAGGGTTGTTCGGACGAAGGGCACTAAGTTCCATCGTCTGTTTGTATTGGTCAAATGAATATGTTGGAGAGTTGTTTGGACGAGGGACACTAAGTTTCTTCACAACAGTAGTTCAGAGAAATATTTTACCTGCTGGTGTTACAAACAAAATCTTACTATATTTATCATCAAATAATAAAGTAGATTTTTCTGGTTGTGACGTTATTTCTTTATCAAGGAACATAGATTCGGAAGGCGATATCTGCTTAAAACGGTATTTTTTTGGCAAAAGGTTCTGATCCATCATGGGAACCGGACAAACTTTTGGATGATCGACTTACCTTTTCTGTGAGCAGAAACATTAAATTAAAATCTGTCAAACTGTATCGCAGTCCGAGTGAATCGTTTATCTATTCACTGTCTCTCTACGAACAGAACGGAGATCTAATACAGAATTGCAAAACAAGGGTTTTGTTCCAAACAAATGATTCCCAATTGTATTGCCAAGGAAAAATTGTTAAGACCAGAAACAAAGTACACTTAGGTTGCAATAAAAACAGGACCAGCAAGTTGCAGTATAAAGTTTGCGAATTTTCATAAGATGTGGTACTAAGTACGATGTCATTTATACCTAGCTTAGGAAAAAAAAGAACTACAAACATTCCAGGTTCAAGATGAAAAAAAAACAGCTTTTAATACAGAGTTTGAACGGTATTAAAACAAGAATTTGAATAAGAAAAAATAAATAGAACCCTGAGAAAAAGGCTCCGCCTAAACTGAGGAATACAGTTAAAAAAAAGGAAAGAGAAGTTTCCCTTTCACAAAACTGGGAATGTGTTAACATTTATGTAAAAACCTATTTTTTTAGTTCATTTTCATTCCAAGAACAAACATAAAAATTAACCATTCGTTGATAGTCAGAACTTGACGTTAATGTTGCAGTGGTGTAAAGAGATTCTACGAGGTGGACTCTTCAAGAGAGAGTTTACTTTTATCACCTGAAAAAAAAATTACAACTAGGTAAGTTTTAGTTATGTGAATTGTTGGTATATGATGTACAAATTTGCAGTTACGTCCAGTCAGGATAGGGCCGATAAATATGATCTCACGTGTAAAGAAAGTGTCACGCTTGTGGCACGTTAAGAAACCGTATAGGTGACCTGTTGCAAGGCTAAATGTCTGTCCCTATGCAATATACCCTCATTTCCCGTGGTAGTCTAAATTTCTCCGACCTTGATCTCCCGCGGACCTCCTGATTACAAAACCTATCTATTGTGTTTATTATTAATTTATTTTTGACCTAATATACATGAAATATTTGCCAACAACCAATCAATCAATTTTGTATATTTTGTATATATTGTATATGATTTTTTTTTATTCAGCAAAAAGGGTAAAAAGACAGTTAACAGAGGATAAAGATGATGACAAAAAGATGAAAAGGTAAGTTGCTTTTGATTGTTTTTTTTTCATTTTTAAAAAAACCAAAATCAAGATTTAATGTCATTACGTAGTATATTTATTAAACATATGAAACTAACACGAGATATGACCTTAATCATTATTACAAGTAAAAAAGGGGGTAGGATACTTTAAGATTAAGCGCTGAACAAAAAAAAAATCTCTCTGGCTGATAATCAATGATTATTTTTGAACGTTGTAAGAGTGTTACAGTGAGAAAAATAGAGAAAAAAGCTTTAAAAGGAAAAGATATTGTAACCATCAACGATACAGATACACACAACTACATTGTTTATAGTAAAAAAATATCGAGTTATCTCTCTATCATTTTATACATGGTTTCAATTATATATAACACTTTACGGTAAAAATAATTTTTGGATAGAGGTGTTATTTTTTCAATATGCGTTTTCTGTCTTAAATTAATAGACAATGATATAACTGTTTTGTAGGATCAGTGTTTGTTTTATATATGTCTGCTTTGTTCTTTTTAATTATATAATATTTGTTTTAAGAGAACAACTGGATAGACATACAAACATGATTAAACCGATGTGTTGGGGGAAAAATCCTCCCAGATAAAACAGTTACAACAAGTAATAAGGAAAATGGAGGAAAACCATACTAACATTGTTCACATCTTGCAGGGTATGATAATCCAGTTGGAGAAAGAAAAGCCAAGAAGGCAGAACATTATAACATTATGAAAATAAAGTATTTGTACTTGTATTTGTATTGGTTTTTTTAATAACACATTCAGTACTAGAAATGAATTGCTCAAAGAATACATTACGTTAATTTCAATAAGTCATTTGCTCATACTGGAAAATATCGAACGTAAACAACAACTAGACACATTAAAAAATCATACTTGCATCATAGTTTAGTAGCTACAAGATTTTATTTGTTTCTTAAATAGAACCCACAACTATTTATACTTCTTGGTATATAAGGATGGGCCAACTTCGGGTGTTGAATCATTTAAAAGGAGTGGGTTACACAGATGTTTAAACACCTGTAGTATATTTAAGGAGTGGTTGTATAAGTGTTAAAAGACACCTGTTTATATGATTTTAACGTGTGCTTTTTCACTGGTTAATGACAGTGCATTTAGGAGTGGTGAGCTAAGGTTTTATGACATCTGTTTTAACTTGTGCTTCTTGAAAAAAAAAATACAATGCGTTCCGGTAAAGGATTGGGTTTGTCATATGCTTAGGCACCTGTTTTTGATAAAGCGTATATAGGAGGGGGTTCACACAGGTGTTGGAGCATCTATTTATGTAGCTAATGCTTTTAGTGTAAATCTATAAGGAGTGACAGTTATTCAAAATAGGGTGAGGAGGTTCGCATTGCATCAGTGTATTATTAGAGTGTTTAAAAGTATACATTTATAAAGTGCTTACACTTACACCGCAAAATGTTTACCCCCCTTACTTAAAAAGAAAAAAAACTTTGACCCCAATATTGTATAACCCCCTCATTTTTATGGCCCCATTTGAAGGAGGGGTTATAATTATGCACCCACACTCAAGGGGCTTCGGGTGTTCAGTGATACTACACTACTCTTGTTGTTGCAACTTTTGCATTTGCTCTTGTTCGTAATATGACTGATCTCATTTGACTTTAGCGAGAGCTTGTACATGATCTTAATGATGATTTCAAACTGCTTGATGAAACTGTTGACCTTTCTTCAAATGCTAGTTGATCATATGCCTTGCATATGTGTTTGTTTCTTTTGGAATATTCATCCTCAAACTGTTGTAGTCCTTTCTCGGTGAACGTTCTTCGACGTGATTCTGACGGATCGTGTGATTCGGACATGTTGAATTGATTGCCTTTTAACCTGGATTTTTTTACTATTCTGTCTTGGCAATGCCGCCTTACAGTTAGTTTACCCGTGATATAGTAACTACATGTGATTTTAGATCAGTTGATCTATAATGATGTGGTTACATACATGTGTGTGTGGTAAAAACTGAAATACAAATAAAGAATCATAAAAACATGATCTAAGTGAAATTATTAATTTAACTGATTAAATAAATAAAATAAAAAGTATAATAGTTACAATTTCCAATGTAAATTGGGCTTTAAAAAAATAAACTTATTAATTAGAAAGACATAATTGTACGCCTAAAAGTGGAACTTATTGTGTTCCATAATACATTTTGTCTTTAAATAAAGTATGACGTATCAACATGCTATCAAGGTTATCTCGTGTATTTATACCAAAATAAACAAAGTTTTAATACATATACAAAAATAATAACACCTTCTTGACATTCGTAAAATATTGAAAAGTCATTAAAATAACGATAATGCGTGTGTAGTTCGTTAGTTAAGATAACACGATGTGAATTTGTCTGCGTGTAACAAAGGTGAACAATGAAAACTCTTAATCAAAGTAAATAAAACGATTACTGAACTTACTAAAATGAACAAAAATGCATTTGTAATATTTTGCAAATTAAATTAATTAATCACTAACTCCGTGATAGGTCATAGCACAGTGTAGATACTATTCTGTACGCTATCCGGAAGTCGCGATTATCGAAGCGAGAACTTTTTGAATCACATTTTAAATTTGTTGGATATACTATATTAAACGGTAAGATGTTCATCTGTACATTGCTTAATGATTAATTCAGCTGACATCGATATTCACAAATGGTTTAAAATTAAATTTAGCACATTCATTATTCGTATCTTTGTCTTAATCAAGAGATTTTCAAGTGCATCACTAAGGAAAATCAGTCGGTGAACCTAAAAACAATCTTTTTACACCCTTACTGTACAAATTAACGTGAAAACCAGACTTAATTTACTAAATAAAGTATATTTTAAGTGGTGGTAAAAGTTTCAGCCAGATCTTTGAAGCCAGAAATAAGAAAATTACACTTGTTTGAATTTCTCACTGTACGATCAGACTCGCTTGTATATTTTGAAACTGTATGATCAGTCTTTATTTCACTGTATTCTAGTAGTGATTTCAAAGTTATTTACGATACATTAGAAGATTGCATTTTTCTTAATAACACAGATATATTTTTAATAAATTCACATCCTGAAAACTTATCAAACATGTTTTAGCTTGATAGGGTGTACTCGACTTACTACATTAAGTATAAGGGTGTTTGAATGTTGCTGAAATAAGAGGAAGGTTTGTTTGTTTATTTAAGTTTCAGAAATGTCCTCCGTTATACCTAAAATTGTACAAACACACAGATGTAATTGTTTTATAAAAATGCATGTATTTACAAACATTCGAGGCCGTACTGTAGCCTATAATTGATCACAGTTCCTTCACTTTTGTTTTGGATGTAGATCTGTCTCTTTCACACTCAATTGTACACCACTTGATAAAGCGGTGGTTTATAGTGATAATAAAGTCCGTCTTTCAGTTCGTCTGTTGGACCGGTACAACATGTTTCGCCGGTTCTGTAAGGGCATCTCCTCATAAACAACTTAATATACATTGGGGTTTCCAGACATTTTTAAATGGAGAGGGGGTCCAATCCAGGAGAAAAGAGGATTCCAAATATATGTCCCCATACAAATGCATTGAAAATTAAAAAAAAAAGAGTTTCAAACAGCCGGATCCCATTTTTCTTGAATCCGTCACTGGTATAACTATTAATTATTTTTTCTCGGATTCCGTATCATAAATGATAATATAAAAAAAGAAGATTCGGTATTAGATTGCCAATGAGACAACCGTCTACAAGAGATCAAAATGACACAAACATTCACAAATATAGATCACCGTATGGCCTTCAACAATGAGCAAAGCCAATACCACAAAGTCAGCTATAAAAGGCCCCGAAATGACAATGTAAAACAATTTAAACGAGAAAATTAACGGCCTTATTTATATACTAAAAATGGAATGTATTTCGAATTTTATTAAAAAATCTTTTATGGGGTTTCTTTATATAAGATACGGACTTGAACATTGCATTATATGGGGGCACCCATCAGGTATTTCCAACCGTGACACTTTTCTAAAACTGCTCCATTTTTTATCAATTAATGTATTATGGACCTTCTTTTTAGTTTTTTTGGTAAAAATATTTTTGATGTTTCTATATTTCAAATACGGACTTTGACATAACCTGATATTGGGCATACCTAATATCCACAACTTCCTTCAGACACTTGTCATAACTTAATGAATCTTTTTTCAGATTCCTTATCATTTAATTCAACTAGGCACCTCTTATTTTGAATTTTCGAAAATTCATCGGTTTTCTTTTCCCATGATAAGGACTTTTTCACTACCTTCAATATTGAGTGGTACCCGTTTACTATACGCAACTTTCAAAAACTTACCATATATTAATAAAACACCTCATATTCGTTATTAAATGATGGATCTGTGCACCTATAATTTAGTTTTCTGGTGGTTTATTTTTTTTCCAAAACATAGACTATAGAAGTGGCGGGGTATAATTTCGTTAATTCTTTCCTCAATACCTAAAGTTTTTAAACAAAGCTTTCTCTATCTATTTTTTTGTCATTTTAAAAGAGACAGGCTTGATGTATGTTATCACCAATTTGTCAACGGCAGACGGTGTAAATAGTCTTTAAAAATGTAATAGTTAAACAGATAAATGCAACGACACACTAATACTAAGTCCACAAGCGAATCATGTATTGCCTTTTAGGCATTTGATTCTAAGTAACAATGACGGAACAAAAATATAATTATTTTGCTGTCTACAAAAATCATCAGAAATATATTTATATTGTCCGATGAAAGAAATTACACGTTATAGTTCCATGGACACAATCATAATATCACATAGACACGTATATACCATCAAATTGCCGTTGTTTTTCAGTCAAGGTCGTTAAAAACTTCCATTTGTTGTTGTTTTTTTTCTTCAAAATCACGACTGGTCATACAGACAAAAAATCGGAAATCGCTTCTAGAATACAGTCAGTTTTGGACTGATCGTACAGTAATTTATTTTGGGATCCTCAAGGAAGGCATATTTTTTATTAGAAATACGAACATTCTACTTAAATACGGTATGAATATTGAAACAGCATAAATTTAACTGTAAACTGATGCAAATATTTACAATAAAAGATTATTTGCTTTGTACTACGAGAGCAACATTGTCAATCGATTTCACTTTTTGCTATGAAGTTGGTGTGATGCACACGTATATTTTATATTCTGCTGCATGTTTTTGTTACAGTTACTCATATCTATGATGCTATACATACATTTAAGATGTGCAAAGCACTTTATAGATATAGGAGTAAACAAATGATGAGAAAAAGCACCAAAACAAAACCGTTCTGTTAGGCAGTTTGAAATCCTCACTTCGAAAATCGCGACTTCCGGATAGCGTACAGAATAGTATCTACACTGTGCATAGATCAACACATTTAACAATGAGAAGAGAACAAAAACAAACACGTGATATGATTTTGATGTGGCTGCTGTGTAATACTATTAAACATGTTTTAATTAATTGTATTGACTTTGCTGATATTCGTAAGAAGCATTTCAATGTCAATAATATGTATGATTTATTTAATAATGTTCCATTTACAAATATTGTTGCTTTTTTAAAAGAAATTGGAATTTATTATAAAATATAAAAATGTTATTATATTTAAATCGATTTTAATTTTTATCACGTTATTTTACTGTTGATTTTTATTTGTATATAATCAATTTGCTTTAGTCAAGAATTTTAGTATATTGAAGGACCTTTTGTCATATTCTAAAAATATGCTTTAAATTGTAAAAAAAAATTCGGAATTAGCTTTCGCCGCGATATAGCCTTTTTGTGCTAATGCGGCGTAAAGCATCCAACAATCAATCAATATAGCAGGAAGCTGCCTTCAATGCCTGAGGTTACACCAGATCAGGAAGTCATTCTGCTGATACCGGAGAAGGATACTTTCAACTCTGGGATCGACAGCGACAGAAATTTGGCAAGAGAGCAAAAGGAAATGCTTGAGCAAATGCAGATAAATTTTACACCAGCAGATGTACATGTGTAAATAGTAATTATCCACATTTTAGGTGATCAATATAAATAGAATAAGAATGGGAACCGGTAATGTACGAAAGAGGTACTTCTACAATGTTCAAAACAACAAAAAGCCAACAAAGTATGATTTTTCTTTTAAACATTTACCATTTCAATGTTACATGAAATGAATGCTTTACATTAACATCTATGCAAATGCTGTTGCATGGTTTGAATTGATAATTAACAATGTACACACGATTAATGTAATGAGCATGATGAGCCAGCTTCAAAAAGCAGAAAACCTGTTCTGATACCTCTGAGTTGTAAGTATATGCTATTGAGTTGAAAATATCAAGAATTGATAAATATGGTATAGGAAATTGAAATCGTGATTTTGTCGTCATATGTTTCACCAGATTATTGTATTTAATTAAAGGGATCAGAAGTTAAATGGTAGTTCCTGCGAGAAATGTATGTGATATACATTAAATAACAAAAATATGACATAGTGTCTTAATTGCTACTATACAGATCACATCAAAAATATTTTATGATAAAAAGTGCTTTGTTTGCGGGTTGAAATGAGAGTACAAATGTATGAAGCATGGGATTCAAGATGTTCACGATCAAATTCAACTGCAGACAAAAGCCAATTATTATAATGCAACAAAGTAGAATTAGTCGGAAACGATTTTTAAATGAAAGCAATCAAATAAATAGTTATGTTCGTCACCGAATCTCCTTATATGGACATTCGCTTTGATAGTTGTTGTATTTCTATGTTTGATCTTGCTCGACTTTTCTGAACGTAGTATTCTGTTTACATTTGAAGTGAATTTAATTTAATCACCAGTGTTACAACATCTCGTAATGTTTTCGCAAGTACGATTGATGAAATGCAGATGAACATCAAAGTTATTTTCTGTTAGCATTTTCTTCAAGCAGAACACTTATTTTTAAGATAAATTTCCGAACATAACAAACACTGATTTCCTGATAATATGGAGCAGTTGAGGTTGTACAGTGTATACGAATTCATAACGCTAATGCTTTTCTTCAATTTCTCATAACGGAGCAAATTTATCTTTAACAGCCTTGCCATGGCATTTGTGCCAGAATCATAGGATATAGAGTTCTCGAAATTTGCACCACAAAAGTGGGGATTCTTAATTTCTCTTGTGGCAATCATCGCGACTCAGAACCCATAGATCCTTAGATAATAATCTGAAGAAATTTTTTGTACAAGAAAAAAGTTTATACTGTCCTTTCTAAGCATAGTTATGCCTAGATATTATTTCAGCAAAGGAATCAGAATTTACATAACAGTTCCCTGCGAGAAATGTATGTGATATACATTAAATAACAAAAATATATCATAGTGACTGAATTGCTTCTATACAGATCACATCAAAAATATTTTTTGATAAAAAGTTATTTGTTTGCGGATTGAAATGTGAGTAGAAATTCAAACATGGGATTCAAGATGTTCACGATCAAATTCAACTGCAGTCAATAGCCAATTATTTTAATGCAAAAGAAAGAATTAGTCGGAAACGATTTTAAAATGAAAGCTATCAAAGAAAAAGATTATGTTCGTCATCGAATCTCCTTATATGGACGTTGTTGTATTTCTTTGTTTGATCTTCTGAATGTAGTGTTCTGTTAACATTTGAAGTGAATTTAATTTAATCACCATTATTACAACGTCTCGTAATGTTTCCGCAAGTACGTTTGATGAAATGCAGATGACCAACATCAAAGTTATTTTCTGTTCAAATCATTTGCCATAGAGTTCTCGAAATTTGTACCACTCAAGTGGTGGTTCTCATTTATTTTGTGGCAATCATCGCGACTCAGAACCCATAGATCCTTAGATATTAATCTGAAGAAATTTTTGTACAAGAACAAAGTTTATATTGTCCTTTCTAAGCATAGTTATGCATAGATATTATTTCAGCAAAGGAATCAGAATTTACATAGAAGTTCCCTGCGAGAAATGTATGTGATATACATTAAATAACAAAAATATATCATAGTGACTGAATTGCTTCTATACAGATCACATCAAAAATATTTTTTGATAAAAAGTTATTTGTTTGCGGATTGAAATGAGAGTAGAAATTGAAACATGGGATTCAAGATGTTCACGATCAAATTCAACTGCAGTCAATAGCCAATTATTTTACTGCAAAAGAAAGAATGCGTCGGAAACGATTTTTAAATGAAAGCTATCAAAGAAAAAGATTATGTTCGTCACCGAATCTCCTTATATGGACGTATATCTTTGTTTGATCTTCTGAATGTAGTGTTCTGTTAACATTTGAAGTGAATTTAATTTAATCACCATTATTACAACATCTCGTTATGTTTCCGCAAGTACGTTTGATGAAATGCAGATGAACATCAAAGTTATTTTCTGTTAGAATCATTTTCCATAGAGTTCTCGAAATTTGTACCACTCAAGTGAGGGTTCTCATTTATGTTGTGGCAATCATCGCGACTCGGAACCCATAGATTCTAAGATATTAATCTGAAGAAAATTTTAAAAAGAAGACAGATTTTCACCGCCCTTTCTAAGGCAGCAACCATTTGATTTTCGGGAAGGGGGGGGGGGGGGGTCTATGGATTTTTGTGGATAAATTTCTTTTTTCGCCTGCGGCAAAAAAAAACCCACTATTTTTTCGCAACAAATTTAAAACATTTTTTTTTCTTGCAATTGTAGCATTACATATAGTGACAGATGATGGTGAAACAAGCAGAATCAAAAACAAACTATTTTTTTCACCAAAAACTGGAAACAAACTTTTTTCCAAAAAATCCATAGCCCGATACGATTGTATTTCTGTTCTAGTAAGATTACATTCTCCGTTGAAATGATTTTAATGTATCTTTGATATTGATTCTTCAACGTCTGACTTCAGTATTGGAGGAATTGAAGGTTAAAACTGTTTAAATTCGTTACGTTCAATTTGATATCTATCATACATAAACACATCTTTTGGCAGATTTTATTTTAAAGATGTACCTGTAGTCGACACTTATTCGTCTTCAATACGAAACGAATAACTTGTCTCTTGAAAGCTTTTCATTTCTCATCGAAAGTTATTTTATGAACAAATTGGCTTACAATTTTTGGAATTCCAGTTGGCTTTTCCTGAGCATTGGTTTTCTCAGAGAGATCCAATGTATAAGTTGGGTGTCTTTGTACTCAGATCGATTTTGTTAGGTTCATCTATTAACAATTTGAAATGAAGAGGTGATGTCTGTCCTCATAGAGTTGTTGGAATCGGTGTTGACCATCATTAACTTTGACAAACACATTTTGCAAGGACAATAAAATAATCGTTATGCTTCTTGCCTATAATATGCATGCATTCTACATACAAATCATTTTCACCACTGTTGTCTTTGGCTTATCACCGCTATCCTATTAATCGAGATTCATTGAATACTTCGTCTTGATAGAGAATTTTTCAGAAATGATGAGTAAATCATTGGATAAAACTAATGGCTACGGTCAATTGTTAACTTTAAAATAAGAATATGTCAGAATCAACGTTAACATGAAAGTCATTGATGAATATATAACAAAGAAAATCAAATGACATACAACGGAAGAAGTTATAAAGGTAAATCTAATCAGCCTTTGTACAGGTAATTTTGCTTAGACTTTTGATCCCTGCCTTTTCCTATTCTCTTTCCCTTTTTGACTGTATTCCTCAGTTTAGTCAGAGCCTTTTTTCTTAGGGTTCTGTCTACTTTTTCTCATCCAAATTCTTGTTTTAATACCTTTCAAACTCTGTGTTAAAAGCTGGGTATTTTTTTATCTTGAACCTGGAATGCTTGTAGTTCTTTTCTTTCCTAAGCTAGGTATAAATGACATCATTCCACATCTTTTGAAAATTCTCAAACTTTATACTGTAACTTGCTGGTCCTGTTTTTATTGCAACTTAGTGTACATTATTTCTGGTCTTAAATATATTTTCCTTGGCAATACAATTGGGAAACAGTTCTGTATTAGATCTCAGTTCTGTTCGTAGAGAGACAGTGAATAGATAAACGATTCACTCGGACTGTCATACAGTTTGACAGATTTTAATTTGATGTTTTTGCTCACAGAAAAAGTAAGTCGATCATCCACAAGTTTGTCCGGTTCCAATGATGGATCAGAACCTATTGCCAAAAGTTTTATTGCGTTTTATGCAGATATTAACTTACGAATCTATGTTCCTTGGTAAAGAAATTACGTCACAACCAAAACAATCTACTTTATTTTTTGATGATAAATATAGTAAAATTTTGTTTGTTACACCAGCAGGGAAAATATTTCTCTTAACTATGTTGTGACGAAACCTAAATACCACTAATGCTGCAGCATACCTTTTTGATGTTCTGGAGAAAAGCTCGGTAGTGCTAGGTTGGGATCTGCCTAACGACCCTTTGTAAAAGAATAAACAACGAGAACTCGGTTTTACTGGTAGGAAAATGATGTTTTTAATTGAACCTTCTTTTCTTTTCTTTTTGATCAAAATAATTTAGAATGTACTAATTAGACACATTAACAATAAATAATATGACATCTGGACAAAGTACGAGTGTTCTTGTTTCGTTAATTGCTGAAATTAATTCTTGAATTCTATATCAATTAACTATGCTATTTATATACATCTAAGCAGCACGTATGAAACATCTACTTTTTGACTTATGATCATCCTATATAAAGTTTGTGGAGTGAATAACCTCATAAATGTCATCCTGAATGAATTTATTCTGAGATATGTACCACTAGATTCAAGACCATGAAACTGTAGAATTGTTATAAATCTGTTGCAGCACTTCAGATCAATTAGGTTTGTTCGGTCTTTTACTTTGTCTTACCGAAAGCTTCTGAATTTTTTATACGACCGCAAATTTTGAAAAAAAATTCGTCGTATATTGCTATCACGTTGGCGTCGTCGTCTGCGTCGTCGTCGGCGGCGTCCGAATACTTTTAGTTTTCGCACTCTAACTTTAGTAAAAGTGAATAGAAATCTATGAAATTTTAACACAAGGTATATGACCATAAAAGGAAGGTTTGTATTGATTTTGGGAGTTTTGGTCCCAACATTTTAGGAATAAGGGGCCAAAAAAGGCCCAAATATGCATTTTCTTGGTTTTCGCACTATAACTTTAGTTTAAGTTAATAGAAATCTATGAAATTTTGACACAAGGTTTATGTCCACAAAAGAAAGGTTGGGATTGATTTTGGGAGTTTTGGTTTTAACAGTTTAGGAATAAGGGGCAAAAAAGGGCCCAAATAAGCATTATTCTTGGTTTTCGCACAATAACTTTAGTTTAAGTAAATAGAAATCAATGAAATTTAAACACAATGTTTATGACCACAAAAGGAAGATTGGTATTGATTTTGGGAGTTTAGGTCCCAACAGTTTAGGAATTAGGGGCCAAAAAGGGACCCAAATAAGCATTTTTCTTGGTTTTCGCACCATAACGTTAGTATAAGTAAATAGAAATCTATGAAATTTAAACACAAGGTTTATGACCATAAAAGGAAGGTTGGTATTGATTTTGGGAGTTTTGGTCCCAACAGTTTAGGAAAAAGGGGCCCAAAGGGTCCAAAATTAAACTTTGTTTGATTTCATTAAAATTGAATAATTGGGGTTCTTTGATATGCCGAATCTTACTGTGTATGTAGATTCTTAACTTTTGGTCATGTTTTCAAATTGTTCTACATTACGGTCCAAAGGGTCCTAAATTAAACTTAAAATTGAGAATGGAAATGGGGAATGTGTCAAAGAGACAACAACCCGACCAAATAAAAAACAATAGCAGAAGGTCACCAACAGGTCTTCAATGTAGCGAGAAATTCCCGCACCCGGAGGCGTCCTTCAGCTGGCCCCTAAACAAATATATACTAGTTCAGTGATAATGAACGCCCTACTAATTTCCAAATTGTACACAAGAAACTAATATAAAAATAATACAAGACTAACAAAGGCCAGAGGCTCCTGACTTGGGACAGGCGCAAAAATGCGGCGGGGTTAAACATGTTTGTGAGATCTCAACCCTCCCCCTATACCTCTAACCAATGTAGAAAAATAAACGCATAACAATACGCACATTAAAATTCAGTTCAAGAGAAGTCCGAGTCTAATGTCAGAAGATGTAACCAAAGAAAATAAACAAAATGACAATAATACATAAATAACAACAGACTACTAGCAGTTAACTGACATGCCAGCTCCAGACTTCAATTAAACTGACTGAAAGATTAGTTTGATTTTTGACCAAAAATGAATCGGTTGGGTTCTTTGATATGTTGAATCTAAAAATGTACTTAGATTCTTGATTATTGGCCCAGTTTTCAAGTTGGTCCAAATCTGGGTCCAAAATTAAACTTTATTTGATTTCATCAAAAATTGAATAAATGGGGTTCGTTGATATGCCAAATCTAACTGTGTATGTAGATTCTTCATTTTGGTCCCGTTTTCAAATTGGCCTACATTAAGGTCCAAAGGGTCCATAATTAAACTAAGTTTGATTTTAACAAAAATTAAATTCTTGGGCCTCTTTGATATGCTGAATCTAAACATGTACTTAGATTTTTGATTATGGGCCCAGTTTTCAAGTTGGTCCAAATCAGGATCTAAAATTATTATATTAAGTATTGTGCAATAGCAAGTCTTTTCAATTGCACAGTATTGTGCAATGGCAAGAAATATCTAATTTCACAATATTGTGAAATAGCAAATTTTTTTTTAATTAGAGTTATCTTTCTTTGTCCAGAATAGTAAGCAAAAAATATCTTATTGCAAGATTTTTTTTTAATTGGAGTTATCTTTCTTTGTCCAGAATCACCTTAAATCTTTGTTATATACAATATACAATGTATATTCACTTTTTACTACCAACTGATAAATTTAAATAATCTTTACCATTCAGTGATAACAAGCAGTTTTTTTTACATCTTAATATTTTATGATGTATTTAAATGAGTAGTTATTGTTGCAAACTCCATTAGAATATTTTAATTGAGATTAGTTTTGGAATAAGGGAAAGGGGGATGTGATTAAAAAATTGGGTTCAATTTTTCTCATTTGAAATTTCATAAATAAAAAGAAAATTTCTTCAAACATTTTTTTGAGAGGATTAATATTCAACAGCATAGTGAATTGCTCTAAGAGAAAACAAAAATTTTAAGTTCATTGGAACACATTCATTCTGTGTCAACTATTTAATCACAATCCAAATTTAGAGCTGAATCCAGCTTGAATGTTGTGTCCATACTTGCCCCAACCGTTCAGGGTTCAACCTCTGCGGTCGTATAAAGCTACGCCCTGCGGAGCATCTGGTTTGATCTTATGATCTCTTGATTTGAGTTGCCCTAAAAAATGGTTTAATTTTGATTCCGATTAACAAGTCGCCAACAACGAAACCAAATTATATGGCATTGAGCTACAGGCTGCACCCACGACACCACACTAGTATTTGATTGTTGGATTAAACCAGATTATTGAAAATATAGTTTTTTTATAATCTCAATTAATGTATAAATCAAAACACCTACTGACACCAACATATTTATCCAATCTTTTTGTGCCTACACTTTCATCATCGGATAATTTTATTGTCTCTTGTTGATGATATCTGTCACCATTGAATAAATAGTGTTATCCTCCTGGTCTCCATACCTTCTATACTCTTTTATGGCAATTAATATTATGCCAATTAGGTATTTAATGTCTTAAAAATATAGTAAATGTAGCCCACTACTGATGTCTGTGTGTAACAGCGTATGATAGGTTGCTACTAATTCTTTCGCAAAACTGCTATTGTCACGTAAAACAGTGTTCACTTGTGCCCTTTCAACACAGTATTTGCATGGCATTTGTCTTTGATAAACATTTTTATGCTGGTCATTTTGCTGATTTCATAGTTGATTTTATTGTTAAAAAGCGATCTCTGCAATCTTTTTCTCAAAATCAGAAACGGTAGCACCCCGATTTGTGTGATAAATTTTCTTTCAAATGTGTTTTTTTAATGGCTTTAGTTAAGAACTTCCCAAACTAAGAACGTTATCTAATGATATGCTTGTTTGATTGCTGCGTAATTGGAGCTTTAGTTTTTGTCTAAGTGATGTCTTGAATTCGCTTATATGCTCTTTATCAACATGCTCAACTGTGATGGACGTTTGCTCAATTAAAAGTCGATGACGACAAAACTCCACGGTTAAAGCTTGTGCGGTTTGTATATTTTACTTTTTGCTTTGGAGTTTGCACTCTTAGAATGGATTTTTCATGGGCGATGCCACTGGTAGATTTTGTAGACAAAATTTCAATCTCATCGTGTAGACCTTTTATTGTTTGATTTGCAAGTTTGAGCTCACTGGATAGTCTTGAATCTTTTTGAACTGTTTGACTATCAATCATGGGTTTTTTTTCTGGACAAATCTTTTTTGCGACAAGTCGAAAACATTTTTTTTCTTTCAATTTTAGCATTACATATAGTGGCAGCTGAGGGTGAAACAAACAATTTTTTTTTCTCAGAATCAAAAACAAATTATTTTTTTCTCCAAAAACTGGAAGCAAACTTTTTTTTCCCAAAAAAACCAGGATTATAATTTAGTACGCCAGACGCGCGTTTCGTTCAGTTCAGTTCTTTGATATGCTGAATCCAAACATGTACTTAGGTTTTTTTTATTGTGGGTCCAAGTTGGTCCAAATCGGGTCCTTAATTAAACTGTTTGATTTCAACAAAAATTGAATATATTGGGTTCTTCAATATGCTGAATCTAACCATGTATTTAGATTTTTTACTTTAGCTTTTCCCCCATTTCCTTTTTCTCTTCCTTTAAAAAATGGTAAGTCATTTGTTTATGTTACGATATAAATTTATTTCCCTTATCTTATGCCTGAGGAAGATACGAAGATTGTGCACCCCAAGAAAATCATATTTCACGAGGATGAAAAAAGTCTTCAAAATTACTTAAGGCATGTATGCCACAGGAAAAGAATGTTTTATTTAATTTTCTGTATTCATTCCTGATAAATAATCATGTTCATGAACCAATATTTGAAAAACCTACTAAAATAATTGCCTATAGAATATTTGATTTCTAGTCCGTATGGAGTTTCTATATAATTTTCCATGAATCACTGTGTATATGTTGTATTCAATTTTATATTCATTTGAATGTTTGTATTCGGCTGGTTAACTGATTTAAAATACACATATCGTTATATGCAGTTACTTTGTTAAGAATGTTACCTACTCAATATCTAGACCAAACCTTAGTTCCTTAATTAAAATGGATGCCTCACTGCAAAAATGAAAATTAATTCATCACAATCATGACACCAGTCAACCATTAATTGTGACATTTAAGTAAATGCTCTCTGAAAAATTTCTTTTTTATCAAGTCCGATGTTATTTGTCGTTCTGGTTTTCATTGGTTTCATGTGTTCAAAGTTCGTTTAAATAATATTTCTTTTTGGTATGGCGTTTTCTCAATGTTAAAAGCTGCAGTGGAACCAATGGCTACTCTATGAATAGTTTCAGAATTTATTATGTATAACATATGCGACCCTCGATATTTTTTGTTTTCCCTTTGTCAACTGAATATGGGAAGAGTTTTATAAAGTCTTAATTGTTTTCCTACTTACCTCAATTAATAAAATTGAGAATGGAAACAGGGATGTGTCGAAGAGACAACAACCGACCATAGAACAGACAATAGCAGAAGGTCACCAATAGGTCTTCAATGCAGAAAGTCCCGTAACCGTACTCGGTGCGTCCTTCAGCTGACCTTTTAACAATCAAGTGACACATAAGCCTAGGCCCAGACTCATCTTCGTCATTGCTATCTTCAATTTTGTATGAGTAAGAAAGAAAAAAAACCATTATATTCTGTAGTGTTTATTTTTCCGATTTCACATCTGAAATGTTATTACATCAGCATCATGTTAAGATTTTTCTCATTTTTGAAATAACTAGCCTTTTTGATGTGTTCTACCTGTTCATTAAATATCTTCAACATGTTCAATTTTCCAAAAAATAGCATCAATTTAACACTGTTCAGTCAAATCAGTGGATAATATAAAACTTATACAGCTGTGCTTGACACTCATGACCATGCAATCCACTTTTGTAATTTAAGAATAGAAGTATAAAATAAATTGCATTGTTACTTATATTTCATTTATGATATTTGGTCTTCTTCCTATCAGCAGTAAAACGCTTGTTAAAATGGGGCGTCGTTTTGATACGCGGGATGTATCAAGTTTGAACCATGTCCGGTCCGAATGGTGCATTAAATCCGATGTCTCGTGATAAGAGTTTTCCACGCTGTCCGCACTTTAAGAACCATCCCAACAACTCTTTTAGGAGTCCATGTTACCCTCATTTTTCGGTGGCAGTAAAAGTTTTCCCGACAATCATCCCCGAAGGCCTCTATAATTACTAGACCTACTGATTGTAAACTTGTTCTTGACCTGAGGCAGCATGAAATGTTTGACACTTGACGTTAAGCAACTAACAATCAATCAATCAATCTACATTTCCTGCTCAACGCCTAATGTATAAGATGCTTACTTGTTTCTCCCTTTCATTAATCTCAAGTCTTTTTCTCAACTACCGTCTTTAAAGTGTTGAATCTTTCCTCTTCAGTGTAAGAGCCCAGTTGCTTCAAATAGCATTTGAGTATACCACTCGGCTGGTATTTCAACTCGCTTGTATTAAAGAGTTGACACAATGTTCTTAGCTGTATCAACACATCCTCTGTTGACTTGCTCAAGTTAAAATGATTTTGTATCTGTTATGCAGGTCTCGTGGAGTTTTATTAAAATGAAATATATGACACAATTTCTTGTGCCATAACATCGAAATTTGGCAGGACAATTGTCTATTGAATTGTTGTGGTCCTGACAAATGTTTTTAATTCCTTCCTGCATAGCTTCAGAAGGTTTGAAGAAAAATTGTGTTTTCATGGATACTTGATTCGTGGTTTTGCAAAAAATATTTATGCACTCTTCTTTGTGGAAACGTTATATATTCCAATGCTAAGACAACTACATACCAAATATCATTGACTTAACAGTATTGGTTTCCACGTACAATAACCTAACAATAAACAATAAGTATCCTATGAAAAAATTCCAAAGTTATTAAACCATGACTGAGGGGTTAGTTTAGGTAAAAAATAATAACATGCCAAATACCATTGACTTACCATAGGTGGCTCCCAAAACACTGACCTTATCAGAAATTTTAACATTTAAGCTATGGAAAGAATTAAAAGTCAATAGACCATAACTGAAGGGGCAGGACCAAATTATCTCTATGGAAATAAGATGTGCCATTGCTTATACAACTGCACAAAAATATCATTGGCCAACTATTAATGGTTCCCCTTAAACTGACTGATCAGAAACTTTAACATGTAAGCTATGAAAAAAGTTCAACGTCAATAGACCATGACTGAAGGGGTGTTAAAATTCAAGGGAACTGTTGAACATTTCTTATTTAAAATTCATCTGGTGTGCATGATCTTGGTTGGGATGAAATGATTTATTTTTCAAGGGATTCATATGTTTCAACAAAAGTGTCAATCCAAGTATAAATGTTGCGACCTTGAACATTAATTGTACCAGTACTTACATATAATGTCAACGTTACTAAGTTATTGACAGTTATGTATAGCAACGTTTTTTCTACCATTACTAAGAAGCTATGAGACGGGGGTACTGCCTTGGTTCACTATAGCTAACTCTCATATTTATCAAGGTAATCCATTATTTAATTATAACTGTTTATTAAGCATACGACTTATTTCATATAAGACAGATTCACAATAATATCAAATTCCAGCAATAGATGTTTATATGACAAATGCTATTCTCTAGTGATCCCAAATTATCAAACTAAACTCTTTAATCAAATTAACTGAATTTTCAGCTTATTATTCAATATTCTAAATTTTACTTATGCATCAAACCTCTGATCGTTTAATTACCAAATAAAAATTCTAAATTAGACAGAATGTATTTAGATTAGAATTCTTAATGTCTTTTAGCAGTGGTCAATAAACAATAAATTCCAATTTATTACTCTCTAGAACTACTGATACTAAAATCTACACATGTAAAATCTTATATCTTGAACATAAAAAAATTAAAGTACTGAAAGCTATATAAAATGATACGATTAAATTTATCAAGTAAATTTACTCTCCTATATAAGTATATGTCGTGTACAAGTTGCGATTTTGTACAGGTTATAACATGTACAAAAATATTGTACATGTTATAACTTGTATGATGCAAAAATACAAGTTATAACATGTACAAAAGTACCTCATACATGTTATAACCTGTACAAAATATTGCTTAAAAATGGTTTTAACTTGTACAAAATCGAAAAATAAGGATATGTTTCTATTATTGCAACAGATGTTATTGACATCAATAATATTTTCATAACTTTTTTATTATTCCTTCATGTTAGTGTGTTTTGTCCTTTTTTGATACAGTTAATGTCCAGGGGTCGGTATTACGAAGCATTCCTAAGACTTGTCATAAGATACATGTATGTCTTAGGACGTGTCTTATGATTCTCTTATGACTATCTATGGACATATCTTTATTTGATGAATTGTAAATGTGAGTGTTCAGTTTGAAGGCAATAGTAAAATACTTTCATTCTAGCTGACACTAAAAGACATAAGAGGATAGCCAGGACAGATGTGTCTACAAATAAAATTGGGAATGGAAATGGGGTATGTGTCTAAAAGATAACAACCTGCCCAAGGAGCAGACAACATCCAAAGGACACAAATACATGCTTTCAAAGTAGAGGATATATATTTAAAACATAAAAATGACATTCGCCTAATGAAATAATCTTATAGTTTATAAAAAAAAATTGAGTTATAAATTTACATAAGTCATGCTGAAGGCCAAAAATGTTGAAAATTAGATCCAAAGATATTTATAATGAAACGTGGTGCAATGAAAACTATTTCAGCTCTCTCTTGATTTTACAGAGTAAGCATATCAGACATTGTTTTAGTCTTTGCATGCTATAAAACGAGAGGGAGGAGTATTACCCAATATTATTAGGCATCATTCTTAAAATTTTGGGAAGAATGTAGTTACATGCATTAGTATCTAATGTAATTGTCATTGAGGAAATGCAAGCTTTTAGTAAATAGTGTCACACTTATTTAAGCCATGATGGACTACATAAAACATTCAATCACATGAAAACACATTTTGCCAACATAAGTCATGAAACATATATTTCTGTAACTATGTGATCATTGTCCTCTACAGAAAGAGACACATTATGGCCTATTTATTGTTGTTGTTAATTATGCATTGGTGAATTTAAATGTGTATTTTACTTCATTAAGGTTTATCTTAAATTTTGTACAAGTTAGAACCATTTTTAAGCAATATTTTGTACAGGTTATAACATGTATGAGGTACTTTTGTACATGTTATAACTTGTATTTTTGCATTATACAAGTTATAACATGTATAATGTTTTTGTACATGTTATAACCTGTACAAAAACGCAACTTGTACACGACATATATATTTCCAAACTGAAAAATACTTTTATAGAGTTAAGGTCTCTAATCAATATTCTTTGTACATATTGTAGCATATGTCGTACTACATAAATTGTTACACTGTTCTCCTGTGGTGATATTTGTAAAAAGTCTGGCACACTTCATCCGATAAATCCAATTAAAAACTTTCATTTTCTGAATTATTTTCACTTGATTCATTAGTATAGACATAATAAAAGAACAAAACACTGATTTCACAGCAGTTAACCTGTAGAGTAAAGAAATGGCAATAACAGATAATCTTTTTATCAGGAGCACTCAGAAACGCATGTGCACATTCACAACTTACCCTTACAACCGTGGAGCTAAAGTCCTTGGTTTCGTGCGTCCACAATTGTTCCAGAAACACATAGCACTTTTTGTATGAATGCGGGTTTCCGCACCCACATCCCTGGAAAGTCACATTAAAGTTTTGTGCACCTCGTATGCGATAAACATGAGCTGCTTACTTTTGAAACACAGCCATATAACACTAGCATAGAAAGAATCTTTGATGTTTCATAGAAATCAATTGTTAA
Organism: Mytilus galloprovincialis; assembly: GCA_037788925.1. NCBI lineage: Eukaryota > Metazoa > Mollusca > Bivalvia > Mytilida > Mytilidae > Mytilus > Mytilus galloprovincialis. The sequence goes on along the minus strand of JAWDJN010000024.1, from coordinate 1,600,773 downwards.
GTGAAAAATGGAATTTATTGCATCACTTATCTTTAAGATTCAATTTTAAGAAAAGAAATATTTATAATTTGGAATACATTTTTATATTAGGATTTTAGTTCTAGGTTCATAATTAAAACTTGATTATATTAAACATCAATGATAATTTCTCAGTTTTGCATCCAAACTTACTAAAATAATTTTAATTTAAGTTAACATAAATCAACTTTGTATGGATGCAATAATTCTCTTATAATCAATAAACATTTAGGATTATTCTAAAATTGCATTGAAAAATTAACTGTTGTACCTTTTAAACAAAATATTAATTAATTAATTGATAAAATACAACAAGGAAATAATATTCATTAAAATGGTGTGTCCCTTCAAGTAACAAAATACAATATGAAAGTTACTGACATGTGCGCTTTCACACAAGTTTGGAAACTGTGTTGTTCCTTAAACTGTAGTTTACCTCAATCGGAATAACATCCATGAAATAAGTAAGCATTTTGATTTTGTCCCATTCAATTTTAGAGTCTAATCCTCTTGACTCAAATATCCCCAAGGGTGACTGGGGAATAGAAATATAGTCACTTGGTCTTCTCCCGACCGGCAGTAAAACGCTTGCCGAAGTGGGGCGTCCGTTTGGCTGTGCGGGATGTATCAAGTTCGCAGTCACGTCCGGTCAGAAGGGGGACGTTAAATCCGATGACTCGTGTAAAGAGAGTGCCACGCTCTTTGCACGTTAAGAACCCTTGCAACAACTCTTTGAGGGGTCCGTAGGTGGCCTGTTGCAAGGTAAAAGTTCTGACCCTATCCAATATACCCTCATTTTCAAGTGGCAGTCCAAATTTCCCTGACCATCATCCCAGATGGCCTCTATTGTATCACCTACCTATTGTATTTATTGTGAACTTGTTCTCGTCCTGAATATGCATGAAATATTTGCCACTGGACGTTAAGCAACCAACAATCAATCAATATCACTGACAGTCATGAATTTACTGAAAACATTTCTATGATTTGCATATTGTAAGAACAGTATTTACATGACATAATTATTTTGAAGATCTCTTGCTCCGACATTGATCAGCACATTCTCGGGGTTCATTTCCATTCCATTGTTTTCTATGAAATCTTGACATGTCATTGCCTCGAATATCTAATTTCACAATATTGTGCAATAGCAATCAATTTTCAATTGGAGTTATCTTTCTTTGTCCAGAATAGATATTTGTGCAATAGCAAGATATTTTCAATATTCTTAGTAAATTTGAGTTATCTTTCTTTGTCCAGAATAGTTGTTGAATCAACTTAAATCATTGTTTTATACAATAATCAATGTATTTTCACCATTACTACCAACTGATAAATTAAAACAATCTTTACCATTCAGTGATAACAAGCACTTTTTTTTACATTTTAATATTTTATTATGTATTTAAAAGAGCAGTTATTGTTGCAAACTTCATTAGAAATTTAAATTGAGATCAATTTTGGAATAAGGGAAAGTTTTTCTCATTTCAGATTTCATAAATAAAAATAAAACTTCTTCAAATATTTTTTTGAGAGGATTATTATTCAACAGCATAGTGAATTGCTCAACGGCAATTTTTTTTAAAGTTCATTAGACCACATTCATTCTGTGACAGAAACCTATACTGTGTCAACTATTTAATCACAATCCAAATTTAGAGCTGAATCCAGCTTGAATGTTGTGTCCATACTTTCCTCAACCGTTCAGGGTTCAACCTCTGCGGTGGTATAAAGCTGCGCCCTGCGGAGCATCTGGTTTTAAAGGTAAACTCCCGAACATACCAAACACTGATTAATTGTATTATACTATTTTACCACATGAAAATGCAGTTAAACAATAATACAAGAGTTCATATGAGCAGTATATGATCAATATCTTCATTTTCACGATGGAGTTTCAATGCGATGTTTGTAACATAATCTTTTCAAGACGATCCGACCTAAATAGACATAAATTATCCGTTCATGGATCTAGTTGCTTCTCCTGTGCTAAATTTGATAAAACTTTTAACAGAAAGGATGCTTTCCTACGACACCAGAACACCTGTTCATTAAAATGTAAATATTGTGAAACAAACTTTCAAAATAAAACACTCAGTCCTGCATGAACAATGTCAACACCCGGGTTAAAAAATGATGTGTAACAATTGTGGAAAGAAATATTCCCTGAGAAGAGATTTAAGCAAACACCAACAGACATGTTCTGAAATGGTAGGTGTGTTTAATCATTGGATCAAAACAGAACCGTGCAAAAGTATTGTCAAAATATCCAGATTAATTTCATCATATCATGTTTATAACGATGTTACATATTAACTGATTTGTCAAGATAATAGAAATCTTTATTGTGAACAAAAATGTTTCACTTTTTCGAAATTATAAACTTTGAACATGTATTTACGGAGAACCAAAGTTTTCAATTAGGAAATAAAATATATTAAGATTGATAACGTTTTTGAGGTATCAAGTTTGAGAATGCACAAACATTTATTTACCGTCAATTATGAATCAATAACTGAAATTTTCAGGAAGAAATAAATTATATACCGCATTTACTTTTTGGATTATAAATTTTGATTTAGTTTAATTATAGAATATAAATAAAGTATCCGTTAGAAATTAAACTGAAACAAAAATCATATATAGTTTTAACGCATTTATTTATAAAGTAATGCAACGGGGTGCAATCAAATTAGCCAATATCATGTTTCCAAATTTATCCTGACGAATGATACACTTAAATTGTATAAATTAAAGTGAAAGGTTTTTTATAAATTATTTTGAGAGTGTGCGTATATTTCTCCACCGCCAATAATTGGAAAGTAAATAAATAAATAAAGTTTTCCGTGACAAATTAATTTGAATTAGAAATCATGTATATTTTTAACGCCTTTACAATTTAGTTACATTGCGCATTTATGACAGGAATTTTATATCAATGAAATGTTTCTAAACGAATTTTCCTGATACTAAAGTGAAACGTTTTCGCTTAATTGGTAAATTTTGAGCGTGTGCAATTATGAATTATTATTATCAATAGTTTTCCGTTAAGACATTAAATTGACTCAGGATTTATATAAATTTAAGAGAAAGATGAAATTGTAAATTCAGGGCGTATGCAAAAAGTTTTCGTTGTACAAAGAATTAAAGTATTCCTCAATTAAAAATAAAATAAAATTAGCATTAAAAAGACAATATTCCGAGTGAATACATATTGCACAAATCTGAAATGATACAACATAAATCAAACCTTGAAAGCTTATTATCCCAAGTAACGGTAAAATTCCATACATTAGAGAGAAAATCCATAAAATTCTGATGAAAAGCATAAAAAAAACTGAACACTTTACACTTTTATTATTTACTTATTTTTTCTTGGAGGGAGTGGCCTGAGGTAAACAACCTCAGGCCTAGTATAGGTCTTTGTTTTGATGGCTTTTTTATTTCAGCCATCTCGCTCTGGAGCGCAAATATTGCGCTCCAGACACTTCTACCTCTGGGTCCATCCATTCTACAGTCTGCAGAAAAAACACATTTTTGAGTATACGATTTTAAGATAAAACGTATGAATTTAAATAAAATAAAGTAATAAAAATGAAACATGATCCAAATTACGCATGTAAATGGAAGAACGCTTTTTTTGTCGTTCTTCAAGTCAAACTCATTTATACGTCGAGTATCAATTGTCTCGCATTTGTATGTCTCATACGTTTAATACATATTTAAAATTATTTTATGACTATAATTCCAATAAGATAACTATATTTGAAATGAACTTTACTATAATTAAGGTAAAGAACGTGTACAAATTAATACTTACAGGAGATGCATTCTTTGAGGTGGAGGTCCTCACCCTGGACTGGGGTTCCCTCACCCAGAGGACTCTTCTTGTTGGAACGTTCCAATTCTAAAAGACAGAAAAATATCATGTAAATTATAAACAATAATTTAAAAATGAGGGACCGTCATATAAAAGATTATACACATACAGGTTAGCACGCGTTTGTTTTTCTAATCGTATATATACATATTTTGTATATGCACGTCTCGGTTCATTGAAAATGATTTATTATAATCTTGTAATCAGCACAACATTTATGGTAATCCTACTCAGGATAATTTCATATCTTACATTTGTGGCTAGTTCTTGGTAATCTCTTGAATTAAAATTTACGATAAAATTTATGTGATTTCTTTGCATTCTATACATATGTTGTATATGTACGTCTCTATTGGTGGAAAACAGTTTTTTATAATCTTGTAAGACAAAATTTACGGTAATCCTACTTTGGATAATATCATATTTTATATTTGTGGCTATTTCTGGGTAACCTCTTAATTTAAAATGTACAATAAGATCTATGTGATCTCTTGCATTTTTATAATTTATGTTTAATTTGTTAATTAGCAACCTCACATCATGTGCATTAATATTTAAAAACGAAGATAAATGAATAATATCAATTATCTCCTTGACAGAAAGCAATTTGGTTTGACCTGAATGAAATGTATTATTTATATAATTGAAAGCGTAAAAAGAAAATTCTGATAAATTTATTTTGTTTCCCCGAAAGCGCAGTAGACCTTGAAATATTGGCGCTTTGGTGCTTAGAGCTTGGGTTACTTTAACTTGAGAAGCTTTAAATAAACACGTTATTTCCATCTCTGAAAATAGATGATATATTATTAATTTTTGTGGTATCTTCGCAATTTATTTTATGAACTCTATGTTATATAAATAGAGAAATAATAAAAAAAATTATTCATTTTAGATTGTAAAAGTATTAATTTGTTATTTTACTTAAATAATAAAAACGAATGTGTCTTAAACATTTACATGTAATACATCTACACGTCATTTATTCAATTCTATTATTAAATTGATAGGTAGATAAAGTATGTACTTTTCTACTTAATGTAAATATGTATTTTGAATCAAAAAGTTAAAAAAATACACTTATCCTGGCATTTGTAATTTCAAATAAAACAAAATCACTCATCTCCGAATAACCATGTAATTTCATATGCACAATCGTACATATAAAATAAAATGCATTTTCATAAGAAATATTAAATTTTCCAAAAATGTACATTAAATTTGAAAAATTGATATTTAAAAAGGCGGCTAATTTTACTATATCTATGACTTTCTTAATACTTGGCAATCTAGTGTCCAAGGCATTAACCCGTCTGTTAATGAAACAGAAAGCTTCTAATGAAAAATCTGTCAAATTAATATGTGTCCCCCCAAAACGAATTAAACCCTGCAAAGTTGGACAAATCCGTGTGCAAGCCGCCGTTGTACTTACTGTTTCTCCAAAACTACATGTAATCTACATTTCTGAAAATAAATGAGGTTCATAAAAACTTGTGTTTGTCTTTAAAAAAAATCAAAAAGGAAAATTATTTGGTGAAGATTATTTTTCTGACAGTAGCATTCCTTATCTTTTTACTACTAATTAAGAGATATTTGGATAAATTGAATAATTCGGTGGTTTCGCGATTGTTTTATTTCTTTCTTTGTAATTCGACCCCTCGGCGATTGGTTTAGGATTATTGGTTTTTGTTTCCTTTATGCCGACTGGATATTTTATGTTATGATGTACAACCATGATGTACTCGCAGAAAGGTTTCTTTATTAGGCGACGTAGTAAGTAAGCTCTTAATGGTGACACTCGAATATACGGTTGACTTTGAAGATACTGGTCGGTATATTTATTTATTATAGTGAATTCAGAGCATTTTAAGTGAACAATAGGTCTGAGTAGTCCTGAAATAAATATATCACTAACTTCAGCTGGAATTTTGAAATCGAAAAATGATGGACACAATGGCAAATAGTTATCAAAGGTACCAAAATTTAGGATATTAAGAAGGAAACAGTTTTCGCCATTAGTTATTTCTAAACAAATAGTGGTGTGGAACGAACGTTTATTTATGATATACAGAATTATGCAACATATGCCCACCAAACAGAAGAAGGTTAAAACAAAGATAATGTGATCCCACTTAATATTGTCGTTTAACACTGTTGTCCATTCAATGTACAATGTATCTTGAGTAGTTGGGCGTCTGGCGTACTAAATTATAATCCTGGTACCTTTGATAACTTAATTATATTAATATCTAAAAATAAGGTTTGGGTTTCTAGAAGTACGAGGTACAGATGTCCTCTTATGTATTTATTGTGAACTTGTTCTCGTCCTGAATATTAAAAAAAAGATGCATGCAATATTTGCCACTGGACGTTCTTTGTTTCTTATTCAAACTTCTCAACAATAGTTGGTATCTTTTGAGATTCGACATATCAGATGTGCCGGGAATCGTGCTATTTAATTGGCAGGAAAACTCTCTTTAGTCCAAATTTGTAATTCCGTACAGTAAAAGTTCATTCACGATATCATATGTGTGACTTTAGTTGTATAAATCTCTGAATGGTACTTACACATTGACATCCGGCGAATTAATGGCAATTTGGAGGTTCTCCAGTTGCCTTTTTTGTTGCTCCGCCAGTGTCCTTCCGCTCCCTACACTAAAACTGAAGGTGTCCTTTCTTGGTGTAAGGAGCTATATCACAGCATCTTTCTGGACCACTGGCATTGCTGGCTTCTTCCTCCTTTTGCCATATGGTACCTCATCGGTCAATGGCAATCCCTCCATGAATCTGCTTTTCAATTCCCCATATCCATAAGATTGTATGATTGTTGACCCTTTTTTCCTAATTAGAAATAAAGTGTCCAAATGTTCGTATGTTTGTTCCCTCTCAAGTTTCACAGCTAGTTGTTTCAGCTTGTTCATCACCCTACTTTTGGATTTCTTTAACGCTTTAATTTTACAGTTCCTTTCCTCCTCTAAATTTGTGTATGTTTTTAAAGTATCTGGTTTCAGTTTTCTATGTACAGTTCTTACATCATTAGTGCTGTTGTCCTCTGTAGCTACAAGAATATATACAAGTATCAAAATGTATTAGAAGCTGTGTATTAACTTCAAAATATATTAAAGTTTTAGAAGGGCAACACCATTTAAATTTGCTATAATATTCATAGATCACAATGAATTTTTTTTTTTTTTATTATGACGTTACATTTATTACATGTATAAGTTTACAAATCAATACCCTTGGTTCTGCAGGTAAGCATGGTAAGTGAAATTTTTCAAATTTTCTTTTTAACAAAGTTGGCCTAGACTTTCTATGATGAATCTTAATTCTTCATTTTATGTATTTCAAGTATTTGGTTGGGTACCATTGCCTGTCTTGGTTTTCCAATGGCTTTATCAGTTTGTTTCTGGAACTTAAATTTCTATGTCAACTGTTTTTGCATAATAATAAGAAATACACTATATATCACTGAAATTTAGCCATAAAAAGCTGTAAAAAATGTTACTTGGTCATAACAGTTAACATGGTTTAGAAATTCAAAACATGCATGATATTTAAACAAGATTCTCATTTTAGGTTGCATTTCTGTAAATATTGACAATGCAATTTCCCATAGGAACTCCTTTTACGGCTAAAGCTGTACCACTTTTACTATGAAGTTTTGAAAAAATCTTATCCTAGAATTGAAAGTTCATTTGCACCACAATTTTTTTCAAAGGTCAAAATATAGGGCTGTGCGGCATATTTTCAACGTTTATATGCCCCGAACTTCTCAGAGTTGAAACTTACACTAATTTTCTTAACTACCCCTACCTCGAATGAAAGGTTACCACAGATTTCAATGTAAACAATATGCACGTGTTTATTTACTGGTAACATTCCCCAGTTCTGTCTCTGCGATATGGAACACAGAGAGCATAACTGGGAACCAGTATGTAAACAAAATTAATTTTCTATGAATATTCTATTTCTCCCCAAAAGAGGCGTGTTGTCAGAAACAGCTGTATTTACAAAGTGCAACCTATAAAATTACCTGCATATCATGTATCATGCATATGCTCAAACAACATGCACCTATGCAAGAAATTTGTTTTGCATGCTCCCCCAAGGGTGACTGGGGAAAAGAAATATGGTCACTTGGACTTCTCCCGACCGGCAGTAAAACGCTTGCCAAAGTGGGGCGTCCGTTTGGCTGTGCGGGATGTATCAAGTTTGCAGCCACGTCCGGTCAGAAGGGGGACGTTAAATCCGATGCCTCGTGTAAAGAGAGTGCCACGCTCTTTCCACGTTTAAAAACCCTTGCGACAACTCTTTGAGGGGTCCGTAGGTGGCCTGTTGCAAGGCAACATTTCTGTTCCTATCCAATATACCTTCATTTTGCAGTGACAGTCCAAATTTCCCCGACCATCATCCTAGATGGCCTCTATTACAACTACCTACCTATTGTTTATTGTTAACTTGTTCTCGTCCTGAATATGAATGAAATATTTGCCACTGGACGTTAAGCAACAAACAATCAAAAAAATAATCAAGCAATGTTTTGCATGCACACACATATAAAAAAAAGGTTTCTCATCCAACACCCTTGTTTGTTTGAATGTTGTCTTAACTTTAGACTGATAATACATGTATCTTATTCAAACACTGTTGGGTTTAATTTTAAGACTTTATATCATATAGTTTAAGTCATGATGATTTGGCCAAATTTGCTACATGTTTTTTTCTTCATGTCCTACAAATACCTAGCTCTCAATTTAATACGGCATTTTCTCTGAAGATATCATCGTGTCTCTAAATTGAGTTTGCACCTCCTCTCCATTATACATATAAGCACAAATATCAACACAATCACAAACATGCAAAATATGTCCATGCTGATGAGGTCAATTTCTAAAACAAAGAAAAATCATATTTTAATCAACAAACATGTTATAATGGCATGTCCAACACAGAAAATATAGGTAAGTTGTCATAACAGTTAACATGGTTTAGAATTTCAAAACATGCATGATATTTAATCAAGATTCTAATTTTAAACTTTCATGCATATCATGTACCATGCATATGCTCAAACAACATGCACCTATGCAAGAAATTTGTTTTGCATGCACACACATATAAAAAAAAAAAGGTTTCTCATCCAACACCCTTGTTTGTTTGAATGTTGTCTTAACTTTAGACTGATATAACATGTATCTTATTCAAACACTGTTATACCAAATTAATAGATAAATAAGCATTATTACCTGTATTTTCCCTAAAAAAATACTGATTGAATACTTTCAAAATATGTGCTTTATGATAACATTAAGAATGGAAATGGGGAATGTTTCATAGAGACAACATACTAAGACTAACGGAAGGGGTACTGATACTTATAAATAATTGAACAAGTTAATAGATAAATAAGCATTATTACCTGTATTTTACCTGAGTTTACCTGCCAAAAAAAAAAAAAGCGCGCAAATGTAATGGTAATGCGCGCAAACGTAATGCACCGTTAACCACACACCCCAGGTGTAACAATATTTTCTCAATGTAAATCCAGGAAATAACACTGTAATTGCAGTTCATCTTTTATTATTGTGTTCAATTGATACCGAAATGATAGCTAGGTAATACCAATTAATAACTTATTTTTTCATAAATCCAAATTTTATCTAAATTAAAATCAGAAAATGAAAATACTTTCATCATTGTTGAAAACATTTAAACATTCTTTTTTATTTAAACAGAAGCTCAAGTCAATTAATTTGTAAATCATTTAAAAAAACTAAAAACAACAGTGCAAAAACAATGAATATGTTGTAAATAGTTTTAAACTCTTATCTACAACTTTTTATGGGATGGTAAACAAACAAAAGTCAAACAAACCACACTAGGCAAAGATGCTACTGATGAAGATGAAGGGCTTAAGATGACAGATATAAACATTTATATTACTGCATATCATTTTATGAAATGTTTATACTGTTGTAACAATTTCTCTATACGATAAAGAATAATTATCTCCCTTGTGCTTATTTAATTTTGTTATTAGTTTAATATTGTTAAGTAAATTAAAGTTATAATATATGATCTTTATAGGTTATCACTTTTTTTATAAATAGCCATAATTATCTCTGCAAATTATATTAACATGGGTGACCAAATCTTCTAGGTACCCACCCACTAGCATCCAGGCCTGTGCCTGTAGTGCCGCTACCCTGAGTGGGGCGAGGGAAGCCCTTGATTCATCTTGTGGTTCTCCAAATACTTCAGCCACATGTTCAAGCATCACATGTGGCTGAATATGCAATGCCCTTATGAGGCAACCCTGGATGGGGCACTGCTGTAGGGTGGGGAGGTCGCTTTCCCTTGGCGGTGTAGGTCCTTGTGGTGTTCTCTGGCCCGACAACCCAGTCTCTCAGCTTGTAGTCTGGTAACTCAAGAACTTTAAAACAAAATCTACTAACATATATACTCAACATTTCCATGGGTTTTTATGGAAACATTCATCTTAATGTGGATTATCTCTGCAAATTGTATGGCCTCGCGTAAAGGCAAGTGAGAAATAGCATTCAACATCATCTCTGTCTATATCAGGTATTTTGATGTGCTGTAGAGAGCCAAGTACAGCATCTAAATCACTCATTAGTTGAAGCTTCAAAACAAATCCTTCATCAGACATGTTGCCTTTTCAGAATATAAAAACAAAAACATATATTATTAATATTAATTATAATACTATGTTTGACAGCATGCCTCCTCTTTAAAATTATCAATTAAAATATGCGTTTGTAACAAAAAATATGTTATAATATATATAACATTATACGTTGTACTATCAATTTAACTTGAACCGTGCACATGCAAGTTTTTTCGTCATGTACCATTTACAGCTAAAAAAAAAAATAAAAGGTAAATCATTACAGTTTTCATGTTATTCAACATTAACTGGTTGTCTTGCTTCAGATAACCACCATGATCGTTTTCTATGACTTAATGTTCTTTTGAACACTTGAATCTTGTGAAATCACATTCTGAGTTTCTTCGACTACTGCACCACAAACACCTGATATTTTATAACCTTCTGGTTCTTTCCTTCTTTTTTTTTGCTTTAAACCATAAGTTAACAGTTGCCTTTGTTATTGCTTGACCATCTTTAGATTTAGGTGCTGCACCATTGATACAAAGATAAATATTAGTTCAACCATTGCTTCTCCTGGTATATTCCTCGATTTTATCTGATAATTTTTTTTAAAGAACTTTCTCTTCTTTCTGTCCATGCATTATCGGTACGGTCATTGCATGTTTTCATAAGTAATGACGTAAATTTGATATTTGAATTATACATGTGATGTATGTTAGACGTACATGTAGGGAACACCGTGGTTTAGACAAAAGCCTTCTTTTTCAATTTAACAAAGAAAAAACACGTCGGGTGCCGGATACGGTGCAGGAATTGCTTACCCTTCCAGAGCACTTGATTTCACTTTTTTTTACTATTTACAAATGAGACAGCATAAAAATAAAATAATAACAGTAACAATTCTTATTTAATGGGTGCTATTATGCTATTAGTATGAAAGTCCTAGCAATTCAACAATTGATTATCAAAAGGACGATGTTGCTTTTGTTGGCCACGGATTAGTCATTTAATTATGAATTGAATGTATCAGAAACAAAATATATATTAAAACATACTGATTTGTCTATTTGTGATGACCTCTCCCTCTGCAGCTTTAAACAGTTCCTGTGATTGACCAGCTGGAGTTTTTCGTGACTTTGTCCCTGACTTTTCTGTTGAGTTGAATATGTATGTTAGTTAATACTAATAAGGCAGGATAGTAATGGCTCAACTTCTTTTTAATAAATTAATGTATATGTATGAATTAAACAAGAGGCAAAACTTAAACATAATTTTCACATAATTTTTTTTATTTTAGCAAAACGAATAATAAAGTTTAAACAACATTTTATAGGTACAACATGTGTCAGAAACGAATTAAGTGAAAGTTGAGTTTTCTCCCATAGAATCAGAATCCTTTTTAGTAGGGTTTGTTGATGGTTAATTCCAATATGATTTTTGGATGATAGAACCAAGTAAAATTTTTCGCCAAATCGTCGAATAACTAAGGGTTCGGCAAAGGTAGTGTATGTTTAAACAGTATGCTAGAATAAAAATTGATAGATTGAATGTTAATTGCTTAACGTCCAGTGGCAAATATTTCATGCATATTCAGGACGAGAACAAGTTCACAATAAATACAATAGGTAGGTTGATACAATAGAGGCCATCTGGGATGATGGTCGGAGAAATTTGGACTGCCACCGGAAAAGGAGGGTATATTGAGTAGGGACAGAAATTTTGCCTTGCAACAGGCCACCTACGGACCCCTCAGAGGGTTGTTGCAAGGGTTCTTAACGTGCTAAGAGCGTGGCACTCTCTTTACACGAGACATCGGATTTAACGTCCCCCTTCTGACCGGACGTGACTGCGAACTTGATACATCCCGCACAGCCAAACGGACGCCCCACTTCGGCACGCGTTTTACTGCCGGTCGGGAGAAGACCAAGTGACCATATTTCGATACCCCAGTCACACTTGGGGATCTAGAATAAAAAGAAATTATGGACATTAAATACAGCTTTGCGGAGAGGTGGTGGTAAACTATTGTAGTTGCCCGATCTTAACTTACTTTGTATCGACAGGTCAACGATACGATAAATTGATTTGATATTTTATAGTACTTAAAAGTGATGTCTGATAAGGCAGCAAATTTTTGAATTAACGGTGATGGGAGTCTCTGAAGGCGTTGGATTGTCTTTAGACAAACCAGCCTAAAAATATATATGTGAAAAAAAAGAAAACAAACTGAAGAGTTCATTGAACGGCATTGGTGGGCACGGCACGCAAGTCATGCAATTGTGCACATTCGTCAGTTATGTAACGAAGGAGGGTTTTCTGTATCTCACATATTAACTACCTTTTACAGCAATTCCCACGTAGTTTACCTTTGGAAGTATAACTGAAATCGTCTTAAAAATCGATAATGCTGGATGTTACCTCTGTGTGCTACTGATTTCTTTCTTTCATATCTCTCACTGCAAGATGCATATACTGAGGGTATGTATATACTATCTTGTTAAAACATCTTCTATAATGAAGACAAAACTGTAATTTTGGGACATTTTTCAGAATATGTGTTATGATTATGAATACTGCAATTGTTTTAATATGGAGAAAATACTTCACATATTAATAATAATGATTTTTTGACTTCAGACTTTATGTCCTGTCAAATTATAAAATAATCATTTATTAGAATGATATAAGATGTGATATGAAAACTAATGAGACACTTCTCCATCTTAGTCACAACTTGTAAAAGTGAATTATGGAATTACGAAGAAATAAAACTATTCCTAGACAAATGCGTCAATGTGAATTCTGCACAAAAGGTCGTGTTGAAAATGAGTACCACTTCGTACTTGTATGTTCATCCAAAAGAACTGTTAGACGAAAATATTTCCCAAAATATTATTGTTCTTGGCCATGGCACAACCGAATTAAATCACAATTAAACTGCGTACTATCTGAAATATTCTTCGAAAATTGATCATGCATTGTAAATTGATTTTACTTTTATTAATCTGTGTTATCTGCTATTTGTTATTTTCTCACAATCCCCAAGGGTGACTGGGGTATAGAAATATTGTCACTTGATCTTCTCCCGACCGGCAGTAAAACGCTTGCAAAAGTGGGGCGTCCGCTTGGCTGTGCGGGATATATAAGTTCGCAGTCACGTCCGGTCAGAAGGGAACGATAAATCCGATGCCTCGTGTAAAGAGAATGCCACGCTTTTAGCACGTTAAGAACCGTTGCAACAACTCTTCGAGGGATCCGTAGGTGGCCTGTTAGAAGGCAATAATTCTGTCCGTATCCAAGATACCCTCATTTTCTAGTGGCAGTTAAAATTTCCCCGACCATCATCCCAGATGGCCTCTATCGTATCAACCTACCTATTGTATTTATTGTAAACTTGTTCTCGTCCTGAATATGCATGAAATATTTGCCACTGGACGTTAAGCAACCAACAATCAATATTTTCTCACATTGTATATGCTCGTCTATGTATTGCCATAGCATATACTGATGCTTTCGCAAATAAATACATGTATACATTATTTTAGAACTGCATGCTTAATAATTACACTAGTACACACAATTAGTTAACTTACGGGGTAATAATTTTTATTGTTTTATAGGGAAGGTACAATAGTACCATATATAAGGGTTTAAGGACATTAAACGCCTTTAACTTTTGCGGTGTAACCTTTAATGTATATTATATAAAATGTGGTTGAATCTTGTAAATGTAATAGAATTATCAATAAAGATGAAAAATCTTAATATTATATAAAATGTGGTTGAATCTTGTAAATGTAATAGAATTATCAATAAAGATATAAGATTTTTCAAAAAAAAAAAAAATGCCGACTTAAGGCTATGTTTTAAACAAGTATCTATAAAAAAATCGATTTAATGATACGTTTTATTAAATTATCAATTTCTCAACACATTTTGTTTTGTATAAGAGATCGTTTCAATGGTTACATCTAATACAACAATTTGTAAAAGTGGCCGCTTCATTGTAAAATTATAATAAAGAAGGTTATAGCTTTAATTTAACATAGTACATGTATCATACAATTATCTCTATAATAGATAAAGTGGTTGTATCTTGTTTAATTATAAAACAATCGACCAATCCGAGTAACAACAAAACAATCATTATATTGAGATGTATGTATTGATGCTGAGGTGTTTAAGTTTATTTCATACGACATTCCAGAAGGAAGCTTATTGCCAGTCGGTAAAAAGGGAGATGAAAATTATCTCGCACTTCATGTATCTGGTAGTCTGAAAGTCTTGTCACATACGCTCGTGCCTTAAAAAGCGGTGCATTCGAATCTCCCCCTTTTGAAGATACATATATGTATTTTAAAATTCGTTATGATTTATTGTAGCTTATTTAGAGTTATACTACTAGTAGTTTATTCAACGGAGAATAATTCGTCATTTAATAGTTTTAAATACAAATGTAAGGGTTTTGTTGACTCGTTACCTTTAATGAGAACTGTGCTTCCAAATCGGAAACAAACAGGAAACGATTTAACCAGGAGAGCTTAGTATTTGATATTCTTGGCGTAAAATACGATGTGCATAATGCCGTGGGAGATGTCACATCCCTACAGCAACTGCTAGAACATTTCTCGCTTACCAATGAGAATATTACAAACCACTCTTTCTCGGTTTAATATGTTTCAAAATCTGTCCGACAATTGATTTCGTTGAATTAGAGACTGGCTTCGTTCACTATACCAGCATCAGTTTTATTCAAGGGAATGGTGCGAAAAATGGTGAAATCTTGAATGGAACAGCGTCATTTAATACTGGCAAATGAACGTGAAGGGTCTTATGGTGTTGCAAATCTTTTATCGGAAGAAGCAAACAGAAAAATTATAGCATCAGTTACATCTTTTTTTGGGTCAAGACAGTATAATGATTTCTATTTTTTATGCTGTTATCGTACATTTGCAATCAGTTTTATTCAAAGGAATGGTGCGAAAAATGGCGAAATCTGGACTGGAACAGCGTCATTTAATACTGGCAAATGAACGTGAAGGGTCCTATGGTGTTGCCAATCTTTTATCGGAAGAAGCAAACAGAAAAATAATAGCATCAGTTACATCTTTTTTTGGGTCAAGACATTATAATGATTTCTATTTTTATGCTGTTATCGTACAGTTGCAATCATGTTCTTTACAAAGTCTTTTCGTCTGATATAGTTATTTATTTATACATAATTACTGATAATGAGCATGTCATATTTTTTTTACAATTAATGATTTCATTTAAAAATACTTTTTGATAAAAGGGGGTCCGATATGGTTTTACGGAACAAAGAATAAAGGGCAAAACTTGTAGAATATTGGTAATACAAAATTAATGTATACATGACGGTCCCTAAGGATATAAGATACAAAATATGTAATAATTAAGCATAATCAACACCAAAACGTTGGAATTTCATAGTATGATAAAAATAAAATCACAAAAATACTGAACTCAGAGGAAATTTAATTTGGAAAGTCCATAATCACACGGCAACATGCACCCAATCCTTTACTTTTTAGCTCATAATATAAGAAATTTGTTAGTATTATTAGTCCCATAGTATAAGTAACAAATTAAGACCGTGAGACCATGCGGTCTAACAATTTATTGTAGTAACGTTAACAAGGTCTAATTGAAAATATAATAGGAAGGTTAATGGATAGTTCTTAGTCTTATTATGGGTAATAAAAAAGACCTTGCGGTCTAACAAATTATTGTCATTGCGCTAACAAGGTCTGTTCCTTTATTGCACTTTGAATCTATGCCGACCTTGGAACCTATGACGTAATTTAACGTTTTCCTGTTTTCGAAAATACTCAAAAGTTGGTTATTTAACAATCATGTAATTTTCTTTGAGCAGCAGAAAAGAAGAGTGGATTTCTCTCCAGAGGAGCAAAATACTCTAACACTGGAGTGGGAAAATTGTATGCGATCCACCGGTAAACTGTGCATTCCAAAAATTAAAGGAATGGCTGAGAAATTGGATTGTTCAATTGATAGAGTCAAGGTAAACACAGACCCTTTAAAACAAGTGGTGAATCAGGTGATCATTATAAATAAACAGATGTGGTATGAGTGCAAGTGAGACAACTCTCCATCCAAGTCGCAATGTATTTAAAGTAACTATAGGTCAGTGTACGACCTTCAACATGGAGCCGTGGCTCACATCGAACAGCAAGCTAGAAAGAACCCAAAAATGTCCAGTGTAAAATAATTCAAACACGAAAACCAACAGTCTTATCTATATTGAAAACAAGAAACACCTATGAACCACACCAATAAATGACATGTCAAGATAAGGAGAAATTAAGATTCTCTGTCATGAGAAGCATACACTCAGTAACTGTAGATCAGTGAATGGCGATGACCATAAAACCTTTTGAAGTGAAGTGATAGTTTATTGGTGAACATTTTAATGAAGTCAACCGAAAAATTATCCAGAAATTATCTAAAATACACCTGTATTAAATCATTTTTTAAATTTACCATACATATATAACAAGTCGAAAAGAGTACAACATCACCATAAAATAACTGTAAAATATACAAATATTAGATATTTCGGATAACAGATATCCTTCTTCAATAATAGCACGATGTCAAATGAATCATGTCAATTCAAATTGAGACTCTATCAAAATCTTGATTTATACAATTTAAGCGAACGCTGGAACAATTTTAAAATTTCCAAACACACCGCAAAGACTACAGAAATATGCCAAAAATAAAAATAGTTATTTACGATGTGAAATGGCACAACTCTAGATTTCTTAAGGTTGTGACAGTTGAGATGTTATTACTGCAATGAGGGCAGTCCTCAAACAAAAAAATCAAATATGTCCTAACCGATCAAGGATGGAATAAATTAGACAACGGTAGGGCAATTACAACAGAACTTACATATTGAAACCTTCCAAACGAATAGCAGTCTAATAGTGATTGAAAAAAAAGTTTTGTATAATGAGGTAAAATAATTGAACGTGGCAACGTACTTATACATCATCCCGAATCAATGAAAACCTGTAATTTAAACTGTTATTTTAAAATATAATTTGGAACTGTAAAGCCAGTACTAAATTTGGCGTTGTCAGAAACAGGTGGTCACAGGGAAATGAGGGACTCGTTCTATGTTTTTTTTCATTTATGCCCTCTGGGGACACTGTCCGTAACTTTATATATATATATAAGAAATAAAAGGGTTCCTTGGTACATTATAATTTATTTCAAAATAAATTCAAATTGGCACGTTAAAATTACATTTTGAAAAAACTGTTAGCATTTGGGCCATTTATTCAATTTTAACCTATAGATGTGGATTGGAAATAAAAATGCTAGAGAAAGATCTGTGGGTACTATAGATTACTCTAACAAGAAAACAGCAACTATTTTTTATGAATGAGGGGACTAGATATTTGTTTACAACTTTTTCAATTGCTAAAAGTATGAATCAAATGGTATGAAATAAGAAGAGGCCAGGCCCCTAAAATTTGGTGTTGGCTTCTTAAATTTATGTTGAATAACATTAAAAAAGAGAAATGACTTTATCATACATC